>VZTX01028131.1:0-40380 GCA_013400915.1 Pardalotus punctatus
CCCCAAGACACATTGGAAAGAAAACATTGCATCCACTTTTCTGACCTCTGGCCAAAAAAAATTGTTCAACTGTTGAGTTGTTCTTTAACTGTGAAGCCAAGAGGCTAAACAACTTGTGTGTATTCCGCGAATAGCAATATTTGAATGAAGTGATCCAGGGGCAAAACCTGCTCATGTGTTTCTGGCATTCTTGTCCATCATATCTCAGAATCTTACAGCGTCACTACTGGGCAGAGCTGGTTAGTATAATATTTCGGGAGGGCTCTGAGCTACGTACGTGGACAAGATGACACAAGGACATTTTTTGTAGACAGAAGCAGCATTCAGAATATTTTAGGGCATCCCAAATATATTTGCCTGAAACTTGCATACATAAAAACCAAAGCAAATCAGTGATATTTAAAATCCATAAATACTTCTGGGCATTTTAAAACAAACCCATATTAAATTACTACCTGCAAAACCCAGTATGTTGCAAATTAAAACCTCCATAAGCAAAAACTATGCCAGTGCTTTTTAAAAATTTTTTAAATTTTTTTTTCATTAGTATGTACTAACTGCATCCAACACTTGTTCATCACAGTGCTGTGCTGATACTGGAACAGACATAAATATAATCAAATCCAGGTTTCTTTTTTTCTCTCCCCTTCATTTCCATTTTGACCAACACATTTTAATTCAGTCCATATGAATGAAGTTCAGCTATTAATTTTATATAACCTGATCTGTGCCACAGAATAAATAATACAGTATTTGTTGCCAAATTAGAACACTCTAACTGAAATAGATATGTGCATTTAGTGAAGCCAAGCCATAATTTGCTTGAACTGATATTAGTAAGGCAGCCAACATATGGGATTTTAAACCCAAAGTACATTTGTAGATGAGCTTTTATAATGCAAATGGATATATATTTTTCCAAAGCAGTGTGTCTTCAATAAAAACCACCAGCTTCCTGAGTGTCAGCTGACACAGCAGTGGATAGCATGGTATCTTTCCTCCTCTCAATTTAATGTTTATTGAACATCTTTCTATGTTTGTTTAGATTGATTAATTTTGTTTCTGATAGAAACACTTTCAAAAGCAGAATTCTTGCCTGTGATTTCAGGTTCACCTCCAACTTCTCAGTAGCAGTCCAATGTAATAAATTAAGCTGTAAGGAAAGGCAAATTTCCAATACATACCTGTAATTATTTTGCAGTCCTCTCCATCCTTGACATCTGTGCATTCTGAAATAGTCATGGAATGTAACCACGCAAAGGAAAAGCTTTTAGAAAAGAGGTGCTGAGACATTTCTACCAACTTGATCTGAATGCAGTAACTTATTTTGAGCACTGATCTGCGCAAGCAAAACTGTTATTTTCTTGGCTGAATATACTAATCCAGAAAATTGTTTCTATCACTCACATTTTCAGCTGCTGAAAAGAGAGTTGTATTTGTGCATCTCTTGCAGGTTTTGCTGCTAGGTGGAAAAGGTTGGACTGTTTTGGGGTGGTTCACCAAGAAATCTGTAGCTGACAGTAGTTTTGGAGGAGGTGAGAATTAAAGTCAGTGACTTTAATAAACCTCGTAATTTTATGGCTGTGGAGTGAAATTGCTTTTTAGCTCCAGGTGTATTTCACTTCTTTGCTTGTTGAGAATAAATAGCCAGCCCTCCCTGCACATGTGTTACTGAGTGTAAAACATGACCAGACACATTGTGCTTGAAGAGGCCTTTTGAGTTTTGGCTTCCTGGGTATATAATATTGGACTAAAATAAACACAGAGGTTTGAACACTAAAATCTTGGACTGCTTGTTCTTCAGGACATTCCCCAAGAGTTCAGTGAAGGAAAATACGAAGCCTCCAATGGTTCCAACCAGCCTTGGCTCTTCCCTTAAATTTTGGTGTCTGGTATCCTTTAGACCAGAGAAGGCTTATGGAGAGAAGAGACTCAAACCAAGCTGAGGAGACACAGATGTATTCCAGCTAAACTGCACTATAGTTTTTCCCTCACTCTCGAATGATGTGAAGATTTCCTTTCTAGACTATAAAACCTACTGGTATCTCTCATTAATGTTATTGGGGAGAAATGTTAGAGAGATTATTTAACTTTAATTTTGACATAATAAAACTGAAACTTTGATGTGGGCAACCTTGGTGCAGTTGCAAGATGATTGCCTCACTTTCAGAGCTTGCTTGGAGGTAACTGAGGCTTTGACAGTAAATAAATCAATACAACTATACAAACAGGAAGTTGGGAACAGACTCTGTTGCAACGGGACAAGAAGTTTTAACCTAAAGGAGAGAAGACTTAGGTTAGATTTCTACCCTGAGGGTAGTAAACCCTGGCAGAGGGGTAATGGTTGTCCCATCCCTGGAAACATAGAAGGCCAGGCTGGACAGGGCTCTGAACAACCTGATCTAGTTGAAGATGTTCCTGCTCATTGCAGGGGGGTTGGACTAGATGATCTTTAATGCCCCTTTCAACCCCAACCGTGATTCCATTATTCTGTGAAACTCCATCTCTTCATCGCTGTTCTCAAAGAATATTTATATGCTGTTCTACCACATGAGTTTTCCCATCATAATTGTTTTTACCCAAAACAACTATGTACTTAGAGTACTGAGAGTTTTAATTATAGTCATCACAAGCTTAAACCGAGCACTGAACTGGAAACAACATAGAAGATCATTCCTTTATCTTTCATCTGTCCTTCATGGAAATCAGGCTAGTTCCCAAACCATATATGTTTGAATTGATGATCATCTGACCTACTTTCACATTTCTACTCTGCCAATGTCTACATCTTAACTAAATGTCTTAATGCTCACTGTAATAAAATGGAGGCAGTCAATGTGGATAATATGGCTTAGAGATGTAGAATCATGGGACTTTTCTCAAGACAGGTGATCTTATTTTAGGATGAGAGGAGTCACATTTTCTTGACAATTAAAATTCTGTTTCGCAATGTTACTCAGCAATGAGAGGTGTAAGGCAGGATAACTAGTATACTTATTTGGAAAGGTTAGGGTGAAATCTAGAGCTCACAGAAGATTCAGGTGAAATCCATACTGATTTAAGTTCCCAGGCATTCTTTAGTTCTTGGGAAACATCATCTTTCTGACTGTTCTTGCTCAACAATACTACACTGATACTTCTGGGACTATGCCAGTATCCACACATGAGGGTTTGGCCCTGAATTACCCATTTATGGCATGAGGACAAGCAGTAATAGCACAGACCCACATTAAAGGAGGACATTTGTTTCTTATGAAATCAGTTAACAGACACAAAACCTACTTGAAATTAATAGAAACTTAGTGAAAGTAATGGAGAATTACCTGAAAATGTAGCACAAGTTGAAATTAATTGAAGATAATTGATAGTGACTGGAATTAATAAAAAATTGAAACAAATTGTGCTTAATTGAAATTTATGGAAAATGAATTAAACTCAGTAACTCAAAACCTATTAAATTTAATAGAATCTAATTCATATTACATTTATGCAATGTTTAATAGTAACATAACATTCTTAAAAGGGATTTTTATTGGATGTTTTATTTGTGTAATATTATTCTAATATAAGAATAAGAATAAATTTAAATGGAAATAAAATGATGCAGAGCATAGAAACTTCAGACTCTTTTTGGAATAGTTATGAGAATAGTGTGTAACACTGATAACAAAAGGTCCTAACAGGACTTAGTAGAATTAAAATAAAGTCCTATGGATTTTATCTCATGGTTGAGACTTTTATTAGAGTTTAATGAGAACATTATACCCATTAAGATGCTGGCTTTGATTTGATAAATAACTTTTTGACCAGATATTGAATCCAGCATCTGTCTTCTCTGAGTGTACTGTGAGAACCCTTATCTGTTTTAATGATGAAGGATTTTGTCTTATGAGCTTCCTTACAGATTTCCTTCTATCAGAATGTTATATCAGTGTTTTTACCAGCTACTTCCATGTCCCTCAATGTTTGTCAGCTGAAAGAACTAAATACTTTCTCAAAAAAGCGCATTAATAGATATATTCAACTTAGTGTTTGAATTATACTCTTTGTGGATGTGTGTTCTTGCTGTAACTTGCAGGAAGCTGAAGAAAAATGTGAAGTAGTTTTTTTACTGAACTGGTACTGACATCCCATTATTTCAAGAATGTTAAAGACAAAGAAACTAGAAAAATCAGAAAAAAAAAAAAAAACTAGAACATAATGTATTCCAAGTTTTCTCAAACTAATAAAAATACTTAAAATATATCTTTAGGCTCTACTTCTATTTAAGACATAATATATAAGTGTACATGCAAGGCCAATACCTTTTAGGAAAGATGAAAAAGTAGATGTTACTTTTGAAAAGCAAACGTATATCCATGTTACAGTTAAAAAAAAAAAAAAAATTACTGATTCTTAACAGAGGCACGGGAAGTATGTCTCTGCCTGCTCGACCACCCGGTGGCCAGCAGGTGACAAGACACACACCTGGTCAAACACAAATGGCAGGCTGTTCAGCTATATGCCAAAACCCAGCCTGCATACCACCAGCAGGTCCGTTTGTGCCTCTTAGACTCATAGATGTATCTAAGTTTGCTCTCGACCCCATTGGGACTGGCTGCAGACGCTGGCAAAGTAGTGACTCGGCGGAGATAAAGGAGGAGAGAGGGTCTCTGATGTAGCAGCAGCTCACGTCTTTATTCCCTGCCCTCAATGGACAGGAGAGCTCAAAAGCAAGCAGGGGGAACGCTACAAAAGAGCGAGCAGTGACAGGTCCTCAGAGTCTTTGAGGAAAGCAAAAGGAGAAGGTCCAGTAGGGTTGGTCCAATAGGGAGAGATTGCATNAGTATTTGTGGTGGGGAAAAAATCCAAATTTCGTGTTTACACCTCTGCAAATCCCTACTCTTTGTGCATGTCTACCAGTTTGCTGGGAAAGTTAGGCAATAGCAACAGAAGTCCTTTAATTCATTCATTTTTCTTTGGAGCATGTACCCCACTCATGAAGTTTAATACTAGTTTTAGGAGGCAAACAATTTGGGCTTCCAGTGACAGACTAGGATACAAAATTTAGAAATACATGTTTTCGAAAACTTGCTTCTGGAATCACTTCCACTGTAGCCATTTGAAATCTAGTTGTTGCAGTCAAGGGAGATATTCAGCTGACCAAATGCAGATGATTGTCTTTATATCAGGTTGACTTGATCTCTGAACCCACTGAACATCTTGGGGCTTTATTCTGTCCTACGCATAGCACTGACTGCGATTCCAAACATGTTGAGCTCCAAGTTATCCATGGCACATATGACTCAGGATCTACAGGATACGTTTGTCAGCAGGTGATCATGCAGCGTGCCTTTGGAATCTCAAAGCATATTCAGTTTTTGTGCCAAAGATGCTGACTCATGTCCCTGCCGACAATGAGAATGCACACATTGAGGACACATTTAGTTATCTACATGGCAATCTCTAAATTTATGCACTTTAACAAACAGGTTGAATCATACCACTAGTTGAATACAGTCATTTAAATCAGATTAGAGGGTACTCTATGCACTCCAGACAGAATTTTATTTTGGTAAATATGTTTGTTTATACTAAAGCATCGGGATGTTTTCTGACAAGAAGGACAATTAAAAAAAAAACAAAAAACAAAAAAACACTGGAAGAATGGAGGAAGAAGAGGAATAGAAAAATGAGCAAAGAAAAATGGGAGACAGAGGAAGGGTAAACAAAAGAAGAAGACAGAAGGAATGATAATTGGATGAACAGACACTACAATTGCCACCCTGTCTGTAACAAACAGGTTTCATGTATTCTCAGACAAATTCCCAAGATTTGCTGTGACACCTCTGACTGGTCATGTATTGTGCTGCAGGTCTGATGCCATCCAGGAGCCAGGCAAAACTGCCTCCACCTTAAAGCTCCCAAAGCATAAATATCTTTAGTAGCAGTTGTCAGGGAAATTCTGACGGGAAACAAAGCACATTGTGAAGCTCTGGAGAGTACCATGAAATGCACCTCAGGAATGAAACCTGAAACTAAAATCCATCTATCCCCATTTGTCACTGTGAGTAAGTTAATGGTCTGCTCTGCCTGATGCAGTACAGGAGACAAAGCCTCTTTGATTTACCGATTATTTGGGTAATGTTTGAGCCACATGCACTGCTAGGTAATGCTATGTATTCTCCCTGCCCCCTCCAGCCTATTTACCCACTTCTGGCTTCCTGGTGGGACATGATTTTCTTTGATTAAGCACTTCAGTTTAATTGTAAAATGGAAACAGCAACATAAGACATGTAATCCTTTTGAGCTGAGAAAAAAATACCAGGTAACTTTTGGGTGGAGAGGCACATAAATTGATTTCCATGTCCCATGTTCAACCAGAAGCATGTAGGATGGTAGAGGAGAGGAAAAGAAATTCAATCTTTTGACTATTTAAATC
Organism: Pardalotus punctatus; assembly: GCA_013400915.1. Taxonomy (NCBI): domain Eukaryota; kingdom Metazoa; phylum Chordata; class Aves; order Passeriformes; family Pardalotidae; genus Pardalotus; species Pardalotus punctatus. The sequence continues at coordinate 6,422 of VZTX01028131.1, forward strand.
TGTCTGTGTAACCTCTCACAGTGCTGCACTGCCTTCCCACACCACAATCTGTGTTTATCTTCTGATCCGTTCCTCCTGGAAAGAGTTTGGGATCATCATCTTGTTAAGTCCCATCAACAGATGTTGGAACTTCTCTCAACATACATCAAGGTTGCCTATCTGGTTACCCATCAGATTCGTCACTGGATTAATTATTTTAGGCCTTCCATGAAATTAAAAATGTCTTAAAAGCAGTGAATGGAGGATAATGGAATGGATCTCTGAGTATAACAGAGATCTGGTTAATTAGAATTTGCATCAAAAAATAAGGCAAATAGTCTAAAACTAGTAACAAGCAAGATCCTGATGACAGAAAGGTTTTGTTTCCCCCCTTGCATTCTGAAAGGAAAAAGAAAATAACACTTGCAGCTTTATCAGATCCCAGAACCACAAGTTTATGTTTGAAGGGACCTCAAAGACCATCTCATTCCAGCCCCCTGCTATGGGCAGGGACACCTTCCACTATCCCAGGTTGCTCCAAGCCCCATACAGCCTGGCCAGCCTGCCCTCAGGGATGAGGCAGCCACAGCTTCTCTGATCAGCCTGTGCCAGGGCCTCATCACCTTCACAGCCAAAAATTTCTTCCTAATATAGAATGTAAACCAGCCTTCCTTCAGGTTAAGACCATTCCCTCTTGTCCTACCTCTCCATGTCTTGTCCCCAGTCCCTCTGCAGCTCTCCTGGAGCCCCTTTAGGCACTGCCAGGGGCTCTGAGCTCTCCCTGGAGCCTTCTCTTGCCCAGGTGAGCACCCCCAGCTCTGTCAGCCTGGCTCCAGAGCAGAGGGGCTCCAGCCCTCAGAGCATCTTTGTGATTTCCTCTGGATTCACTCCAGCTGCTCCATGTCTTTCTGCTGTTGGGGACCCCAGAGCTGGAGGCAGCTCTGGAGGTGAGGTCTCATGAGAGTGGAGCAGATTCCCCTCCCTCGACCTGCTGCCCACATTCCTTCAGATGCAGCCCAGGCCATGGTTGGTTTCCAGGATTCCATTAACAGGCCTGTAAGAGCATTCGGGAGGAGGCAGAAACCTTGACATAAGAATCACGAATATGCTAAATCACTTAGAAATGTATACTGCAACAGTTTTGTGAGCAACAAAAGCATGCTGAATATTTAATGTGTTTCTCAGTCCAGTCTGATTTTTTACCAAATGGCTTTGATTGGCCAAGGAGATTTCCAAGGAGATGGGTCAACATCTATGATTAGCTCTGCTCATTCAAAATTACTGTTAGATATTCTGAACTGTCACATTGCATCCTAGCATGAAAATACACTTTTGCCCTTTCCCATAAATCTTGGATTACATTATAAGACAGCTCAAAATTATTCAGTATCAGCTTCTTCCTCCTTGTTCTTCTTTTCCTTGTATTTATTTATTTATATCCTGATAATAACATCCTTAGGGGCATTGTGTAGGCAAGACATGTATTTTGACCTCCTCCTTTCCCCAGGAGTGCAATTGCCTTGTGGTAATTATAAGATGTCATCTGTTATTATGAAGGTGCCTTATTGCTCAAACACATCAGGGATATCTGATAATGTAATTACTTCACCTTATAAAACTGTTATAAATCATGCATGGGGAACACTTTTTTCATATTAAAGCTGTCTGAAGAATTATCACATTGCGTGGAATGGCGATATCACAGTATGGCTAGCACTGTGTTTTGTGGGCCCACAGTAGGCAATGGCAGTATTAAAATATTTAACATGAAAGATTAAAGGAAAGGCATTCAGAAAGCATGGATCCTTTATAAAGGTTTAGGAGAACATATTGTCATCTAAGTGGGCATATTCCATATTTGTGTCTTCTGAGATGAATAACTGCTGCAGATCTGTGCTCTTCTTTTTTTTTTTTTTCTTCTCTTGACTTTTCTCCTTCCTTCTCTAACTTCCCAGCTTTCCTGAGTGCAGTATAATTGTTATAAAAGCAAATCAATAAGCACTTGAAACACTGGCTATTGTACAAAGAATTGTGCTTCTATTGGCCATTACTTTAATAACATCTAATGATTATTTCTCCTTCTTTCAGCTTCTGAGGTTTCCCGGCACTTTATTGATTAGAGCCCATGACAGAGTTCGGATTATAATTAAAAATCATCAATGAGCAAACAGAATGCAGTTCTACTTAGCAATCAACTGAACAGATAATCACTAGGTAAGGTGATGTGACCACAAAATATTTACAATAGATCCAGGTAGAGAATAATTGAAAGTCACTGGATGGGTCACTATTCAGTAGGGCTCCACTGAATCTCAGATAAAGGCTTTTGTATCCTAAGTAAATACGTAGTGTTAAATAAGTAAGTATCCTCAGTAAATAGCTCTAAATCAAACTCACAACCAGGGTTCTTGATTAGCAGAATAACAGAATGGTTTGGTTGGAAGGGACCTTAAAACTTATCCCACTCCACCCCCTGCCATGGGCAGGGACACCTTCCACCAGACTAGGCTGCTCCAAGCCCCATCCAAACTGGCCTCACACACTTCCAGGGATGGGGCAGCCACAGCTTCTCTGGGCAACCTGAGCTAGTGTCTCACCATACTCACACTAAAGAGTTTATTTTTCTAATATCTAACCTAAATTTCCTCTCTTTCAATTTAACCCCTTTAGTCCTTGTCCTACCACTGCAGTTCCTGATGAAGAGTCCCCACCCAGCTTCCCTGTAGGCCCCCTTCACATCCTGGAAGGCGCTGTGAGGTTTCCATTCTCCTTCTCTTCTCCAGGCTGAATAACCCCAAATTTCTCAGCCTGTCTTCATAAAGGACATGCTCCAGACCTCTTATCAACTTCACAACCTCCTCAGCAGGGCTTGCTCCAACAATTCCACCTCCTCCTGTTGGGGGCACGATCTGAACACAGTACTCCAGGTGGGGTTTCACAGGAGCAAAGTAAGAAAATCATCTCCTTAGACCTTCTGCTTGCACTCCCTTGGATGCAGCCCAGGATTCATTTGGCTTTCTGGGCCCTGAGTGCACACAGCTGGCCCATGAGTTGTTCATCAACCATTACCCACAAGTCTTCGTCTGCAGGGCTGTGCTCAATAAACTATTACCATGGTGGACAAAGTTTTGGTATTTTTGACTTGAGGGTGGCATTATACCCCTCCAGGTCCAAAAATACAAGGCTAGATCTATTAATGTGACAGGCAAGAATACAAAGCACTAAAACCAGTGAGAGAACCTCCTTTGGAGGCTCCTGTCAGTGTGTGCATGCTTCTGGGTGTATGACATCGAGGTCAGCCCAGCATTAACCTCTTACCTGTACCCAGTCTTGTGTGTTACAGAAGCTGTGCTGTTTCCAGGAAGGGGCAAAGTAAAATGTCTGCATGAAACTTTCCTATGGAGCTAGGATCGAGTAGGGGGCAAGCAGGAAGAAAACTTACAAGGCTCTGGTTGGATAGGGGGGACAAGAATTATCATCAATCCAAGTACTTGGAGTTGGAACCTGAACACCTCAGAAGGGTTCTGACCAAATTCAACTACAAATTTAGTTGATAAACTGATATTTACACCGCTAAGTATATGGAAGCAATATAATTTAATGAGAAGGAGTGGATAAAGAGTCTAGAGACTTGAACTCTTTCACACCCGCTGCTTTATGATCTGAGAGCTTCTTTCTCTACCCAATGACTGCTTCCATAATAACTACCCACATCAGAAAGGTAAATCCTGGGTACCACAATGTGTACTAGATCTTTTACACCAAACAATTATTTTTCTTATGTATATTTCACAGGCTGCATTTTAAGAGCTGGCAGCCCTAAGTATTAGCCACCCTTTTATCCAGCATTCTACACCAATTGATTCATAAGATGCACTGGGAATTGCTGAACAGCTTCAGCTTTGTCATAATATGCCAAAAACCTCATCTATAATTCCTTCCGGTTGTTAAATTTGCATCAAGCTAAATCATTAAGCAAATATGAGGGAAGATGGTGCTTTTAATTTTATGGCCTACCTACAATACTCTTTGTCATCTCCATCTTAGATTATACTCCAGGTAAATCTGTGGAACTGAGCAGAGGGTATCCCATCTTTCTCACAATACATTCAAACTCTCTGGGAAATCAAGTTGGGCGCCTTCATCTGAATCACTCTTCAAACCAGTCACTTTGCTATTGCTCAGCTTTGCACTTCAGCTTAAAAACTGAACAAGATGATTTCTTAAAAGGAAGGACAGTTGTCTTTTATTGTGGGGAAATTAAATATATGTGACTCCCTGTCAATATTCATATAGCCTTTGTGAACTTGCATGAATTATTTACAGAGTCATTTTCAGGCACATTAAAAGAATTCAGTAGCCCACTTCATTTTAACCAACTTTATCCTTTCTGTTTACTATGCATTGTCTGGGATCACTGGCTTGGTAACACTTTCAACATCTTTTTTTACTTCTACTTTTGGTGTGTCCAACTTGGAATGCCACAGCCAGAAGCCATCCTGCACCATCATCCCAGCAGCAGAGCCTCCCTGATCTTCTAGGAGGTGAAACTGTGAAAGGTTACGCTCCACCATTATCTGGATCATAAATAAACGGATGAAAAATGTCCATGTAATGCAGAGCTCACAGTAGGATACTTAGACCTTTTAACTGCTATTTGTATATAAAAAAATTGCATTCAGTGTCTGTTTTCTCAGGTTCTGCATGATCATCTGCTCACTTTTTTTTTTCTGGTTTAGACTGATTAGCACAGAATTAGGCATAAAAAGCAATTTTTTCTTTTCTATAGCAGCCTTCTGGAAGTGCTTCATTGAGGAATTTCTAGTACTTGTAACTGGCATGTGTGCACATCTGGGCTTGAAATCTGCCTTCAGGGGCCTCCTCTTTGTCCAGACATGTGCTAAAAAGAGTAATGTGAAAGCCCTTCTTCTCAAATGGTTGCTGCACTCTGCTGGTCAGCCCTGATGTGCCACAGAAAGCTTGCATTTATTTGGAAAGTGAGACAATAAGGATATGTGTGCAAATGCAAATGTACAAATAAACAGCACCTGTTCTTCTCCATACGTACACTATTGTGAACCATTCAGTTCTGAGTGAAAATTTGTTGTGAGGGTGTTGGGCTGAATCTGTGAGTCCATCTGAGAAGGTCATACTTCTCATCCCATGGGAATAGAAGGGTGCCCCAGTAAGCAATGCTTCAGGCAGAGCACCACACTTGGGTCTATTCAAGATAAAATCACAAACAATGTCAGGATATGAGCACTCAATGCATGACCATTTGGGGTATCTGATCAAAGAATCACAGAATCACAGAATCACAGAATCACAGAATCACAGAATCACAGAATCACAGAATCACAGAATGAGCAAGGCTGGAAGGGAGCACAGTGGGTCATCTGTCCCACCTTCCTGCTCCTGCAGAGTCACCCCAGAGCACATGGCACAGGATTGTGTCCAGAATGTTCTGGAATATCTCCAATTGAGGGAGACTCCACAGCCTCTCTGGACAATCTGTCCTGGTCTTTCAGTCACTGCACAGGGAAGAAGTTTTTCCTCGTGTTCAGGTGGAACTTCCTGTGCATCAGTTTCTTCCATTGCCTCCTGTCCTGTTGCTGGCCACCACTGAGAAGAGGAGTCAGCAGAGCAGTCTCATAGGAGAAAATGGCCCCCTGTTTATATAAAAGGAGACAAGCTCAGTAAGAGGAGAGAATGTGAAACAAAACCCAGCATCCAATCTCTCATTTCTTTCAGCAAAATAAATTCTGGCCTAAAATGTCCCACATTAGACACCTCCACATTTCTTCAAGAAATATTTATGCGCTTGGAAATTTCCCTCATATTTGAATCCATGTCCTGCTTCTTCCGTTACAGCTCAAGCTAGGAAATGCCAATTGCACACACCTCATTGTCCTGTTTCTCATGGCAAAGCTACACATGATTGATGTAGAATTTCACCAACAGCTGACACAGTGCTGTCAATTAACATTTACTGTGTCTATAGGCTCCTGCTGAGTTTAACGTGTTGGCTGTTATGTTTGCTATGGAGCTGCTCGTCTCCAATTAGAACACATGTTGAGAGGACAAAGTTTGAGTATAATGGGTCAGCAGTTGGTATTCCTCAACAGACTGCAGAATGCGGAGCAGATGTAAGGCTGTACCACTGAACTGTCCCTTGTTGATGTTGTGTAGCCTTGCACAGTGAGAGTAAAAAACTGTGGTCCACTGTCTACACTGCTGGCTTTCCTGAAGGGGGCATTTTTCATCTGTCTGTCCATCCTGTGCTCTGAGGTGGTCAGGTGTGATTGGGTGCCAAATGAGCAGAGCTGCACTAGTCCTGCAGTAATCCTGAAGTGATGACAACAGCTAGACAGACACCAAAGACAGCAGTTCATTGCAGCTATCTGAGATCATTACCTTGGGACAGGCTTTGTGTTGCAATTTTCACTCCCAAACTTCTGCTACACACATGTCAGAACAGTGCTTTGGCTCTTTTTATCTAGGAACAGTGCTTTTCATGTTCTAGGCCAGACCAGGTCATATTATTCATGTTGGTTTTACTAAGACTGAGAGTGATCTTTATTAGACACAGCATAAAGTTTCAATTGTAAAGTCATAGAAGATGTACGAAATATTGCTGAATGCAAGTGCCAGATACCTCAAGAGTTGCTTGCAGCACATAGTCCTGTTCTTGCAGAATTTTCACTTGAAGAAAAATTGAAGGAATTTTCAGGTGTGGCCTTTCATGCAAAGCAGATTTATTTACTCCATTAACAACATAACACACTTGCTTTGCCTGTAAATTCCTGATGATGATGCAGAATGCCTCTGAAGGGTGGTACTTGCTGATATATTCATAAGATCATGGGATCATAGAAAGTTTGGGCTGGAGGGGACCTTTAGAGGTTATCTACTCCACCCTCCATTGCAATGAGCAGGGACGTCTTCAACACTGGTTCTCATGTGTCGTGGCCAAGTCAGTTTGCTCTCTCTTGAGTTGCTGTAGTCAACATCATGATGCTTCCCAGATGGGTTTTATACCTCCGAAGGAGTGAAGATCTTCACTATTACCTGCGTTGCTCACTAAATGCCCATAAGAGTGCCAGTATTCTCCATTAAAAACTCAAGCAGCAGCTGCAAGTCAAGAATAAAAAGAGTACACAGAGAAAGGGGTCAGGATAGAGTCCACATGTTCCAGGCTAAAAGTGAGTTAGTGCCCTGTCTAGACTGGAGTGAGCAGGACTTGACAAGAATTTGTTTACACAAAATTCAGCATGGCAAGAAACAAGAGTAACAAGAATATCCTGACCATACAGTTTAGTTAGAAAACCTGCAGTGCACCTTCTTCAGTCTCTTTTTCTGTTCTTATTTTCTGGAGGGTGGAAAGGATTGAAGATCTACAACACAATTGCATTGTCACTATAAATACCAAGTGTTATTAGCAATGAGTCTGATTCTGAACTCCTTCGTTTGAAAGTCTGGACTGTTTTGTTTTTGTTTTTGTTTTTGTTTTTGTTTTTGTTTTTCTCACCATGACATATCTAAATCTTTATGCAAATTTGGTAAAGAATATAAAATAAATTTGAAACCTAGGATTCATCCAACTGGAAATTAACAGAACTGCAACTCGTGAGATTTGGGAGATCCTATTTTCCAGAAAACAGGCAAATATTCAGCAGAGCAAAGCACATTTTTGTTATTAAAGCAAGCTAGTTTAGTCTATATGCTCATGTATGTATGTCACTTGAAATTATAGGTGAGCCAAATTACCCATAAATAATCTGGCTGGTCAGTGAACCACAGGGGCTGGCATTTCCCAGATGCCACGAACATTTTCCCATTCACTTCACTTTCATTTTATTTAAAATAAACTACTTGACATCTAAAATGACTGAGGGTATTGCAGATGAAAAAAAAATACACTGAGTATAAACTCCTTTGCCTATTCCTGTTATTCATATCAGCCTGTAAAAGGACGTTTTGATTGATATAAACTATTACGACACACAGGAAAAAAAAGGTATTAGAAACTGAACAAGGTGCATTGTTGCTGATTGTTCACCCATTACAGTAATATACCGAGCAAACACGTTGTCTTGATATAATACTTTTTAGCCTGATATAATTCTTCTGATTCCAGTGTGAATTGTTTTTATTTCCATGGCTGTTGAGTCAGGCCTTAATGAAATTGTAAAAGCTCCCCATTTGTTTAAAATATGCTCAGAAGCAAATCAAAGGAAGACGCTTCCCTAAACCCTTTACAAAAGGCCTTATAAGCAGCATAGATGAAGTCAAAACTCTGCACAGCCACTTCCCTTTGTGGTCTCTAATAATAATATATTTGTGAATAATCCGTAATTAAATGAGAAGAGCATAACATTAATTATTTCACTAGATTGTTAATCAGCAGGGTATTCTATGCCCCCCTCTTCCTAGTAGCTAACCTGTCAGGGTGTAATAATTGTTGCCATGAACGGGGTTGGGTTAAGGTCCCCGAGGAATGCCAATTCTCTTGTTCCATTAGTGAGAGCACATATAGATCATTTTCAGTACTAATCTAGGGCTAAAATCAATTATGTCTCTTGTATTTAAAAATTAAATTGACTCACCATGGGAGTAGGATAAAGGGAAAAAATACATTCCTCCTATTATGTGTAATTACAATTGTAAAACATTTTCCTTCGAAATGTAATTGCTGCCTATAGAGACTAAAGCTGGAGAGCTTAAACTGTTTAGCTGACACATTCAGTTGTCTTTCAGGCTTTTCCTTTGGATTATTTAACATGCTGAAACAGTCTTATAGACTTCTTGACTTTTAAAGGCTCACAGAAACAGCTCAGGGTGTAAGAAAAACAAAAGGAAGACTGCACAATGAATTAATTCTATCATCTTATTAAAAGTGTAATGAGAGTAATTTATTCTTATATATATTCTTACTCTTTCAGGAAGAAAAATTATCAACTACCTACAGCTTAAGAGTTTCCATTTTCCCAAATGCTGTATAGCTTGCTGCCTCTGCCTGGATTTTCTTTTCATTATTGGGTCCTTATGAGATCTTCAAGAGTAGTTAACCAAAGCTATGCAATATATATGACCTGCCACTCAGGGACAAGGCTTTGAAGGTCACCAGAGAGTGTCACATTGGTCCTTTCCTCTGCTGGGCAGGAAGACAGTGAAGATCATGTTGTTCTACAGGATGGTGATATAAGATATTACATGATACCCAGATACTCAAATCTGGGGTCAGGCTGCAATCCTACAACACTCTTTATCACCAATATTTGATTTTCTGCTGTCTTTCTTGTTGGCCATTCATAGCAGATCTGCACATCCACCAATTATATATGCTACAGAAGAAGTTTTATATAGCATAAGAAATTGCTGATGAGGAATCTTGTCTTCCTGTTTACAAATATATATATAGATCTCTGAGAGAATCTTGAGTAGTAACAGTACAGAAATAACCTGCATCACTCACTGTGCTAATCACACACTGATCTTATAAAATATTTGTAAAATATTTGTACCTTCCCTAAACCAGTTTAAAACCAGGAATATGCTTTTGAGGAGAACAGTAACTCTATCTTGATGGACAATTTTCAAGCTCCCATTGTTTTTTGCCAGCTTTAGAACCCCTAGACAAATAAGATGAATTGTTTTCAGGAGTATACTCAACAAATGTGTGTGTTTTACATTTTCTTTCTTATTGTATTATTCATCAGGCCTAGTTATATGCATATTATGGATATGAATGGCTTTCTATACAGTTGCAAGGATGATGGTTTCTGGACAGCTTATTATTCATGTAGTTTATTTGCCATGTTTAAAAGTAACCTCTGACCTGTTGATTCTATAACGATTGATTAATCATTTGTTAGGACATCTAACAATCCATTATTCATCTCCTATAAATTATTTATGAATGTGCTTATTTGATGCATGACTGCTATATTTAGAGTACATAAATAAGTCAGGAAAAGCTAACTCCTACAGTGTCCTAGCATTGATAAAGATTGTAGCAATAACCAAGTACCGATCCAATGGGAGTTTTACTTAAAATTAATACTTAGTATTAAAACAATGAAAAATTCCATCTCTGCCCTTGCAAGCCAGACAGACAACTTATCAAAAATTGTTTTTCAAATTATAGAAGTCTATCATTTCTATCACCCTGAGTGGAAATAAACACTAACCTTTGATTTGTGTGAAATTAATTCTCTGTTTTCCAGGTAGTGGCAAATTCTATTTCTTCACAAATTTTCTACACAGACATGGCAAGGTATTTACATTTTTCATAGCTGTGTGAAAAGGGTGAACTGAATTACAAGCATGCTGAAAAGCCATGGGTGGTTTGACTTCAGCCTGGTTTAATAAACTCAATTTTCTGAAGCTCATGAAGGATTAATGAATGTGAGATGGAAATGGTTGTGCCAGTGGGAAGCCAACAAACTTCTGGGCATTCATCTAATTTCTGTTCTGTCTTGTCCTGTCTTATCTTACCTTATTCTGATTCATCATGTAGTGCCTCAGAAAATTAACTTCATATATTTTTCTGAGTTTTATTCACACCATGCCAGGTAAAAAAAAAAAAAAAAAAAAAAAAAAAAAAAAAAAAAAAAAAAAAAATCCAGTATTTTTTTTGTTACATTGTGTTTGATTAAAATATACCCATTTCCATGTCATTTTTCAGAGCAGACTAAATCAAAGTTCCAAGAAACAGTCTTTGCATTTGAAGAAAAATGGTTTTAGATAACATGAGACAGACCTTGAGAGATCACAAAGGTAAAGATCGAGCACTGAACTGTGTTGGATATTGTGGGATGAGCCCACACATGGGGTGTGGTGGGCTCACAGTTCTGATCTAACTGGGGTCACTTAAAAAGACTTAGAAAACTGGACACAGAACCATAATTTATTTCAGCTTAGAAGTAATTTACAAGAGCATGAATTGATAGGACATGGGTGAATGGCTTCAAACTGATAGAGAGTAGGTTTAGATTGGCTATCTGGAAGAAATTCTTCCCTGTGAGGGTGGGGAGGCCCTGGCACAGGGTGCCCAGGGAAGCTGTGGCTGCCCCATCCCTAGAAGTGTCCAAGGCCAGGTTGGACAGGGCTTGGAACAACCTGCTCTGGTGGAAGGTGTCCCTGCCCATGGAAGGGGGGGTGGAATTAAATGGCTTTAAAGGTCTCTTCCAACTCAAGCTTTTCTGTGATTTTTTGAAATATTATTCTGATTTTTCACAACTGGAAAGTGACAGAGGTGTTTTAAAGCCCAGGAGAAATCAGAAAGCATCATCATGGCTTACAAAAATCTACATTTTACACCAGGTAGATGCTACAAGGCACAAAAGAAATGCATTTTGTGCTACGTTCTTTTGCTGACTGTGCCCATTAATGAGATATGTCTTCTTAAAAATCAGGAGGAGCAGAGAAGAGCCCAAATAAAAAAGGCAGTTAAAAGAGAGATGTCCTCTCTTCCTTCACCCAAAGATGACCAGTCTATTTCAAGTCTGACCTGGCTGGGCTTGCAAGACAATGGAGATTATTGCACTGCCTCCCCATCCTGTGCAGATAATCATCACTCTCCATTACTGTCAATATGCAGGTGCCAAAATGGATTTAGGCAAATATAAGCTTTAGAAATGCAGGCAGAGAGACAGTAAGAGTATGACACTCTCTGTCAGCAGGAAGCCATTTTAGAACTCTCACAGTTTAAACAATTATTTAAAAACCCTTCTTGCTATAACTGGAGTATAGAATAATGAAAGAAAAAGAGTGAGTGTACCTGCTTGTTTTTCATGGATTATTTCCTTTTGCTCACCCTCACCACAGAAGTAAGAAACAACATGTTCCCATGACATCTGACTCCTTCGCTGTCTTTAAATGCTTCCTCAGACAATACATTATTTTGTTTGCAATATCTTCCCTGTGGTTCCCACAGCAGCTTCAAAAACACCGTGGTTTGTTGACAAAACAAATGAGCCTGAGACATTGTGATGAAGGACACTCTTCCCCAGAGTTTTCATCCAGAAAGGATCACTGCAATGGCCACAGAAGAGCTGTTTAAAGCAGAGGCAGAGGGAAGATAAGAAAGCTGGGCCATTTGATCGGCTATACACTGGCACTCAGAATCTTATTTGGCTGCAAAATATCTAATTGACCTTGAAGCTGAAACAACTTGTTGGGGGATCTGTTGCTTCAATTTCTCTCTGTCAGCTCTTCAGCTAGCTGTTTCTCCCTTTCAGATTCCATCTTAAAAAATCCCAGGCTGGTGGAAGTGTGATAGCACTGGGACAGGGCGAGAAGGACTGCATATTCAGGCAGGAGGAAGTGTATTCACAGTATTTGCATTAATTTTTGTGTTGCCTTTTATGCAAAATCTAGTGACAGCTACTGAATTAAAAAATATGCAAAACCTGAAAAGGCAGTTAAAAAAAATCTTAAAAGAAATGTTGTGGCAAAAGGTGGTCAGGCTTAATGTGTATGGATTAAAATGATTAAGGAATTAATACAAAGACATTCATGACTATGGAACAATGCACAAAGCTAGATGTAAATTCCATTAACTTTGGGACAAAATCAGAGGACTTATTCAAAATTTACTTATTCAAAATTTAATCCACTCTGTGGATTATCTTGATTTCATGAGATTTTTGTGTGATTATGTATGTATATGGCTGATGGGTACTTCTGGTGTCTCCTTTCATCCTTGCCAAAGAAGGACTATTCATATATCACTCCTATGGTCTGAGTAGCCCACTCACTTTAATGCTCCGTAACCCTTCTTACCTTGGACCAAGATTTTAACACAGAAAACTCAAAAATTTCCAAGATCTTTCCTTCCATGGCATTTTTATTTTCACTGATACAAGTTTCCTTAATTCTCATTTTTATGTTTTACTGAAATTATGTGTTGACCGAGCTGCCAGAGATGTCAAGAATACATCATTTCTTCTTCCTCAGCAGCAGGCTCAGGAAGACTGAGGAAGACTGTGTAGACCACTATCAGCAGCACCCCCAGGATATATTCTCTATACTAAACAACCTGAATCCCTTCAGTCTCTTTGACTGGGTAATTTTTCCAGACCTCCTCTGACTTCTCTTCATACTTATGTTTTCTGAATAATATATGTTTACTGAAGTGATATGTTCAAAATTGCTTAAGAGCCTGGAGATAATAGATGTTCTATCAATATTAATTTTGATCATTATAAAGTATCCTTATGGCATAAAGAACTGATTAATCTGGTCCAGATAAGTTACTTTATCTTGCCCCAAAACCAAGGAAGCTGCACAATTTCAAGCATTTATTTAAACAGTAGAAGCTAGTTTAACTTCACTAGCTTGAAATAAGAAATTAAGTCCATCCACTACGGTGTTCCTTTAAACCTGTTTAAAGTTTTTAAATGGCACAACCTCACAGTAAAGTGTCAAATTGCCCCTAGTGACAGTAAGAAGAATGCAGTGGGCTTAGATAGCCAACCTTCAAATATTTGAACAGAGGTAAGGTGAGATTTGCCTTCAGTCACTGCTTTTGTGTTTTTCCAGTAGTGTTTCAGAGCAGGAGAAAATATCTGGATGCTTCCATGCACCAAAACAAATTTTCTTCCTTAGTCCCTTTCATTTAGTTTACTCTGATATTTTTTGCAAGAAACTGAAGAGATGAAACTCATATTTAAGTTACTATGTCTTAATTATTACCACACATCCTCTGAGACACAATCCATTGTCTGAGCAGCTTGATCTAGTTGAAGGTGTCTGTGCCCATGACAGGGGCATTGGAATGAAATGATCTCTAATGTCCCTTCTAACCCAAGCCATTTGATGACTCTGGGATTATATGATGATACTATTAACTGCGGCACATAGGGGGTAATTTGATTTACCACATATGGGAAGGAGTTAATCCCATCTGAAGAACTTTAAATTTACTGATGTTAAGGCCTGCATATAAGGTATAGAAAACAAGTTTAAATTACAGTATGAAGATCCCTTAAACTGAAACAATTTTGTCCAAAGTCTGAGATGAAAGAAGATTCTATTTCTGGAAGCAATTCTTCGCCAGTGTTTTTGATTGTTCTGAGGAAACAGCTAAAAGATAACAGTTGAGCAATTAGCAAATTAATTTTAGTAATAAAAGTGGTTTGTTATTAGTGGTTAGTCACAATAACTCCCACTTAATAACATCCTTGTTGTGAAATGTCTTTGTATTAAATTCAGATACCATCAAAGGGAACATGGTCACCTACTGTTTTTCTCATTAGGGTAAATTGTGGAGGCAGTCAGGGCAATATAATCTCGAAGCTTGCACAGTTTTCTAGACTAAACAGGGTGTCTGCCACCTAATCCTTACATGATCTCCTTTCAAACAGATATGAGAAAGAGACTGCACCTTATTGAGTGTTGAGAAAACTACTTTTGAGGAGAGACAGTTCTTGTAGTGAAAGAATAAGGAAACTTCTTTCACCACCTGAAAGTAGTTCAAGGGTTTTCCTTTGGGATGTCTAACCACCTATCTTCAGATATGATGGTTCAAGTTTTCCTTTTGAAAGTTGGACTGGTCAGAGATGTCCAATAACATATGACTAATGACTTACAAGTTTAGAGTTGTCTGATGGATTTTCAACCTTTAAAAATTCATAGAAAGAAGAGAAAACACCCCTCATTTCTATCCTGCCCTGCTCTAGTCTGGCAGCCAATGTTGGACCAGAAAACAATTGCCTTTGAAGAATATTCTTTCTTTTAAGGAGCTTTTGTGGGGAACTTTAGCAGAATGTGAAATTGTTCATGGACTAGTGTGACCACTATATCAGCACTGTATGTGTCTTAAAAGCAATAAGCAAAATGAGTGTTTAATTTCTAAAAAATTCCCTTCAGGAGCAGAGTTTTGCTCTTCCAGTAGTGGAGTGGAAACCAGTGCTGGCCAAGGAGCATCACAGTTGCAGTCATGAGAGTTAAAACTTCTGTTACAAACCTGTGATCTTTTAAAGGTGTAACTGCACTGCAATGGGTACACTTTGCCTCTGAAAGCCAAAGAGACTCTCTTCTAGGAAAGGTCTGCTGAGATTTCTGTGCTCGAATTAAAGCACAAAAGTTATACAAAGGGACAAAGAGACTTTAGAAATGCTGAGCAGGAAACAGTGAAATGCGATTCAGCCTGGAACAGTGGAAAAAACCTATCATCTAATTCTTCTGGAGAGAGGTGGGTAAAGAGATAATCTGAAGCAGACGTTTGGCAAATGGATGATAAGATATTTAGGTGGCAACAGTGAAGGAAACCTGTAGGGTGACAATGAGCCATTTCTCTGGTAGTAAAAGACAGGCAAAGGAATAGTAGAGTGTGAATGTGCATGGTGGTGATCCTGCCTGCATTCTCTAATGAATCCTATTGGGTTGATTTTCCTCCTCAGGACAGTGAGCCTGAGGGGCAGAGAGAAGGTGAGGCTGGGGAATTCCCCGCATTTCCTGCCTCTGAAAGCTCCTCAAAGCCCCTCAAAACTTTGGTTACTCCCTTTTCCCGTCCCAGTTATTTCATATGTATTAGGTTTCGTTCATGTGCATTAGTTGCTGGAAAGTTCTGTGTTCCCTGTACCCTCATTGGTTCATTTAAATATACCCCTCCCCTTGTTTCATTTCATTGGACACTTGCCCTTATGTAAACCTTTCCTGTCAGCTGATCCATTGTTCTCCCCTTAGACCGCCCCTTTCTGCTTCCCTTAAAACCCTCTGTAACTGACAGCCCTTCGTTCTTGTGCCGCCACCCATGGAGTCCTTGTTCCTGCTTTGGGGAATAAAGGCTTGGTCTCTGTGGCAACCGAACCCTTCCTGTCTCCTTTGCCTCTGTGGTGTCGCTACGTTGTTACCGCCTGCTGCCAGATCCATCTGGGGTCTTTGCATAGGGCTCCAGGCTTGTGAGCAGGAGCCAACCACCGGACTAAAGGGACACAAAAAGCGGTCTCCGCCAAGGTACGTGTGTCCAAGTCGCACGCTGACCAACCAAGCGGTCAAATGGGCAGTGACAAATGTGCTTTTGGGGAGTCCTTCAAGGGAACATGACATCATGGCTTAGAGAGGAGGGACAAGTAGTGCCACTCAGCCATGCTGGAATAATGATCCAAAGATATTATTGCAATAAAAAGAATGAGGACAAATAGTTGTTTTAAGGGAAAAAAAAAAAAAAGGAATTACTGAAAAGCAGAAAGTGACTGGGGGAGAAGTGTCTGATCAGACAAGCAAGAAGCAAGAGGGGGAAAAATAATTGTCAGCACAGTGTGGAAATCCTCTTGATACTGTGAAGGAAGTAGAATTATTAAGGGTGGTCTAGGGAGGCTAGGCAGGAGAAATAGAAGAAACAAAGCAGAGAAAAAAAAATTAGGCTGAATGAAGCAATTAACAGTTCTTAATAGAGGAGTCTATTAGACGAAGAAATGTTCTCCTAAGAGACACAGCTGTAAGCTCTTCAGTGCAGGCACCATGACTGCTTATATGTTTGCACTGCGCCCAGCACAGTTGGGATCCTGATCTTTATTTGTTCCTGTGGGTTCTGTGGCAATAGAAATAACAAACAGCAATAATTACACACTGTGGTACAGCTGTAGGGGATACATGCCGAGGCTGAGCTCTCCTCTTAGCTACACTCAACTCAGGTCAATGGTTTTGTTTGGATACAGGCTCGTGGTGCTAACAGGACAATTTGGCCTGGTTCATCTGTAAAAACAGAGTAAGTGTGGTTTCTGCTCCAAAATCTACCTACTGATTCTTTGCTGTAGAGCCACGCAGGCTGAACATTGTCCAGTTAGACAAGGGGGGATGTTTCATGCCCAAAAAACTCATGAGGTAGCGCCGGCTGGTAGATGTGCAGAGCCAGGGGCTGGAATGTCAGCAAGTGTTTCTTCAGAGCTATAGCATTTCCTAGAAGCTGCAAAGCAGAAACGTGCTCCTTCAGGTCTGAGAGGGTACAGACTTTCTTCCCCATCACTTGCATTTCAAGTAAGATGTTGTTCAGTATCTGATTCTTTCTCCAGTAGACAGGAGGGAATATAGGTAGCGGATCCTGAGATAATTCCTTTTACTCCTGCAGGAACAAGGATCCTAGAGACCACACATACAAGGCACCCTGGCAGTGCAGTAGCTTGGGAGCAGTGGGTTGGAGACATTTCTGTGGTAGGCTACATGGAGATGACAGCCTTCGCTGACAAGAACACGGTACTTTTCTCTCCAAAGTGCTGCCTTGTTTTTTCTCTGGATGCATTATGATTGTTATTGTTAGTATTATTATTATTATTATTATTATTATTATTGTTTTAATGGATTAAAGCTAAGAAGAACTTAGGCTTGTCAGAAAACTGAGAAATTGATGACAGCAAACCAATTCCAATAATTTCCTGTCTTTGCTGGTGCTGGGGTGTACTTTAGCGGAGTGACTGAAATAAGTGATGCATTTTCTGTCAGCTTTATCCCTGACTCTTGTGCATCTGAGAAGGACCCAGCAGTGGGTTTGGCAGATAAAGTGAAAAGCAAGTCAGGAACTACCATTATGAGATGCAGAAAGTCAATTTGAATGTCAACAGGAAAGGCAGGGGATGCAAGCTTTAAAGAGCTCCACTTTGAGAAAATGAGGGCACCACATTGTGTATCCCTGACTAACAGCTCATGTTTCAAGCCGTAGAAGAATGCCACATTTAGATGTTTTTTTATTTTGCATTGGCTTTTGTTATTTTAGACCACAGGACTCCCCGAGCTTCTTGCTGATGCTACATAAGGCAGAAGCAAAAGCTGCCCAAAACCATGAATTCTGTGAACATCAAACTTTTATGATTTCTCATTTGTATGGAAAAAAACTGCACCCTGTCACTATTTGAGGGGAGAAAATCCAGCTGCAATATACTATTACATAATACTAGAATTTGTTTTAAGAGGAGGTTACTGGGCAGAAATGAAAGGAGAATTGTTATCTTACTTTTGGAGGCTGTAAAAGCAGTGAGTAGAGAGATGAAGTAGCCTGCCTGGATTATAGGAGCCTTGGGACACTGCTGCAACTTGGCTTCACGCTTTTTAATAAATCACCAGAAAGAAAAGAAAAAAATAATGAACAACAAATGGCGTTAAAATTGATCACTATATCCGGTGAAGTTCTCTGTATCTCATTTAACTAAAATAATGTTGTGATACTGGGAAGATGTATCATACATAATGATCTGCCTTTGGAGGAGGCAGATGCATACAGGTCATTGATTAAACACACTGGTTTTTATCATTAATGCTGAAACCAATACCAAAGTGATTACCTTCATTCCTGACTTAGAAATAACGCTCTAGCTCCTTGGTTTTCAAAACAGTTGCCACGTGATCATAAATAGGTAGTTGATGTGTTTTTTTCATTTTCACTTACTTGTATGTCTCACAAGTACCCTTTTCTTGTGGTGTTTCCACTCCATAACTTCCAAGCTCTAATTTCCTTCCTGATATCAGCCTGGTGTTTCCATCATTTCCTCTCACTGCCTGCACAAAACAGATGCTGTTGAGACATGATTCATCCACATTTGAGGTGTCTGTTTTGGGATGGGGTGAATCATGCTTGTTTCTTTCCATTGACTATAAAGGGAGACAAGGGTGACTAATCGAGATGTAGATGTCTGTAGTGCAGACATATAACATTAAATGAGATGAGTGCCACTCTTAGAGCCAGCTCATTTCTGACAGAAATGGTGACAGCCAGCTGGGTCCACCAGAGCTTTGGCTCTGGCACAGCGCTACGTGAAAGAAAATTGCTTCCAAGGCTATTTCAAGACCAGATAACCCTCTCTCTTATAGTGCTCAGAGCCCAAGTTAATTAGCATGGAGGACACAAGCCAGCCCCATGCAGAACCAGGGTATCTCTGCATGTTTCTCGTGAATTAACAGTTCTGGGGAGTTTGGTATGGGGACATGGCATGGTGACTCAAGTTTAACTTTGTCTTTGTGCTCAACCATAGCATTGACCTTACTGCTCTTGAGCTGGTTGTGTGCAGAAAATCTTGTGGATGTCTTTCCATGTTTTAAAGCAGCAGTGGTGCTCCATGCATTTCTGCAGCAAATTGTCTGTGAGGTCACACTTGCTTCTTGAATCTGTAGAAAATTGATGGAACCAGGTTTTGTGAAAATCAGCTGAAGTCTGGAGGCAATAATGCTTTTAATGTCCATCTTCTCTGTTTTTTATATTATGACAGACCTTATTATTTGAAATACCTGTCTGAATAGGCTGAATGGTCCAGTTTTATAAGCATTTCACTGCATATGAAGAAATACCATGGGTAGTTCATCTAGTCACAACCAGCATATCACTTTCAACATGGAACCTGAGAAAACTTGAAGTAGATCCTTTGGGTCTGGAATAAAATCACTGAGATTGTGTCATAACTGAGAAACAGTTACATCTGATCTCTTCTTAGGGTCCACAGACTCTTTAGCTGGTCTACAGACTGGCAAAACATGATGGAAATGGTCACAGCCTAGTTTTCCTAATTGTGTAGTGACTGGGATAATGACTTTTCCATCTTACCTGTACACCATTTGGTGCAGAAAGTCTGCAGGCTGAACTCTCAGGGATGCCAGAACATCACTGAATTGTCTAAAAGCAAATACTATCTCCATTTCCAGAGAACTTCATCTGGTTCCTGAAATTCTCTCTGCCGTGACAACCTCATGTTGATCAAGCTTTTGAGGGAACTGAAAAATCCACAGGAAAAGTTTGCAAGGAAAAAAAACTCAACACCAAACATTTTTAAAAAATTCCAATTCATAGGAAATACATACCCTTATTCTCAGCAACACTAAATACCATTTTTAAAGAATGACCTTTTGGAGACTGTTTACCTCCATGCTTTTGAACAATGTTACTGCTCAAACATATAACTTGCCCAAGATTGAACACTGAATTTTGAATAGGTGATAGAACTAAAATCTTATCTGTGTATTTTGCTCTGAAAAATGTTAATTGTACCATAAATGTGTCAAGAAATTTAAAAAAAAACCAACCAAACAAAAAAACCCCATGAATAATATTTCACTTTTGCTGACATTTTTGTATGAATCAGTCATTGAAAATCCCAAACATACAAAGTTTAATTTTCTTAGGTATTTAACTGCTAAACAATCTTGGAGGGGATTGGTCAACCAAGCTACACCTTCTGTCCTCCATCCCCTACTTGTTTAGTTTGCAAAAAAAAACCAGGAGTCGATTTATGTTTTCAATAAGAATATGAGAATAAATATTTTATTTTTGCAGACAACTCTGTCTTAGGTTAAACATATTTTTCACCAAAGGCAACATTTCGAGTGAAAATGTACACAAAATAAATGTGTTGTTACATAGAGCTAAGTCTGAGCACAGGGGAAGATGAATGATTGCTTGTGTAGGGTGATGGGAAGAACTGGAAGACCAACAAGGGGAGAAGAATAGCAATTGTTGGAAGTGATGGCTAAAATAGTCCTTTTTCTGGCAATAGAGGTAGAGGGGAAAACAAAGACACATTTAGGAGAAATTAAATAGACATAAGTGACAGGATTTGTAGTCTGAATGTGTTCCTATGGAGTTCTTCCATAAGAACACACTGATTTTTAACTAGACCATCCATCAGTGGGATGTCTTCAAAAGCAAATGGATCAAAAGCTGCTTCGTATGCATCTTCCTGCTAACAAAATTATAGATCGTTACAACTCAGGAAACAGATCAGGCTCACAGATCGGTTATGAGGAGAGTTTCCAACAGCACTGACTATGGTCAAGGAAACAATTAAAGTGTGTGATAAAGTTCATCCATCCATCAGAGAAACAGAACTAAATAACCTCAGTGTGAGAGTAACTTAGTAGCTCCAAAGTTTTCTTATATTTATTCTCTCCACCTTGCAGTCAACAGTGACATCTATTATCCCTGATTTACGGGGTGGAGCTTAAACACATTTAGAGTAGGTTTCTAATTCCCATGGAGTTGTTTTCTTTTGAGGATCTGGGGCTGCAGATCTGGACAGTGCAGTGAAGCATAGTACAGAGAGTCTTGAAGCACTGCCAGCTCAGCCTGACTGTGAGCAGCACTTTTTAGCATGGGCACAACAGCATCCCAATGCTGTGGGGATGCTGCCAACCCTGAAACACAGCATTCCCAAGAGCTGTGGGGTGATTTTTCTCATGGACACCCCAAATCAGAGTAATTTGAGCTTAGAGAGCAGTGGGATCTACAGTGTAGATTTAAATATCTTTGCATTGATCACCCATCTGTTCTCCAGAATGCAGCAAGACTGAATCCCGCTTTACTGTTGCCTGATATTAAAAAGAAAAACTCTTACAACAGTGTTAAAATAGTAAGATGAAAAGTAGGTCTTTTTTGGGAGCTTCCTGGTGTCTCCATGGTGGTTATGGGCACAGTCGCATTGGATTTCTACAATTTTTAAAATTGTAACAACTTAACCTATGTAACAAATATTATTTCCAATTAGAAAAGCAGTTAGGTAATTTTCCACTGGGTACTGCCCATTGGAGTTGATCCAGGGGCTTCTTTGCTCCATTTCTTGTTGTGTCTTTTCAGATTCTTGTTGGAAAACAAAGTGTCCTTTGTGGAGGTCCTCTTCTTGAAAATGAGACTAAATGGTATTTCAGGAATGTGTTAGAAGGTTAGCTTATTAGTCTAAAATCCAGGAGAAAGGGTAGGAAAAATACCAGGAGCTATATCACCATGTATTAACAGTTTACAAAGCTGTTTTAAAAATACATGAAAAATATATGGAAAGCAAAAATTTTTAGGCATCATTATGACTTCAACATTATTATCCTAATGGATGGATGGATGACCTGTCTCTAAGGAGCTGGATAAACAGTGCCTTTGGCTTTAACTGGCTTATCCATATCTAGAATCTGAGATGCATGTTCCCAGCTGCTTCCTGCAACAGGGACTGTGACATGGAATCATGGAGGGCACTGAGTTGGAAGGGACCTGCATGGAAAACCAGGTTGTTACTACAGATGTGGATTCCTGGGAAAATGAGCAAAACCAATTTCTTAACTTTTAGAAACACAGCCATTTCAGTGACACAAAACAAACCAACCAAAAAAAAACAAANAAAAGAAGGAAAACCACATTTTCTCTTCTCCTTCTTTTTAAACTTGTGATTAACTCTAGACACAAACTCTAGAAAACCATTTGAACTAACAACAACACATTAGACAGGAGTCAAACTTTACATTGCAGCCCTTACTAATCAAGAACTGACTTGAGCATTAATGAACTAACTTTTCCATTAGGTAACAGCCAATAGATTGCTGCACTCTTACATTGTCTCTGTGTTCCAATGTCCTAGTTTTCTCCAACTGCTAATTTAAAATGCTTTTCACTGTTGCAAAGAGCGTAGTTAAGTGTTATAGTACAATTTTATTGCCCTAAAACAGTCATATATTTGCATTCATTACTATAAGTCTTAAAACCTATTACTGATATAAAAGACAGGATAACAACATGAAGGGTTTGAAGGGCAGTAGATAATAGTCTGGAAAGGGCTCTGAAATGCCTGAAGTATCAGACATAAAAAAGCAGTGATAAACAAGCTCATTATTTGTTAGTGATGGTTATGCTGGAAGGAACATTTTTTATATTATTTTTCTCCTTTTTGAAGTTTTATGGAGAATATATTTCAGTCCTAAGCTGAGTATAAATTAAACATGTTTTACCCGGCTGTTGCATTAAGAAATAGCAAGAACTAATGAGCTGTATAGTGGCAAAGCTGTTAAGGCAATCTGAAAGGACTCTATAGGGCAATCTATGAAGTATAAAAGAGAGAAAAGTCCCCTCTCCATAGTCATTCACTCGTCAGACAATTGGGTTGAGCTCAGCTCCACACCACCTTGAGCTATATATGATCAGCAGAGACAATCCTGTCTTGACTGTTTGCCAGCCATAAAGTAAAAGTATAACTGTAATGTGAAGAGACATTTCTTAAATAAAAAGTAAACTTCCAAATCCTTCAGTATGACAGCTTTTAGGACTGTTTTCAGGACCTGATTTTTAAAGTGCTGACCAGCTATTACTCTCAAAAGCTTTTCTTAAAGGTGAGCTGCCCAGCTTCTCGAGAAATCAAGTAAATGAGGGCATCTGGCCTGTTGAAAAGCCTGTATTTAAAGACAATATTTCCCTTGAAGCACTTTGGCACACATTGGTACATTTGAGATCATGTTTGATGGTCAGACACATCTTCTTCCTTGTCTGGAAATTTTCATCCTCAAATATTAGCTGATTTATTCTTTTTTTTAGCAGTAACCTCTCATGAAAGCTTGGGATTTCCACACAAACTGTTTTAAACATAAGAGACAACACAAATAACAGCTTGCACGTGGTTGCAGTGCAGAATAGACATCTTCATTGCTTTTTTTACTGATCCCAGTGTGAAAGGTTGAATTCTGCTTATTTTATTCTCTCTAGCAGTTAAGATTGAACAGTTATCTAAGCTATTTCCTTTAACTGTTACACAGTATTACTTCTCAAATGGTTGCAGCTTCAAAATCAATAACTCAGCCAATCCTTACATATTCCTAGGTTTTGAAACGGAAAGTGCTGAACAAACCCCAGCCTTTCAGCTCCCTTTGGGAAGAAGGAAATGCAGGTTTACCAGAGCACATCCTCTTGAAAGATGCTCAGTAGAGATGGGCAGGGGACTTCTGAATTACTCACCTAGAGATTACACACCAAGAGTTTTGCCATTGCAAACCTAAATGGGACCAGGTGATTTATCAAGTGATTGCAAGGATGTACTCCACTTCCATTCCCTTCCTGAATCATAAAGAAAAAGCCCACATTTTGTGTGTGTTTTTCTGGTTGGTATTTAAAAATCTGATTTAGTTTAGCATGTTTGATTAATCCCCAAAGTTTCCATGATACCTGACACATCCAGACTTCATAAAATTATTAGATAGGTACCACTGCATTTTTTCTTCATCATTATCATTGTCATTATCATAATTCATATTAATATTGTTGCAGTTGTCAGTGTCATTAGAGCATCCTTACTCCAAAACAAAGTCCTATCATCATAAAAATCTTATTAAGCAAGGAAAAATAACTGCTTAATTGGTGCCTGACACAAGTTTTAGACAGCCTTTATAGTTTATGAAGAGAAATTCACCTGGCCTGGTTTGTAAATCCACTTTATAATAAGATGAATTTGTCCCTAAAAAGTTTGGAGATGGCAGTCGCCACTGTAGATGTTTCTGCTGGATGAAATCTCCCAGTTTTAGGGGATGGTCTGTTTCCAAATCACTCAGGCACCTTTTTTGTTTAAACCTCAAATACAACACGCCCAAGAAGTTTTTTTTAGTGTTACCAAGATGCAGAAACCTTTTCTGCTGTGGTTTTGATTTCATAACCTGCATCTCATTGTAGTTCTACAATCAGCAATGAGGAAAGGAAGTTCTCCTTTAAAAGAATAGCCATGTGGTGAAGGTGATTGTGAATTGTGGTGAAAGAAAATAGGTAGAAAAATTTTTAAAAAAGAAGAGTGAAGAGAAATGAAGAAAAGTGAAGGAAGGAAGGAAGGAAGGAAGGAAGGAAGGGAAAGAAAGAGAAAAGAAAGAAAAAGAAAGAGAAAAAGAAAGAAAATACAAGTACAAGAGTGTTGATTTTCTGGGTAGTTTTCATTCAGTTGTGCTGGAGTGTCTGAACCCACCAATGTGTACTGTGAGACCCGGGGGCTTGCTTTGGCCCTTTAAACATGCCAAGACTTTTTAAAAATCATAGAGAGGACAAAAGAAAGCTAATTAAATCCAGGTAGAGTATTAAAAATATGGCCTAAAATGTCCATAAATATTAGTCAGAGTTTGTATTACTGTAATGCTGCAGTCACTGAGTCTTTTTAATTAATTCTTTTTAATTAGTTTTAAACTGAAAATTAGTTTTTTTATTACATAAGGTGAAAGAAAGAGCAGCTGTGAATGGCATGTATGGAACACCACAACTTTAATAGGAGCAAAAATGACCTCAGGTGAGTCTTCAGCTGATTTGTTTGTGTTAATCAATCTCACTGTAGTAATGATCAGGTTCAAATCATTACCTAATTCCTTTAAAAGGACAAAGTGTAAGATTCAAACATTCCTAAGAAATCAGTGAGACTCTGCAGACAGGGCACCAGGGGTTGTAGCTTGTGGGATGCAGTCATGCTCTGTAATGTGGTGGGACCGAGGCTAACACAGCCATAGATGGATCACCCAGTCTGCAAACAGTGATTCCTCATAAATCATTATGAAAAATAGACTGACTCTACCAGTTCATAAATTCAAGGCAAGTGTCTATTTCCATAAGGCCCAAGCAGACAGGCAGTGTTAGGGATGCAAACATGCCACCGCCACATGCAGTAGTTAATGTGTTAGCATTTTAACAAATTGAGCCACTTCACTGGCCTATTTATCAGTTCAAGCTATTTAGAAATGTTGCTACCATATGTTGTCCATTGAAATGAATGCTAAACACTGCATTTATAAATGGTAATTTATGACTCATAAACGTCTCAGCTATTAGACTCATTCTGCCACTGTGAATGGAATTGATAGCAGTTTCTGCACTTCATGTTTTGTTTTTTTCACTCCCCTCATTTCAGGAATATTGTTGATATTAAAGCTTTAGTGCCTCATAGAGGATGTTATTTAAAAAACTGTGTGTATCAGAGAGAGGTTATTTCTGTGTGCTATCCAGCCTACAAATTGATTTCAGCTTTTGAGTAAATTTCTAGGACTGAATATTTTTAAAAGGTCCTCTGGAGTAAGAGAAGTGATCAGTTTTCAGTTATAATAAACCTGGTTTAAAAAACAAATAAGGCCTTTTTTACCTTCCTTGAAAAGCCTCATCCCAGTCTATATTTACCTTGGTACAGAGTAGGTGAGCACGAAGTTACATCCTCTTAAATTCCTCCCATGACAAAACACAAATGCTCAAGCAGATTTGATGTTACTTAACCTTGAAATTATTTTTTGGTGAAAATTCTTGACTGGATATTTTAAATATACAGTATGAAAATACTATCTATGTGTTTTCCTGTGAAAGCTATTTCCTAATGATAAAGAGCCTCATAGACAGTCTTCTTGAAAACTGAATTTGTCAGAAAGGGTAATTTTTACCAAGTAGGTTGATTACAAGTTCCAAGGTGCTTTTAAGGTTAAATTTTCAGAGAGCCTTTGGAGTGGCGCTCCAAAGTGGAAATAATCTGTAAGTTTTACATCCAGAAGTCTGGTGAATATAATGAAGAACATCTTGACAGGCCAGTTCATTCTGTTCATCTCAGAGTGATCTTCATGTGGCATGAATGTCTCTCAGGAAGGGACTAAAGGAGAAGCCTTATGCGTTAATTTAGACCTAATACTTGATTTTTAAGTAGCTCTAATTAGGTAGATGGAATTTCATCTCCAGAGAGCACTATTCCATGTTTCTAATGCTTCTGTACAAATATCCAAAGGCATCCAAAGAAATGAAAAAGGTCTAGAAGTACTGTCTCAAAACGTATCAGCTGTCTGCAAGCATAAATCCCATGCATGTGAACACAGACACACAGCTCACTCCTTTCCCTGAAAATTTCCCTGGAATACAGGGGTGATTTCTGTAGAGCTGCCTCTGTTAGCTAGACTGATGAAATATGTATCTCTGTGATTATGTCACCAGTCAGAGCTGAGGCATCCCTGATTAAGACACACTGCACGGGTGCAAACAGCTCTGTTTTAGTGCTCAAAGATGGATGGTGTATGGAATGTCCCCAGACAACATAAGCCAAGCAATAACAGTACCAAGCCTCCAGCCAGCATCTTGGTGTAGGAACACGATTTACACCTTGGTATGAAAAGTGTTTTGGGGGTACTATGTATTTAAAACTTTCTAAGGAGATATTCATGCAAATCTTCATTTCTTTTCCTGGCTGCTAGGCAGGCTGGGTTACAATGGATAACAAAGATTTTACCTTTTTTCTCCTTTTTGAGTATGGCCCTTGTGACCATAGACAGGTCTTTTGTCTTACTGTATTTTATACTTTTGTGAAATAGAGAGAATTCCTTCTTCTGAGAGGGGTTATGAAGGAAAAACCTATACTTGAGTGTGACATACCCAAATGGTATGACAGTGATGCTCAAGGCAAAGGATGGAGAGAAGATCATGAAACATAAAATAATCAGAATTTTAGGTCAGATATTAATGTCAGCAAGAACCTAGTTTTCAGCTTAAGGAGTTTGATAGAATTGTCTCAAAAACACCTACCTCAGGATCTTGAAATCTCTTTTCATGTCTATAATAATACCTTCAAGTAACCTCTATTATTACAAAGAAATTAAAAAAGATAATATCTGCACTTTGGGGTTGCAAGTACAGAGGATGTTGAAAAACAGGCTTCGTTAAAAACAGGATGTTTGGAGCAGATAACATGAAAAGCAGCTATTAAATGGATTTGTTATCAGTGGCAATAATACTAAGAAGTCATATTACAACAGTTACAAGGAAAGGTCTTTGAAATATCTTC
Source organism: Pardalotus punctatus (assembly GCA_013400915.1). Lineage (NCBI taxonomy): Eukaryota > Metazoa > Chordata > Aves > Passeriformes > Pardalotidae > Pardalotus > Pardalotus punctatus. The sequence goes on from VZTX01028131.1 coordinate 33,910, forward strand.
TGCAAATATTAATTCAATCTAAAAATTAAAAACCTCTGCAAACCAAAAAACATTTTATCAGTGGAATGCAAGGAAACAAAATGACTTGCACAACACTGATTTCAGAAGGCAAATCCAGAGCAGAAGGCAAGGCTGGAGCTCCCTCTTGCCCAATTTTAATGAGCATTTTGGGATATTATATGCTGAGCTTCTGGCTTGTGCTGTGAGTGTTACGGCTTTTACAGCTGACGTGGAGCCCTGTGTGGTCAGCAGATGAGTGAGAGTGTTGAAGAAAATAGAATTAGTATCATGCAGTTTTATTTCCTCTTTTTAGATTTCGTTAATTGTGCTGTGAAAATGCCAGTTTGAGGTTGTTTCTTCAGTTTTTCAGGAAACCTTTATGTTTCCACCCTCATGTGGAAGTAAATAGATTTTTTGACTTCTAACAGGAAAAATGTAAAATGTTGTGATTCCCATTGAAATGCTTTCTCTAGACTCTATGTTTTATTTATTTTTTATTCAAAACAACATCTGTTTGTTTGTTTGTTTTAATGCTTGTGAAATGCCAAAACAATTCATGCATTTATTTTGCAAAGGCCAAATGAAATTCAGACTTGAGAGCTTGACTTCCAGAAGTGCAGGTCACTTACTGCTCTGGCTAAAGTTAAAATCACATTCATGAACTCAACACCTCTGACTCATGAAAATGTTGCTTAAAAATGTTTAACTTTGCCTTAATATATCCATTAAAATATTTGCATCCAGGGACTGAAAAAAAAAAAAAAGAGGCATTTTTTAAAGAACAAGTTAGAAGTGTTGTCTGTTATGTATTTGAACATCAATCCTTTACAGCAAGTGTCATTTTCATTCAAAATCAATAAAAATTAAAACCAACAGATGGCAGATGTTAAAGAATATTTTCTGGCAAAGAAATTGCTTTTTGACTGAATAGAAAATTTGGAGATCTTATTTACTTTCTTTGTAACTTGGACTTGCTCTGAGCTACTACTGCAACTACTTTCGTGTGGTTCTATTACTCATGTGTGTGAGGACAAAAGATCACTACTGTAATATTGAAATGGGGTAAATTACTGAAGCCTAGTAATTCAAATAAGTGTTGAGATTTTTTTTGTGCTCAATATCTTATGCTTATTCTTCCAGTGGTAATGCCATGTAAAAAAATTACAGAGAATAAATTAGATATTAGGCTTTCAAAGTGAAGTTGTTTCATTCTGAGCAAGGTGACAAGGGATTAAACACACACAGTTTCAGTATGTTACACTGGCTTGTGATGTCTAATAAGGTCAATGGGGAGAAATGGGCATTTGAAAAGAATGATTAATTTGATCCATTTTCAGTGCCCAGAGACCATGAGGTGAACTGTGCCTTAGCCTGATTGTTCCCAAACTGACAGCAAAGGGATTCTAAACTGTCTAACACAGGCATATGATCTACAGTTGGATATTTTTCCTTTTTATATTCTAAATTCCAGAAAGAAAGAAATGTTTCACATCTTTGATGATTCTCCCAATAGCCATAAGTAACAGGAGCATCTAGGGGAACACTGAAAAAAAACCAACCCAGACTTCCTTTAGAATGATGAAAATCTATGAAAGCTGAATCACTATGTCACAGAATGGTTTGGGTTGGGAGGGATTGTAAAGATCATTTCCTTCCACCACCCTGGCATGGGCAGGGACACCTTCCATTGTCTCAGGTTGCTCCAAGCCCTGTCCAGCCTGGATTTGAACACTTCCAGGGATGGGACATTCAGCTTTTCTGGACAACCTGTTCCAGTGCCTCACCACCCTTACAGTGAAGAATCTGACCGTAAAATTATTTAATAAGTAAATAAATAATAAAATAATAACAACAAAATTGAAGATAAAATTACATGAATGGAATGCAAGTGTCACTGAGTTTTCCTTAAAATATTTTTCCTCAAAATATTATCTAACTATTTCATAGATAGGTGCAGTCGGGCATCTTTTGTGGTAGAGCCATCCATGAGACTGGCAGTTGAAATAGTACAGTCAGCTCAGAGAAGAAGGAGCCCACTCAAGCCTCAAACTATATTGTAACAGTTTCCAGAATTCTGTTGTCAACTCCACAGGGAACTTCTGAGTTGCTGACAAATTTTAGGATATACACAGAAGCTTCTAAATATGGATTTATAAATTTAATTTTAGGGATTTTTTTCATCTTGTGTTTTGAGTCCCAGCAGGATGATGGTATAGTATTGACCTTCTTTCCACAACGAACAGAAATAAGCCTTTTTTTATCATTTACATAAAGAATTGATTAATGACTGATATTTAAATATTTTCTGTTACTAATTTCCAATATGATTATGCACCATAATAGTTTTAATAAGTGGCAAGAAACCATGGCAGCCAGAAAATGAAACAGAGCACATTATTATATTTTTTCGAGAACGTATTTCTCACTTCTGTATGACATGGAAATAGCTGAAATTACCAATTTTCAAAAGCTGTATCTGTGTTCCAAGGTGACATCAAATCTCAAATGCATGAAGGCAAAGATCTGTCCCACATCCGTTTGTCTCTGAGGCAAATACTGGCCTTTCAGAAGTTTTTTTGTTTTCTCTTTGAAGCACCTCTTATTAGTTGTATGACTAATCATTCTAGTCCATCTGGCCATTGTCACCAACAATTACTGGAAGCCAGAAACCCAGGGATGGGCTACAAGACAAGGTAGAGACTTTCCTCAAGTGGAACTCTGTAAGAAACTTAGAAACTTCAGGGCCTGGAACACTTTGAGCTAGATATTTGTACTAATAGATATTTTTTGCGGCACTTTGTGAAGCCCAGACTCCCCTTGAGCTGATATCAACCTGTAGCACCCCCAGCACCCCATGCACCCTAAATACATGTTGTGCAAAGATGAAATAGTTCTTGTTTCTTCCAAAGCCAGCCTTTGACAGCCTCTTTTGATACCCATAATTCTAGCATTATAAGACAGGAGAAGTCTTCCCACTCTTGCTTCTCCATGTCACAGCTTTAAGACCTCTGTGCTAGTTTCCGTCAACTGGAATTTTTCAGGCTGGAGATCCCAGTGTATCTCAGTCACTCCAAGGGTAAAACCCATTCTCCACCTTCCACCTCTCTGACCAGTGTTCTCTGACCATCCTTGATCAACACACTGAGAACACTGAGATTTTAGGATATAGACCCAAAGCTGATAGTCCAGCACAACAATTCCTGGGGGTCTTTCTAGTCAAGTCAAGCTGTGCTAATCTATTCCTGACAGCTGACAGGATTTTCACTGCAGATATTTTCAGTTTGGGAATTGCTATTACAGTCACTGGAAAAGTATTTCACTGATAAGTATGCCCCTGAATCAGAGGTGTTTCCCTGAAACTTCATTAATTTAATTTGTTTCACTTCAATAAAAAAAGCTGAGGAAAAAAAAGGAAACAATGCTTATAAAGTAAAATTGAAATCACCTTGCTGGTTAAAGCCTCATCTCTGTATCTCACGGAGAGTGAGAGACAGAATTGTTTTTTTTCCACACACAAGGTGTGGGCTCTTTCTTGGGTTTTGAGGCCGTATCAGATAAAAATAATTGTTTCCTCAAGACTTTTGGTTCTTTCTTGCTTGGCTGAAGGAAAATGGTTATGTTTCAGCCACAATAAAGGCATTCCTCTTTGTAATCTTGTTATGATACCTTAGTTTGACTGCCAAATACAAGAACCAAGAACAGAAAAGCCTGCCATGGGTAGATGCCCTAGTACTATGGCCCCTACACTGGCAGATGTTTAGAGAGCACTCCAGTAAATGCAGAGATAAAATTTTGGCTCTGAAGGTGCAACAATGGAGGAGGTCATAAAATAGAGAGGTTTACATGGGAGTGAGTAATTTTCTTTATGGCCCTTTGGATTTCTTCACAGTTGCAAAATCCACACAAACTTCTAGGGCACAAATCATAGATTCAGAGGTGCTGGAAGGGACTTCTGGAAGACTTTAGCTCAAACCACCTCTCAAAGCACAACCGATTAGATGAGGTTGCTCTGTGCATTGCACAGCCAAGCTTTGAATATCTCCAACAAAGGAGATTTCACCATCCTTTTGGACAATATGCTAAGGTACTTGACCATCCCCATCACCATTTAGATTTTTTCCCAGATACGTAGCCAAACTATCCCACCTCTAACTTGCATCAGCAACTGGAGCTTCCCTATGTTCTCTACTCAAGTAGCTGCAGACAGCAGTAAGATCCAGCTTATTCTTCTCTTGAGGTGAAACTTTTGCCTTCTCCTTACATCTCACAAGTTCTGTGCCCCTGATCCCTCCTGTTCACACACCCCAGAGTGATGCTGGCCACCTTCACGGCACAGACACACCGGTGACTCCTCCTCAACCTCTTGGCCATGAGAATTCCCAGCTATTTTTTTGCAAAGCTTTGTCTCCCAATCTGACAAATAAATCGATTGAGACAGACTGCTCCTATAAGCAGTTATTTTTCTCTGTAAACTGTAGAGGGAATCTTGAGCAATTAGCTTGAGTGTAGTTACCGATACTGAAAATATCAAAACTTCAAAATTCCTGCAATTAGTTGACAAAAAGTATGATTCTGTGGAAAATATGCCAATAATATTAGATTAGAATTATGGAGAGATATCACAGAGAGATGGCAAGGAGCAAGAAGACATAAAAACATAAGGAATTACCCCTGCTTCTTGGGCTGTTACTTAGATTTATCTGTGAACATTAAATTGCTTCTTAGGAACTTAACACAGGGCTAAGATTCCAAGAAGAATAGAGTATCTTGCCTGCTGTTTGACCATTTTATCCCAGACTTGTAAATAAATCAAATTACACTTAAAACACATATAAATTCCTTACCAGGGTTTTCTTTCTTATTCCTCTTAGGAAACAAACATTCTAATGTGACACTGGCATCAAACTAAAGAGTGAAATATGGAGGTATAGTGAAACAATATTTTAATTTCCTTTTAACTTCAGTTTCTCCTCCCCATTTTCCTGCATTTATTGCAAACTTCTTTCTTTTTTCCCAGTTCTTGGCTCTGAACCAAAGAGGAGTGCACTGATGAAAGACAGCCCACTTCCTGTTGAAAGCAGCTGGTTTAAGAACACTCAGACAATTTGCTATCGTAAACATCCACCCAACACTTCTGTGAAGTTCATTTTGTTCCATTCAATATCACTATAATTTCACAGTGGTGTAGTGATAATGGCAGAACAATAATCTTTCTAAATTCTCAGCAGGTTCCTACCTAGTGAAAAACATCTTAGACATCAGTTAAAGAAATAAGCATATATTTTCAGTGAAAGATTTTTTTCCTCCATCTGTTCAGATGGTGCATTTTCCAACTAAACTATCACCAAGCTTGGTATCTTAGGGGAAAAAATTGTATTTAAAAAAAAAGAACGTAAAAAAAAAGCATTACTTTGTGACTTACTGAACTGGGAAACAGATGATTCTGCTTAACACAGAAGAGCCATGTGGGATGTGTCAGCTTTGCAAAGCAGTGGTCACTTCGGATTGGATCAAGGCATTTTTTTTTCTTCATAATGTAGAATGAGAACAGAAGTAATAGAGCTCACCCTTAATCATGATGAAATTACAGAACATAGGAACTTTCACATGGCTTTGTTAGAGCAGGATGGATAATTGGGGTGGACAGAGTAGTGGAAACAAGGTCTCCGAGGAACTGTCATTGTCTCAGATGTGTTTGCAACAGCACTAGAACTAGTCCTGGAGTGAGAGATGCAGAAAAAACAACCCATTCTAGGATGATGTGGGCTAGTCTGTAAGAATACCGCTCCAGTAAACAACCCAGCAATAACCCAGAAACCCACCTGGAAGAGGCTTTGCCCTTAGCTCAAGGGGCACAGCCACACCCAGGAAACGTAAGGGACAACAGTACAAAGTCCCAGACTGGCAAATTTAACTGAACTCTGCATTGACTGAGTGGTTTAGCAGCAACAAGACCTCAGTCTGCAGCAAAAATATTTGAAGTTTGGTATTCAAAATTAAGTAATTTATCCAAAACTTTTTCTATAAGCAGAAAAAAAAAACCCAAAAACCAAAGCAGACGAAAGCAAACAAAAAAAAAAAAAATCTGTGGAGAATGTTCTGTCTTGTTAAAATACAGGCATATAAGATGGGTCAAACAATAAGCCTGTTGGTATATTGATTCTCCTCAGCTGTATAAAATGGGTCCAGCCCAGTAAATAAATCTAGTTTGAGCAACCTGGTCTAGTGGAAGGCGTCCCTGTCCATGGTAGGGGTGTTGAAATGAGAAGAGCTTTAAGAGCTCTTCCAGCTCAAACCATACTACGATTCTATGAACCTGTGATGAAACTGACTGAGTGAACACCCAGCTGATTTACAGCAGCCAAATCTTGGTTTGCCCTGAGCCTGCATGTCCCAGAGTGTTGTGCAGCCCTTCAAGTGGACTTTGACAAGCAGTAGAGATGGGCAGAGAACCTGCTGAAATTCAGCAGA
>VZTX01028131.1:40467-64638 GCA_013400915.1 Pardalotus punctatus
CAGGAGGAAGAGCTTCTGTCCTGTGCAGTGACCGAGCCCCGGACAGATTGTCCAGAGAGGCTGTGGAGTGTCCCTCACTGGGGATTTTCCAGAACCCTCTGGACACAATCCTGTGCCATGAGCTCTGGGATGTCTTGAGCAGGGATGTTGGACCGATGACCCCACTGTGGTCCCTTCCAACCTGACTCATTTTGTGATTCTGTGATACCGTGTTTCTCATGAGTGTTCTTAGCCCGTATTTGCTTAGACTCTGACATGCAACTGTTTTGTGAGTGATAGATTCCTAAGTATTTTGAGAAACTGCAGGTTTCACCCATGGCTTGAATGACTAGATCAGCCAAACCTCCACAGGAAGGAAATAGTTCCTCCCTAATCCATAAAAGCAGAGGGCATCCAGCGCTTTATCCCTTATGGGGATCTGGACCTTTGTCACATACCAACTTAAATTCATTTCTAGAGCTCTTCACAGTGACTTTGTCACCCACAGGAAATTAGCTCAGGTTTGGCAGGATGTTAATGCTGAGTGTTGAGTGAAAGTGCATTTTCATAGTAAGAATTAGCTGCACTAACAGAATAATACTTTTTCTGCACCTCAGCTGGTCCACTCAGGGCTGGCTAAGGTGTCATCATGCTATGTGCTTCTTTGTTATGTGCCTCTAGGGACCTAATCTCATAAAATGTATTCTTAATGATGCCCCTGGCAGTCTATGGCTTGGCGTCTGGATTCTTTTGAAGGCTTGGTACCAATTGTTGGTCTAAAACACAGCCTCTAAATAAAAGTAATTCTTTATTTTCAAATTTCCATTATTTTCAACAATCTTACAGGATTTTTTCCCCTCTTTGTTCACTAACAGAGTAATGTATTTGTGAAAGAAGTTTCAAAATAACTACTATAATTTTACTTTGTAGTTCGTATCACTCTGCTATTCATTTAACTTTTGCATTTCATTTTCCTCCTTAAACCTCTCTTTATCTTTCAGCCATGTCTCATACATATTTCTTTCCTACTTCTCCTATTAAACCCCATCCTGAAGCCCTCAAAGCTGAGCCAACAGCTTTAATTTCAATTTGCATTGATTTCCTTTTATAATAGTAAGCCACCCACAAACACAGGCAAACTTTTGACTTGATTTAAAGCCAGCTTTCTGATGTGTCTCCAGCTTTGCCTTCTGACTTTCTGTCTGTGCAGATGTAAATTATTCAGTGAGGGGTGTTGTAGACATGCCTCCTTTATTAACATCAGTGGGACTTGTGAGGCTGAAGGAAAATCTACCCTCCCCACAGGCATCTCATGTTGGAAATTTACACTTTATGACTGTGTAGAGAGACCATATATCACCCCACTCTTCATAACTGTTATTCATTCTCTGGAAGGGAAAAAAAAATCAACAGGGAAAAAAGAGAAAGATTAAAAAAAAGATTAAAAAAAGAGAAAAGAAAAAAGAAAAGAGGAAAGCTGTGGTGTTCTTTGCATTATACAGATCCTTTGCCACATTAAAAAGGAAAAAGAACATAAAAATGAAAGATACTCTGCTAGAGTTACCCACTCAGTACTGTCCAAACATGAAAGGCAAGTAAATTCCCAAAAGTAGGTGTCATTTGTGATACTGTAATTAATCATGCGTAGTTGGTTACAGTCTGTGTAGTACCTACCAAGTTATTTCATTAAACATGATTCGACCAGACATGATGCAGTTGTTGCTGTGCAGCCTTTCCTAGATTTCACTGCAGAGTGGATTGTTAGTTAAGGCATCGGCAGCCCACCACCAGTGCATTGTGTGATCCACACTGAAGCATTATTTGGCCCATGGGCAGAATAGTATCATCATTGTTGCAAAGCACAGAATAATAAGGCAGAGACATATACTAACAGTTTGGGGTAGCCAGATTCATCTGATTCATTTTAATGAGCAACCAGGCCAGCAAAGCAAACCCAACCATCTGTGCTGCAAAGACACTGAATGCTGGAATTTTTTCCCCTTCATCGTCATATTGCTATATCAGCACATGTGCTATCTTCAAACCTTTCCCGTAACACATGTGCTCCAATTGCAATCATTTGGATGCAATTTGGTTTATGCTTCCATTTCCCCCCTGTTGATACGAGTGGGGCGGTTGCTGTTGCCGTTGGAAATGCTTTGACATCTCTGTCTCCATTTCTTAATGTTCTTCTGTGTGACCTTGTCCAATCAAATCTAACAGGTACTGGCACGAGTGTTTGTGCCTTGATCTGAAAATATGCACAATTATGTGCTGGTTGTTTGTGCATGGTTATTGATGGTGCTTAAAAAACATGCATAAAGTTCCCAATGAGGTAAACAAACAGGCAGTGCCCTGGTGCGGGATGTGAAAGGGCAGGAAAAGGCATCTTAGATGTTCTTTCATTGCATATTAAACTACTCAACTTGAATTAAAGCCAGGTGACCTGCAAACAAATGTAAGCAAATGAAAAGATCCTGGTTGCATAGGAGGAAGCAACAGCAATCTGAGAGCTGGCAGCTTTTTCAGTCATTATTGCCTTTAATGGCAATTCAAAATTTAAAAACTCATCTAATTTCCACCAATATAGGCCTTGAATTTATGCTCCTGCTCATCCTAGGCTTCCTTTGCAGTTATAAAGAGGGAGAGAAAAGGTCACTTCAGCATCACTGGGACAATATCCTTCATTCAAGATGTGACTCAGCCTCTGGAATCTGCACTGTCTCTTTCTCCCTGTCCCATGGAAAGAGCATGGGGAGATGAAGCTCCCTGACTCATACTTCACTTAAAACTTTTGTTCCTGACGAATGTATGCAGAGGAATTAACATCTAATCAGAAACGTAACCACAAAGGTACATCTGAAGGAGCAGAGGCTTTACTTGGCGGTGTGACCTTTGGAGCTGGACACTCTGTGATCACATCACTCAATCCCTCTACCTGATGGAAACCTTTCCTAATGAAGCTGCCCAGCTTCAGGGTCATAAATGAGTGCTTGAGTGTGGCTTTTCACCCGTCTGAGTGGAACCATCAGCTCAACTGGCAGTAACTCAGGCATTGCTCCAATTGCTTGAGGCAGGCATAACCCTACTATTAAAATTACTATTGGGTTAAAACGAGGCACGTGGAACAGTGCTGGATGCAGTGATTCGTGCTAATTGTGACGGCACCATTTCTCTCTGCAGAGCCAGGGGCATTTGGAAGCTGATATTGTTTCATTAACCGGAAAGGATGTTACAGTGGCATGTGCTGAAAGCATATTATAAGTGTCAAACGGCCTGAGTGAACAGAGAACAGTGTAAATAGTTGAATAATTTTGATTATTAGCTTTTTCAGTTGAAGGTGGCAGGATTGAAAGCCTGAATGAGGGAATTGTGTGGTGGGGAAAAGAGGAAAACTAGGTAATGGACAAAATGTGGTCATGTTTAAAAATAATGGCAACATTATGTCTTTGTGCTCCTCCAGTGGTGAGAAGATTAAGCTGTAATATTCACATGGATATGGCAATGTTGAGAAGTTTTAGGGAACACAGATAATTTAATGCATGTTTCCAGAAATCTCTCCATACTTCTTCAGACGTTAATTTTTCTGCTTACTAACTAACCTACTGCCTTGGTTCCTGTTAGATAAAGCAGAGTTGTCTTCTGCATTTCTTGAGCACCAGCTGTGGTCTTGCATGCCTTCTACAGAACCTTTTTCTTCACTTCTGTAAGTTCTCTTAGTCTTGTCCCTCTGAAATTTTAAATGAAAAGTAATTGTTGCTGGGTTTTATTATTACAGAAAAACACTGGTAAAGTGTTTTGGTTAGGGATGTTAAGGTATAAAGACATTGAAAAAGCTTTATAATCCATTCTCCTCTGTGCCATCAGCTTGGTAAGTTTTGGATACATAAGAAAGTTTTGGACAGAGAGGCTTGAAATGAGACATTCCAAGATAATCTTTTGTTCTCACACCCAGCCCTAGATGAAACTTCAGGGATAAACTCCCCACGAACCCCTCCAAAACAGCATATTTGAGTTACCTGAAAACAGACATCTGAGAAAAAAATTACAATCCTTGCAGAAACCCACAATATGTTATTTTATTGAGATAATTGAGATGTTTCATTTTACTGCAATAGATTAGAGACCTGAACAGAGATTTCTAAATCAATTTAAAAACATTGGAGTGTCTGACATCTGCATGAGCTTGAAAGATGCAGCCCTGGAGCCACTGAAGACCAACACCTTTGCAAAGTGACAGCTGGACGCTGTGAGGGGGAGCCCAGGGCATGTAGGGGGACAGGAGACATACGAGGTTTTGCAGCATAATATTACCCAGAGAACCAAAGTTCTAGGTTTCACAACATCCTTTTAATTTTTTATTATTCTTTTTTGTGTTTTGTTTTCTGCATCATGAAATAAATATATAAAGAAAAATATAGAAAGTGAAACAAGTCACTGCATTTAAAGTCACTGAAGAATTCTGTCCTACTCAAGGGTATTTTGGGTGTTGAGCAGATAAAACACTCCCATCTCTTCCTGCCTTCCAAAACGAAACAGTATCAAATCTTTTCATTTCCTGTCACCTTCCAAGATATTTGCAGTTTATTTTTTTTAGTTTGGGAAAAAATTGCCTGAGACCCTAAACACTGTTTAATGAACTTGTGACAGAAGTGACAAATCCACAGCAGAATAATTCAGTTACTTAGCTGATTATGTGTCTGATAAAAATTAATCCAAATAAGGATTTATATAGCTACAATATTATTAAAAGTTTATAACTGCTTGCTAATTGGTATCATTAATGACAATTAATGTGAGTACGTGAACTTAAGTGTTTCACCCCTTAATGAAGAAATGGACAGTGATGTGAAATACTATTAATAACTAATACTAATATTTTCTAAGACAAATAGCTTGTCCAAGGCTATGCCAAGAGCAGGAAATACAATTATCCAGCCTGTATGTGGTGGAAATGAGTTAACATTCTAGCTGGAGTTGTTGAGGATAACTTGTGGTGATATTGATGCATCAGAAAGAGACCCCACACCACAGAAAAGGCAGTAACAAGGCTGAGCCTGAGGCAGAAGTTTCTACTATGTCATGTTGGACATTTTAGCTTGCTATCTGTAATTCACATTTGCATTTGCAAATACTGATCATATCACTTCTGTTTCACTGTGTGGTAAAAAATGGATGTACAGGCACAGAGAAGATGCTTTGGCGGTAGGACTGGAAAACTTTCAGGGTAAGAGGCATCAAAGGGCCTGCAGGTCTTGTAGGTAGATCCTATAACAACAGCAAAAGCTGGAATCCTGTGTCAGCTACCCAGGATCTCTGCACAGTACATTTGGATCTGCTGCATATCAAAAGCATCCTACATGCTTGGTTGAGAAGCATGAAAGACAAGAGTATACATTTGAGACCTTATCTTTTTCTGAATCTTAGGAACTTTGCTCAGTGTTTGGAATGTACCACAAACACATCATGGTTACAGTCCCAAATCTCTCTGGAACATATTTACAATCACTCTTTTTTTTCTTTAAGATTTCTGCTTGTAACATTCATATGAAATTCTGGTGATTCAAGAAAGCCTGAAAAGTGGGCAGCCCAATTTTAATTTCCTTTTTCTCTTATGATATTTCAAATGTCATCTCCATGTTCCTGGGAGAGCATGATAATAATCAGAATAAGAGGGGGTTTTTTGTCAGCTGGATGAGATAAAGAATCAAGGGTATGAACTAGAGTCTGTTTCTAGCTGGACATTCAAGGACATAGCCATTCGCTCAGTTTTATTTTTTTTCCGTGAGTCCAATTCATGCCTATAAAACAAAAATTATTTCAAGGCAGAGAATGCTTGTACCCCATTCGTAAAATAACATATAGGATACTTCCTTATTACAAATTAAGGAGGGCAGTTGCACATTCCTGGTGCCCTATGGAAGCTTTGTCATTTAGCAAAAATATTTCAAGATTCCTCAGATGTAAGGAGGGAAAATAGATTAAATTCCTGCAGGGAGGAATTGAACATAGCTTTCCCAGTCCTGGAGGGTTTCTATAACCACAGTGTTACTGTTATAAAGACAGTTTCCATCGTTACATTTTCAATCTCACTCTCTCTCGAGGGAAGCTAGATGAAAGACTTACAGAATGTAACTTGGATTCACTGTATGTACTCCTCTGAAAATACAGCCATGAGAGCCAGGGATTTTATTTTGTTCTTATTTATTTTGATCTGGGCTACAAGTCCACCCACAGATTAAATAGCTTTTATCAATTATGTCTCGGGGTGACATAATGAGAATTAATTGCTATTTGTAAATTACAGTGATCTTTGGTATAAATTCCACTGAATGTGTGAGGTCTTCTATTGATGTAACTTGTTTGGCCATTTTCAGGCATTACATGGAGTAACTGGAAGTTAACTCCCTTGGGAGTTAATTTACCTGTCCACTATTCAATGTACCCTGCATTCAGAAAAGTATCTAACCAGGGACCACTTTTTCATATGATTTCTGCTCTTAAAATTGATTGAGAATTTATGCGTCAGATTGCTCTAGTTTCCTTGCAAGCTGGAGACAAATCTTACAGTAAAGATTATCCTGGTGAAACATTGCATTTTTCATCTACTCTTCACTATTTCTCCTTTTACATCTAAAGCTTTTTTAAAGAGCAAGTTTAAAGTATGGTTGTAGAGATGTATGACACCTTTTGCCTTGATCTTGTATATGAGTAACTTAATGCAATGAAAGGGATTAATTTACTCTATTATATGCCGTCAAAGGACTAATTTTTTCTATCCGCCTTTCTCTGCCTTTGTGTTCTAAGTTTTGCCCTTCATCATGATAACTCACCCTGGTAGAATGTTTTCCCAAGGGATGTTTGTCTAGTAGGTAAGTGATTTTATTTTGGGTCTTGGTTAGAAGGTCACCTTTTGTCTGTTTACTTTGCTTTGCAGAGATGTATTCCTATTTGTGCTCAAAACCCCTTTCCCACATCCCTCCTGTTATCTGTATTACCAAAATAAGCTGATTTGGAATATTGTATTAATTAAACCTACTTTTGAATGTCCAGCTTGTAGATATTTCCATTTGGGCTCTTCTTAGGTTGGATTTTTAAAAAACAAATAAACAAACAAACACCAAAATTATAGAGAGAAATTTATAAAAAGAAAATGTGTATTTAGATTAAACATAATTTTTTTACCATGAGGGCAGTGAGACATCGTCATGAGTTACTCAAAGAACCTGTGGCTGCCCCATCCCTGGAAGTGTCCAAGGCCACACTGGACAGGGCTTGGAACACCCTGGGATAGTGGAAGGTGTCCTTACCCATGGCAGAGGGCTGGAACTGGATGAGCTTTAGTGTTCTTTCCAACCCAGACCATACCGCGATTCTGATTCTGTGAACAGGCAGTTTTAGAGTGAAATTCATCTCGTATTGAATAAAAGTGTTTAATGTAGGACAGAATAGTCCCCCTTTAAATCACTTTCTTTTTTTTTTTTTCGTAGACCATAAAGAGAGACAGTGATGAGTATCTCAGATGGAGACATCTGTATTGTAACTATCTAAAGCTAAGGGAGATGAATCCCATCCAGAAAAGAGAACTAATAACTCCGTATCAAAGACCACAAGAATATATTTCCTCTCTCTTCTCTTCTAGGCAGAGGGGAATGCAGTGGAGCTGGCCACACATCACAAATAAGATAAAAGGCACAGCCAAAGTGAATAGATTAGCACAAAGCCATATGTAGAACCTCTCAAAGCTGCTGACAAATAATGTTGAGCTTCTAACAAAATGCTGAAATTCAAAGCCTATTAAAAAAAAAGAAAAAATTATGGGGGTGGGTAAATGAAGGAGAAGGGGTTGGGGGAAAGACAAGTGATATTCATTTAGTAAATTGCTCAGTGAGAAGTCCTATAAGTTGTCCCTTGAGGTTGTTAAATGTTCTCCTGTATTCAGCAGAACAGGAAAGGTTCACATCACCCTTCCCGTCAAAGCGATATTTGGGCTGCCTTCTCTCCAATCCACTTAACATCCTCATTTACATCTACCTTTCTGATTTCCATTAAGATTGGGCTCCTACTCCACTGTCCTGCTACATGATGCCAGTCTCCTGTCCATCATTAAATTATTGCCTTTTCTTCTTCTCTTCCTTCTCCCTTCTTTTCTCTTCTTCTCCATCCTGCATCTCCCAGAGGTATTTGCAGTTGTGTGGCAAATATACTGATTCTTTTCACATGGTTTGTTCCAGCATGACATGAACTATTTAATTGTAAATTATTAAGTCATCTATACTTTCCTGAAATAATTCACAGTGGAATGACAGGAAATTATTCCTAGTGGAATGACAGGATATGATATGATGAAATCACGATTCACATGTAAATTGGATGTCTGCTGATAGAAATCTGAAGCCCACTGAGAATCCACAAAAAGAAAATGCTGCAAGGCTTATCCATTGGGTACATAATGTATTAATGGATAGCCCTTGTTTTAATACTACCCGCTCTTAGTTGTTAAAACCCCAGGGGGAGTTTTTTTTCCTTTCTTCAGCTGTAGCTTGATGTAAAAATTTTAGATAAACAGCAACATTTCTAGTCTTTGTATGCATTCATATATATGCTTTTTTCCCCTTAAGTATCTCAGTTGTCAAACAAATTCATACACATTATCCATATATAGATATAATAGAAATGTCAAATATATGTATATTTTAAATATATATATAAGGACTGACCGCTAGCTGGCATAATTCACTATAGTTTTATTACTTGAATGAAACTGTGCCAAATTTATCCATGCTGATGTTCTGTAGGCCACAGATTAAAGTGTACACAGACATTGTCATGCATCTTTATTTTTATTCCTTCTACAAAGCTGTCTGCACAAATAATCTCTTTGGCTTCCTCTGATTCACTTTAAAAGTGTTACGTTAATTTTAAATGCAAATTGCAATAATTAAATTTGACCTTATAAACTATCAGATGTGATGGGAATTTCCCTTCCTGATTTTTTTATCTTAAATTGGAAAGGAACCAGATCAAACAAGCAGGGGATTTCAAAGTCAAAACAAATACCATCCATGGCTAGGGACTCTGCTACAATAACAAAAAAGAAAACATATGTATGTATGTGTGTGTGGTGTGTGTGTATAATATAGATGTTAACCGCAAAGTATCCGACATCTTTAAATTTGTTTGTAAGACTGGCAGTAGCTCATCTTTTGTTGTTAAGGTGAAAAAAACCAAAAACAACACAATCAAAGTGACCCACATAGATATATGTATTTTTTTTTTTTCATTCTTTAATAATGGATACTTTCAGATACCTCCTAAGGTCCTATTCCTCCTGTCATGTTTAAAGGGTTTATTGTTTCCAGAAAAGCTTTTGCTGCTCCCTCTGGAGACTGAGCTGATCTAAGGTAATATTAATTCTGTGCCTCTCGCTTGTCGGAACTCGACTTCAAACAGAATAAATGAGATGGGAGCTGAAAGAGAGGTTATGCAAGCTGTCATCCTCCATTGTGTTGGAGGCATCAATGACTCTCAGAACAAATTAGGTGTCACTCTACTAAATCGCAGTCAGAAAGGCAAATCAGTTTATAGAAGACTTATTTGGTCTCCTGGAAAGCTCTTGCATTCAGAGCACAGTTAATCTTCCTTTTCTTTCAGTAAATTTAAAAATCCTCATTTTTTATTTCTTTTTAAATTGAGATGAAGCAGAATTTCCTCATGATGAGTCATAACGTTCCCCATACAATTTATGCTGATTAGTTAAGTCTAATTTCTCTTTATTTAAAAGGAGAAAAAAAAAATAATCCCACAGAGGTTTGTTTCACTCCTAAAAGAGAAGTGACTACATATGATTTATTAGATTTCTTAATTTGGGGGTTGTGGCTTGAGAAAGAGGTCTGTGGTGAAAAGAGTGTTTGAAGAAAAGAAGGAATATTTGTGAAGCTTGCCAAGTATAAATTATTTCAGTTTTGTAAGACAGTGATTCTATCCATTCTCATTAAGTGACTCTCAACCTATAGAAAAGGAACTATCATTAGATAACTACCTGTTTAATAGTTTCTCTGGCACTTGATTTAACTTGTTTTTTAATTTAATTTTTCCCCCAGTAAAGAGGCTAAAGGGATTTTGCAATCTAGGTTGCACAAGGAACATTTTTCTTTTACAATCAAGAGATCAAGAGGTTTTCACTGAGAAAGGCATGCTCAACACTATTTGAGAGAAGAAAATTGCCATGCTTTAGCAAGAGCAGGACAACTATGGAACATACCTCACATAAATTGAGATATTTATTCTACGTCAACAATTTGTCTATTCAAGGAATGAGTATGGTGGAACAGGAGAAGCTCTTCAGAGTGAAACAGCTGCAGTTGATGGCCATTTTGCATTTAAAAAGAATTTTTTTCAGGTTATCTTTAGTCTAGACCCGTGAACCAGAACGCAACAGGTTCTGCAGGACATCGTATTTTTCAAGAGCATTTCTTAGTTTTGCCTGATCTGAAAGATTTTGAGACCCCTTCAATGCTGTGCAATAACTGGGAGCAATCAGATTTCCCCAAAAGTACACCCGTGACAAAAACTGGAGATGTGACATTAGTTTGTCATAAAGTTTAAGACAAATGACAAGCAAAGATTCTTAAAACTAAATTGGGTCTCAGAAGTCACTTCGTGACTGAAATTCTGACTTGGGATCCCAGTGTAAACTTTCCAAAGACATATCATGCTTAATTCTCTGAATTTTAGAGAAATTTTTATACCTTACCAGTGTTAGAGTACTTAGGCTTCCTATGGAAGACATGGAGAGAGTTAAGTGAATAAAACTGGGTTTAGGGAAAGGCATAAAGCTTATGTGGGAGTTCTCTAAAGTTTCTAACCGGAAATATGGAAGAAAAGTCAGAAATTACTGCCCCTTATCAACAGTTATCTAAATAGATAACCTTCTGCTTGAGCAGAACACATGAAAGGAGTCAACAGAAAGGAACCAGAGATGTTCCTTCTCCATTGCAAATGACAGAAAAACCAGGCATTTACTTGATGAGTGAGGAGTTCTGTTACTGAAGGCACATCCTGCCTACTTTGAAGCAGAGACTTAAAATCAGATCTCTTACCTTTTCAGCAAAGTGCTGAGACCATAGACAAATTGGATATTTGAAAATGAGACTTTCTGAATCACTGCTATTGAAATGTTTCTGCATCAGCAGATAAGCAATGTACTTTTGAATCTCCTCAGGCACAGGGGGGATCTGAACTCACATCCCCCACACACTGGAAGGTGGATCTAAGACTTAAGATATAAAACACAGTTAATTCCCTTCATTCCAACTTGAAAAAAAAAAAAAATATATTTTTGCCTGAGCAGGTTTGTTTGTGTTCATAAGACAGAGTGATTATGTTTGAACAACCCAAATGGAAGTAAATTCCTCTTTACTGGCAAAGTTAAGATGGAAAAATTTTGAAGTGAGAGGGATATTTCTCAGCATTTCATAGAATCATAGAAGTTTGGAAAAGACCTCTAAGATCACTGAGTCCAACCATTAACCCAGCACTTCCAGGTCCACCACTAACCCATATCCCCAGCACCATACCTACACACTTTTTAAACACTTCCAAGGGTGATGTTACCACCACTTCCCTAAAGATTGCCCCGAATACCATTTCTTATCTTCCTCCCACATACATAATCCATTCTGTGGATCTTGCCATGGTGACTAGGAACCTAAAAAATTCAGCTGCCTCTTAATAATGGTTCAGAAGAAAGACATGGCTGTATGAGAAGCCACATTCCTGGGAAACATCGCAAGAACTCAATGCCTAAATGTTTATGGATTGTAAACTGCTATTGTAAAGTAAGATTTCCAAGATAAAAGGAGGAAGTAGGATCAATATATGTGTCAGCTCTCTGATACTTGAGTGATGACATCTCCCTTTTTTCTCAGCACATTGTGAAGGCTCCTGAGCAGAGGTTCTAAACAGGTAACTAAATAACTTCTATGAACAATTCCTCCAAATAATAAACATGTTTGGTTTGACTGAACTCATACATCATTTATACTCCCTTTCCCTTGATATTATGGCTATTTAGATAACTGGAAAAATTCTTTGCAGAACCAGCTCAATTTTAAGCTCATATTGCAAACTATTTGAAGAAAAAAAAAAAAGTTCCATATTCATTTTGGGGAGCATCCATGTTGTAGGAGTCACTTTTATGAGTTTGATGAACACAACAAAGTAGAGGAAGGAGATTTCAGACAGTGAACCAGGCACAGGCCTGATCATCCAGAAGATAGTGAAGAGAGGGACATAAGTTCTAGCTGAAAGCTGTCTTATCTTATATTCTCCTCCTGAGATAGGGGGCAAAATCAAGGTTAATCTTTTATGCAAAAAAGATGTGCTTTCATGCTTTCACATATGCTGATGTTTCTGGAGATAGGAATAATGTTCTCACAAAGGCAAGTGATGAAATATTTTTGTGTGTAATTCCCTAACCCTTAACTACCCAGAGATAAAAATGACAAATTCCTTCTATAAGTAGAAATTTGAAAATTTGTGAAAATGTTGAACTATGTAACTAGCTAACTACTTAACCTAATTAGAAACATGTGTTTTCTTTTCTCAGACAATGCCAAAATTTAGGTTTATTAAATGGAATTTCTAGAAATATTTGAAAATTAATAAATAAATAAATCCCCCAAGAAAAGGGGATTTCTTGGACAAAGGGGAAAAAACACACTGTGTTTACCACACAAATTGTATTCAAAGCAGTGAGAAAAAACTGGGCATGCTGATGCTAAACCACGCTTATTGTTTCACCTATTTGATGTATTCATGGAGTGCATCAGACATGGGCTGAAAATCGGTGAAAGATGGGAAACAAAGGGAAGGAATAAATAGTCAGTGGCACAAGGTGAACAGTGGGATGTCTCGCCTCATTGTTCTGCATTAGATCTCATGTTTGAAATCTGTATTAATGATCTTTAAGGAGGGTAATACTGAGGTTAGCAAAACTTGCAGATGACACGAAGTTATTTAGCAAGCACAGACCAGAGAGATCTGTGAGGAACTTCAAAGAGGCTTAGCTAAACCATGTGAGGGCAAATGAAGTTCAATGCCAGTAAATGCAAAGTAAGGCATACTGAGGGGAAAAAAATAAATTAAATTGCTTGTACATCTGACAGTGGTATACATTCACTGTCTCAACCCAGGAAAGGAATCTGGGTATCAATGAAGACAGATTTCTTTACCATATGCAGCTGTAGTTTCAAGAAAAAAAAATTCAAACAAGATGTGAGGCTTCATAGAAACTGAGATAGGGATTTATGCAGTAAATACTACACAGCCAACCTATAAATAAAAATGTGGTCTCATCTGGAAAAATGTGTGAAGTATCATTTCACTACTGTAAAAATAAAAGAATAAAAAATAAGGAAAAGAGTTACCTTAAAAAGAAGAGGGACAAAAGGACATAATGAAAGGATAAAAATAAATTACTTAGGTAAGATAAATTAGGTGCTTCTCTTCTCAGCTAGTGGCAGGACAAGAGAATGTGCAATAAAATTAAGGAGGCTGGCAAGTTCAAAACAGATAAAAGGCAACAGCACTCTTTTTTTTTCCTACCCTGAGTGATTAAGCCAGGGAACCTTCTGAAACACCAGAAGTGATAACTAAAGGACACTTCAAACAAATATTTAAACAGATAACAAGAATTGCTAAAGTTGAAATAAAAAGGCCAAATATTTTTTGGGAAGTATTTGAAAGCTCTCTTTATAAAGCCGGATTTCTTGAACTTTCCTTTGAAGACATCTTCTAGTCTTGAGCCCAAATCCCACAAACTCTGGAGGAAAGAGACCCTGAGGACCTAGTGGCTCGTACTGGGGTTAGTTCACATAATATGATTTCTGTATTTGAGTTTTTCATGCTGAGCATCAGTCGTAATGCTCTGCACACAGAATGTTACTTCAGCTTTGTAGCAAATACTCGTTTCCAGACATCCCGCAACCTGTGCAACCACATACCCAGGAAGAATTCCTTGGCATCAGCATGACCATTTAGGAGGGACACTAAGGATCTGTGTGGTGGCACATGTTTACTGTCTCAAATTCTTTTAGACATGATGCTCACAAATCATGGAGATGAGACACTGGGCTGTGCGGATTAAACATCAGTCCCATCACAGCAATACAGCTTTCCTCTAAACTGTGTGCAGAGCTGGGCTGCCTACATCCATAACCTATTATTATTTGTCCTCCCCCTCTCCTGGACTTCTTGCTTCACCAAACCATCAATACTTATCTTTCAGAATGCAGGTTTTCCAATGGAAGGAATGATGAATGTCCTTGTGTTTGTAGGCTGTCAAAACACAACACAGCCTCCACCTTATTGAAGACTTAGGTGGTGCAACATAAGAAATTTGGAGCAGTATCAGTCCATCCCAGGGAAGGAGCAAAGGACACACATTCCTACTTTCAATCTTGAATGCCAGCCCAGAGTACCCCAACATCTGACACTATGAGTGATGACCCAAACCTCTGCTGTATGGCAGCTCTGTGACACTCCTCTTTACAGTCATTAAAATGGAAATAGCATCTGACAGACATGAACATCATTTCACTTCCTGCTCCCTCAATTATCTCCTTTCCACTGCCCTCCCACTCTCTGTGTGGTGAGAGAAATATGTTTTCAGAACTGTCATTTTAAAGAGTAAATACTTGAACCACCAATAACTGTGTGCACTTTGCCCCAGCTGAATGAAAACCTCCTTTGTGAACATAGAAGCAAATGATGCACAGTTAAGTAGAAAGAAGCTACCTGAATGTACTTATTTCAGCAAACTATTTCTGTATTATGATAGCCTGTTTCCAGTAGATCAAAGAAACCTGGCAGTGTTGTTTTTTTCACACTGTGAGAAGCACAAACATCATTTAAATGCCCTCTCAAAATATTCATGCATCAAAAATCCGTTGAAGGCTCAGTCTATTCTCAAGCTGGCTTTCAGCCAACATTGTTACGTTGTTGCTGTATCATGATGAAAATAGCAGACAGTAGAAAACAACAAACAGCAGAGAAGACAAGTATTTAAAAACAAATCCAAACAATTTTAAAAATCCAAACAAACAACATTTTAGCACTATTATAAATTTCAGTCATAGCAAAACTTATTGATAATTGTTCAGTTATTGATTTAGTTCTACAAAATGAGATTTTAAATGCTGAATTTTAGTATCCTGTATTCAGATTTTTTCTAACCCTCAGTCTTACGTTTTTTATTTTGTTCTGTACTGTCTTGATGGAACTGCTATAGCTTCACTGAAGCTGACAATTACCTCTTTTGTAATGAAGGTCAAGTAAGTGAGGTGATTAAAAATGAATGGAATTTCTCAGTATCTGGTGAGCTTTTTGCAAGACAATGGGTGAATAATCTTGCTTCAAACCATGAATGTCTTCATGATCTCATCTCTGAGAAAGCTGTGGAGTTTGTATTCAGATGCTCAAGTAGATGGAGAATCTAAGTAAGTTATTCCAATATTTAGTTGTCCTTAACTAATCTTATAATTTAAAAAAAAAACTCTCATGTTAAATGGAGAAGACCTTTTAGAGAATGCAAAGAGGAAATCTGTGTCACCAAATGCAAAGAAACCCCTTAGTTAAAATGCTCACATGTCCTTTGTTCTGCCTACCTGGTCCTGGATGGCTGTGATCCTGGGCTCTATCTACCTACCAGGACTCCCGTATGCAGCCAGTGCACACATGCTCTCCAGATAAGCAAAGTACAAATCTCTCTTTCTCTTCATTCCACAGAATCCATCAAAACCGATCCATCATCCCAGGAAGAAGCCAATGAAACTACTAGGCTCTGCTGAACCTAGACTGACTAAAAGGTTTCTTGACAAAGATATTGACCATCCCTGTCCTCTGTGTTAAAACTGAGACTCTGTGCATCCAGAACTGAGCAGTTCAGAGACCCACAGAAGCATGGCCAAAAAAAAAAGCCTGGCTTGGTAGAGCATTCGTCTGGGAAGAGTTAAAGTCAGAGCTCAGTTTCAATGGTATGAATGTAATATCTGTATTTTATTTTCAACATTTATTTAATAATATCTAGGTATATATATATTTTTATCTCCATGCTATATGACCACACATATGTATAATCAATCGTAACTCCTGGAGCAAGAAATAACATTCAAAATTGCAATCATAGAATCATCAGGGCTGGAAAAGACCTTCAAGGTCATCAAGTCCAACCAAATCAGTCTCAGCTGGACTATCAGTTTCAGGTCAAGTCCAACACGAAGTGCAGCCCTCCCAACACTCTTTCAGGGAACTGCTGGTGGGAGGCAGACATTGGCTTCACAGAGTCATAGAAAGGTTTGTTTTGGAAGGGACCTTAAGGATCATTTCATTTCATCCCAGGTAGACATCTTCCACTATCCCAGGTTGCTCAGAGCCACATCCAACCTGGCCTTGAAGACTTCCAGGGATGGGGAATCCACAGCTTCTCTGGGCAACCTGTGTATCATCATCGTCACAGTGAAGAATTTCTTCTTATATCTAATCTAAATGTACTCTCAGTATGAAACCATTCCCCCCTGTTCTACCATTGCAGTTCCTGTAAGACAGACCTTTATGATTGTTTACAGAGGTATACACATAGGAATGTGCCTTTAATGTCTTTAGACTGAATAGAAAAATGCCTAATAAGCTTAGATGCCCATAAGTTTTGGTGGTAGTGAAAAGAGTACATGAAATCCTTTAGATTTATGCAGATCAGGTTTCATCTAGACTGTGACAGACCTCCTTAGATATCCTTTTTTTCTCAGCTTCAGTTCTCGAGTTCATGTTCTGCTCTGGTGACTTCCAGCACCAGTCCCTACCTTTCCTCCATTGTGTGCAGCCATGGCGCCCTGGAAAGCCTTTGATTACTACAACACATGGGAATTGTGCCAACAAAAGCCATTTGACAAATCTGTACTGTGAGCAAGGCTGCCTGGACCACTCCACATTTTGCCCTTCAGCACTTTCACCATCAGTTCTTTGGCTCCCTTGCAAATTGACGTGGAATTCATTGTTGGAGATCTCCTCTCTGGTCTTGATGCCTTTCAGGCAAGGCAGGGCTGTCATTTTAGGCCTATGAGCTGTATTTGCTGGTTGATGGATGCCTCCGCATTGCCAACTGAAAATCATCCAGAAGTCAACTATAGCAGATGTGCCATGTAATTACACTGTCAAGGAAGAATTCCAGACATTGGCCTGGTAATTTTAAGAATCCATTTCTGTCCATCAGAAAATTCCCAGTTATTTTTTCTTAGATATTAAGCATTTCAGCTTTTTTTTTTTTTTTTTTTTTTTTTTTTTTTTTTTTTTACTGTGATGAAATATGTGTTTCAGCAGAATTTTAAGACAGAAGAGCCAAGATGCATCTCATGTAATATTATGTCTGTGGCTGACACATCTTGAGCTAGGAGCCTAATCACCCTAATCACCCTTCTTTCCCTCCTTAAGACATGTGAGACAGAGACCTGCTTGCAATCCTTCAGTCCTGATGTGGCACAACTCACCCACAGGAGTGATGATGTTTCACATCTGCTGGTAAGGAAGCTTGCAGTTCAGTTGGCCCCCTAATTTGAGGGCTTCATTTAAGAGACTAAATGCAGAAGAGCTGGAGTCACAGGCAGACGAGCAGGCCCATTTCTTTTCTTTATTAAACCTCAGATACAGCGTGAATCAAAGCAGAAGGTGTCAGAGTGCCAATGTTATAGCATTTGATATACTGTGCTTTGGGCACCCTCATATTCAGGACAGTTGCTTAGCAACTGGGATACAGGCTGAGGATGTAGAGAGTCTGGGATCTTTTCTCTGCCCAACAAGATTAGCATGACTTGGATAAATTACTTCACCTTTCTATATTCCTCTTTCCCTTTATACATTTATTTATTCTGTCTCCTACCGAATGCTTCAGCAACTCCTTTGAAGATATCACAGCCTTCATGTAATGAAATTATTCATCTCCTATGAAGCTGAAGATCCTGGACAATGACTCAGGTGTCACCTCCTTTTGCTCCCTGTCTTTCACAGGTGATCACCTTCTCCTAAACTGTGTTCATCACCAACACAAAGAAGCTGCCATATTCACTATCTAGCAGTGAGAGCATTTCAGGAGGGAAGCGATTTTAGTCTGTGTATGAAAATTTCTGAGCGCAAACCATTTCCAAAAATCTAAGCAGGCATTTGGCAGGATGTCAGTAGACTTTATACAATAATGCTATCCAACTAGACATATTAGGAGAACAGAATCTGTAAGACAGCATACTTTTGGCTCTGTTACATATTCATACTACTGCCACAACCATAACCACCACCAGAAAATAAAGACAGGTGGAAGGACAGTAGGGCTAACATTGGACCTTTGTGAAGGCATTCTTTGCTTGACTGATGGTTTGTAACTGCTCATCATGGACAGTGAGCTGTGAGGTTTGGTCGTCCAAGTTAGGAGCTCTGGCTGATCGGCAGATGAATGAAGAGTTGGCTCTAAAGTCTGTAACCCTTTGATTTCATGGTTGTTTTCTACATCCTGATCTCTCTGCAGCTGCCACCTCAAAGAACAGGGTGAGAGTAATTGCGTTGGCTTGCCTCCAAAGCCTGGAGGAGTAGGCACTTGCTACTCTCCCAGATTATCTGCCAGGCAAACAGAAAGGTTAATGATGTAGAGCTTGATTTCTCTGGTAGAAAGAAAGCAGTCAGCTTGATCCAAAACTCTTTATTGTGTGTGTAAGGGAAATGCATTAAAAAGACTCAGAGCTGGAATATGTTGTCTCCTCCATTCTGTCTTTGAACATGGGAGTATTTGCCTTCTGGCACATATGGTCTTGTAAGTAATAGCTTCTTGCTGCATAGACATCTTTTTGCCCGAAGCTTGTTGTTTAATTTTAAGACATTTACAATGGTTTTGTTGTTAAGAAAGCCAGTCTTCTTCAATATCAGCAGAATAAACATTTGAATATATGCGTCCCTGGAACAGATTGAACACCATTAGTTGAAGTATGTACATATAAATACATGTTTTTATATAAAAATACATACATAAATGTGTGTGAGAGACATTGTGTCTGTGAGTATACCTATATGTGTATACCACAAGCACATGATTTTTGGTGTTTATCTCTGAGACAAAAGTAAACAAGGTATATCAAGTGAAATGCATGAACTCCAACAATCCTTCTCAAACAAAAAAAAAAAAGAAGGAAAAGAAAAACAAAGAGATAAGAAGCCAAAATAAAAGCAACCAGAACCTGCCAACTGAACAAAAGAACAACAGCAAAACTACAGTATTGGGAAGATAAAAAGAGAGTTTACCATGGCTGAAGACAGTAGAGTTTGGTTAGAGTTAGGTGTTTATAATGTTTGGCTTTCTTTTTTTAACAAGATTATGCTCTGGAGAATTGCTTAATATTAAAAAAGTAACAAAAAGAAACTTTATGAACCCATATAAATTGAAATATTCCAACCTTTCATTGAAAAACAGTATTCTGGCCCAGGACTAAAATACTGAAGCCAAGGCTCAATATATTTTCTTCCACAGTGGTTTATGGACTTTGTAATTCAGTAGCATTTTTCTTGCATTATTCCATGGTGGTTTGATTGTTTGGCAGAACTATATCTTGCATGATACTTAGTGAGAAAAAATTCTTTTCTCCCCCACACTTTGCCCTACAGCAACTTCCAAAAAAAATCAAATTTTTCATAGGAAAGAAAACTATCTTTAAGACTGGCTCTACATTTTACCTACCTGCAGTGAAGGACCTGGAGGAAAGGAAATATGCGATAATTTGTTATCATTCTTCTCCTGCCTATTCCTGATTTCTCTAACACAGATTGTGATTTGAAGCTGCTTTAAATTACTTTATCTAAGAAGTT
Source organism: Pardalotus punctatus (assembly GCA_013400915.1). Taxonomy (NCBI): domain Eukaryota; kingdom Metazoa; phylum Chordata; class Aves; order Passeriformes; family Pardalotidae; genus Pardalotus; species Pardalotus punctatus. The sequence goes on from VZTX01028131.1 coordinate 60,349, forward strand.
TCCACTTTGCCTTTTTTTATTATTCATCTTCTAAATAGAATTTAATATAGTTGTCCTCAAAATCCAGACTCCAGCTAAGGTGTTTTTGTTGAGTTCTGAGTGGGTTTCTTGCTTCTATTTAACACATTGTTTTTGACTAGGTTCTCATTAAATTATGGCATTTATTAATTTCTCCTTGAGCTTACACTTCTATTTTTGATGTCAGTTAAGCCCAGACCAGGGGTTTCTGTGCTGTGTTCCTTGAGATAAGTGCAGATCTAAGATGTGGGGGCCATGTCTTGGCCTCAGGGCAGGTGTGATCTCTGTCCTACTGTGTTGGCTGCTCATCTTCATCACCTTGTGTCTTAAGATATAAAACAACAAACATCTGCATGAGTGTTTCAAGCACTCTTGGGGAAGAAAACCTCATGAAAAAGGACGAAAACATAGGACAAATCAACAGTGTTTTCCTTAATGGGGAAAAATATGGTGTGCTCACAGCCACAGAGAAGAGGAAGATTCTATAAGGCAAAGGTCTAAAAACCAAGATGAAAAGAACTCTATTCTTAAGAAAGGGAGATAAAAGTGGGAAAGGAGTGAGTGAATAAAGAATTCAGGACAAATGTCTCAAAGCAGCAATGGAAAAAGCTCTTCAAAAACACATAAAATATTTGGAAAAGCTGAAGGGAGAGGAAAGATGCCACCAAAGTTGCCTGGAAGTCACAAGCTGACAAGTCAAGGCATGCTTTCAAAAACTAAAAAGTCAGGAAATGTCATTCTTCCTAAACATCTACTCGGGCCCTGGGGCACAACAAAGGAAATCCACTACAGCTGCATGACAATTCGTAAATTCTTGTTATCATGCTATGTGCCAAAGTCCTTTCTCTTTCCTTCTCTAATTCATCTGTCAACGTGTGGGGGTAATCCAGACACTGAAAGGACTTGTGTGTTAAAACATCAATTGGGAGACAGCCCTCAGCCCTTGATGGGGAGATGAATATATAAGAATATCTCAAAATACAGAGTAAAGGAGAAAGGAACTTGGTTATGAGAGGAAACAGTGGTAGAGAGTGGGCAAAGAAATGAGGCCAGTTTTCCAAAACATGCGAGTTCAGTAATTAGCCCTAGAGCCATGGCTTTAAAGTAGACAGCAAAGATTAATATCATGCCATCTGAAATCAATTTAGTCCTATCATTTTGAGTAAATAAGGTTTTGAGTTTCCACAAAACAGGCTCTACAGGAAAACATTCATGACTCTAATTTTTGAAACATAAATGATGCAGTATGATGTGTCTTTGCTTAGCCAGTGACAGCAAAACTCCCTTTGCTCCATTACCTGCACATCTTTCTTTGCACAGCAAGCATCACATGTCTGGAATAAAATATAATTCTTTTCAAGACATTGTGGCTTGCTCTTGGCTGCTGAAAATGTTCCTGGTTGTCCAGGTATGCCAGGATCTAAGAAAACCCAGGCTTTGTGCTGGTGCTGTGCTTTGGATGGGGGAACTGGGAACAGCTGGCACAGAGAGTGCTGAGAGTGCGTGGTGATGCTCAGGGACCCTCCTCTGCAGAAACTCTCCAGGGGCTGAACCCAGCAGTTTTACAGGTGTTTTCTGCCTCTGAAGTGTCCTTCTTCTGCTTTAATGTAAGGCATACCTGCCTCCAGGGAGTAAGTCTTCCTGAAAGAGGGGGAGGAATTTCGTAGTTGTACTCCTTCATTGTCTTTGTTTTACGTGCTAATTATGCCACTGGAAGTAAACTGATCAGAACATTAAACCACTTGTCTTTACAGGAGAAGGGATTTGGGTGAATTAACCTGCCCAAAAGATGTCTTCAAGGTACATTTCCTTATGGGGATCACCTACTCTCCTCATCTGATTGAAGGCAAATACAGAAGATCACCAAAGCGAATGGGTCTTACATCTCAATTTCCATTTGCAGTATTTGAAGAGACTAGAACAGGTTAATTTAGGTCTTAAAACATGATGATTTAAAAAAAAAAAAAAAAAGCCTTCTGAAAGACTGACATTCATGTGAATCTCCTTTTTTCCTCATTTTCATTGTCTCATCTTTAAAGGTGACAAGTCTGATGCAGTATTTATTACTCCAAATCACAATATGACATGCTTGAGAACAACCTATGAAAACAGGAAAAAGGAAGGAAAGCACAATTTTTCTGTGCATAAAATAGGTGTAGGATAGAAGATTTCAGGATTTCTGTTCCACTGAGCCTGTTTCTTCTCTTATTTGTCTTTTCTTCCTAAATTTATCAGAGGGTCACTCAGTAGATGTTTAAATGTGCCTCCAGGCATTATCCTACGCCTAATAATCTAAAGTAAATACATTATGTGATTGGGAAGAGGCAAGAAAGATAGCCTGTTTTCATTTAAAGTGGTATAAAAATCTCATGCAGATTTAAAAAGATAGAGCATTTCACTCCAGATGTCCACAGTTTCAATTGTAGTGGTGTTATCAGTAGCAGGTGGAACATTCATGTACTAAAAACTTAGGTAAGAGAAAGTTCACAAGATTGTCTTCAGATAACAAGAGAAAAATAAAGATAATAAACCTGGTAATAGGCTATAAGGCCTCTCACACACCTCTTCTAACAATAGTTTTCAGTTTCCTGCAAAAGAAGTGATAATCCTTATGTCAGATGTACACATTTGGAGATGGAGGTTATTTTCACCCAATCTCCCAATCACTATTTAAAACAAGGGATATTATTGCAATGAAAACCCAAGATTATTCTCATTTTTCAGACCATAGTGTCTCTTCCCTTGTTGAGGGTGTCAGCAGACTTGCATTGCCACCCTTGCCTGTTCAGACTACTGCTTTATTTTCACTAATAAAATAAATCATTAAACCCTCCTTGTTGTGTTCTCTGCTGCTTAGTGTGAAGTGACGCCCGGAATGGCAGAGATGGTGCTCAGTGTCCACAGGGCAGCTCAGTAGAACAGGGTGACAAATGGTCACAAAACCCTTCCCATGTCCAATCAGGAGCGAGCCAGCAGAGAAACCAGGTGAATGAAACAATGGTGGGAGGCTCTGGGGCAAAAGTTCTGCCAGGGGTAGCTGAGGGTAGTGGGAGAAAAAGAGGTTCAAGGGGAGCCTTCTCCCCGTCTACAACTGCCAGAAAAGAGGTTGAAGCCAGGTGGGAGTTGATCTTTTCTCCCAGAGAACAAGGAGCAGGACAGGGGAAATTGCCCTTAAATTGTACCAGGAGGTTTATATTGGGTGTTAGGAAAACTTTTCTCACTGAAAGAGAAGTTGAGCATTGAAACAGGCTCACATCAGGGTCACCATTCCCAGAAGTGTTAAAAAAATTAGTGGACACTCTGCTATAATTTAGTGGTCATGGCAGTAATTGGTTGAAGGTTGGGCTTGATGTTGGGGATCATTTCCAACCTTAATGATGATATAATTCAAAATCTTTTTGCCTGAATTGATGATAGAAGTAGGCAGGGTTATACTTATATTGAAACAAATCAGATATTAGCCCAAAAAATCTTTTCACTGCACCATTTCACTACAGATGAGCAATTAGATTTCCAGTAGCTCTATTTTTTTTTTTTTTTTTTTCATCTGGAATGGGGTAATTTGTGATGAACATGTTGGTAAATCATTCATGTTTTTTTATAGAACGAAAAGAATGGTCTGCTGCCTGCTAGTCACAGGAGTCATCTAGGTTTCTAACTAATGTTTTCCAGATTAAGGAGCAGAATGAGGGTATATGTATGTGTAAGTAAGTGAGCAAAGATGGCTGTTTTGCTTATTTTGGGATTTTTGGTTTGGGTGCTTCATATTGTCCCATTCCTACATACTATGATCCTGAATTACTTGTAGTCAACCACATAAACATATGTAAAAGTCTTCCCAAAACTTCTAACCCAATCATTCTACTATTGCATTGTCTGAGGATTTTCTTATTCTTAATATGTTAGGTCAGGAATCCCATATTTGATCTCTTGAACTGAAAGTTTCTTTGGAAACCCTTCAAAACCAAAATTAAAAAAAACAAACCAAGCAGACAAAGTGTTGGGCTTTAACTGATAGACCATTTCAAAAAACACCCCTATAATTTTATAGAAAACAACTAGTTGGGCATGCTTCTCAATCTGTAAAGAGAAACCCAAATCCTTCCACAGTAAGACAATATTCTTGTGCTTGTTCTCCATAATAAAATTAGCCAGGCTTATAAAAACATAAATTACATCACTACAAAGCATTTTTGGTTTTGATCTTATGAATTCAACTACTGGAGTCATAAAGGACCATTAATTTTTAATTTTTTTTTCTCTTTTTTTTTT
>VZTX01028132.1:0-11740 GCA_013400915.1 Pardalotus punctatus
GGGGGGAAACCGGGGCGTCGGTGCCGCGCTGGGAAAGTTTCCGCGGGTTCGGGAAGACGCCGCCGCCGAGCGGGGCGATGCGGGGGGTTAGGCGGTCCCGCAGTCCCGGGGCGGCGCCGGGACGGTGCTCGCTCCCCGCGGCCCGTCCCGGTGGCCTCTCCCGAGGGTTCGCTCCCCGCCCGGAATGCTCGGCTTCGCGCCACTGCGATGCGGTGTTTGTGCGGGTGTGACCCTCGCAGGGCTGCGAGTGACTCGGTGGCTCCCGAAGGGTCCGGTCCCCCCGTCCTCCTCTCGGAGGAGCAGGAGATATTTTCCATGGTGTTTATATAATCACTGCTTGCAGAGGTTGAGGGCGGGTGGGGAACGGCCGGGATGGAGCACTGGGATGCCATCACTCCATCCTGTTTGTTTCCCATTTGGCAAAGACAAAAACCCCGAAAATGAGCTCTGGCTGTTCTGTTTTCCATAGATTTGTCTTATTTTTGAGTACACATTAGTTAACTAATGCTTGTGGTAAAATAATATTAACGTGCCTGTTAAATGTCAAATTAATGCTGAATAGTGGTACCTGCAGCCACATGAGCTAATTCATGCGCTTCAGAGGTACCTACCGCTTTCTCTGTCAGGCAGTCCAGGTGTGAGCCTTACAAGAAAGTGTCTTGGGAAAAAAAAAAACACGTTTTTCTCTGAATCCCAACAGATATCAGTATTTCTGTGACTGGGGTCTGTAATATTTCTCATAGAGTTTCTTTGCTGAGCACTTGCCTTGTTCTTCTTTTGTAACTGCTGGGTGCTATTTGACTTCATGTAATAAATATTTTAAGTTGGGTTTTCCTTGTTTGACCACTGATGAAAAGTCATGTTCCATATAGAGAGTGTGCTGTTGGTCCTGAGTCATATAACTTGCTAAATTAAAACAACAAAGCAAAACATGAAACAGACACACATCTTAAAAGCACCTACAGAAGCCTGATAGGTTTTGAAAGAGGTCTTGATTTACCAAGTTGGAAATTCTTTCTGAAGGGAGAAAATAGAAAAGAACAAACAGCTGCAAGTTAGATGTGAACTAAGAGGATTAAAGAAAAGGAGGGATAAATTGTTTAAGATAGAAAATAATCTCTTTTTAAAAGAGATTCATCTTCCCTTGTGGAAGATGAAACAATAGTTCAAAGGGATTTCTTGTATTTATTGTGGAGGGAAATAAGCGATATTCTTGTACTGGGAATTTCCATAACAGAGATGTCAAACTGTTAAAACTGGTGGAGATTTAGAAGAAATTGCTGCAATGAATAGTAGAAAATGGCAAGAGCCAGATGATGTTCATGAGGAGTTCCAGGTATGCAGTATTTACAGTAACATGTTGCCTGTTCCTAAATCCCAGGTGGTGTGGAAGGGGTAGGAGTGGGGAATATAGTCTGCTGGTGGGAAAAGGGTCCAGAGGATCAACAGAGGCTGGCTGGTGATTGCAGCAAGTTGGTTAAAACTTGAGTTAAGAAGGAGAATATTGGGCAGGTGAATCAATACCACCTAATGAGGAGCGTGGGCTGCTTTTTAGAGGAAAATCTCTTAACTTCTGAAGGTCCACTGGCTGGTTTAATCAAATCCAAGTATTTTGGTGTAGTGGATTTTCAAGTAGGCTTTCAGTAAGGTATCACTGACTTGGATGAGATTCTTGCTGCGTGAGCATGGTGTGGCAGTGTGGCTACCAAAATACAAGAGCAGAATTCTCCTGGGGCTTAGTAACTGGTTAAAATAGAGGAATGGTTTTCTCAACAGAAGGAAATTGCTGCTGGAGTCTTGTAAAGACCTGTGCTGTTTAGCATAGTCCTCCAAGCTTGTAACCCCAATGCTGGTGAGTTGTACTAAGAGAAGTACCATTTTTATGCTGATTTTATATAACTTTTGGAACACATCAAACTGAATCTTCAAATCCAGCAATTTTTCCTATACTCAGACAGATTTACCACATCAGATGATTTTTGTGGTAATTTTCTCTGTTAGGTTTAGTGTCTTTAAATATAGTATTTTAAAACATACTGGTTTTGGGTTGTTTTTTGCAAGGCTGCCACAGCTGCTCAGTGGCAGTTTTCCAGTCAGGGTATAGGTAAGTAGGAAAGTTGTTGACAAGACATTCTCTGTGAAGACCTGTGACTTTGAATTTGGCTTCCTTTGTGATCCAGACTCATCTGAACCAGCTGGGTTTTGGAAGGCATCTGGGAAGGCGCGTGGGGCCATGTGGGTGGTTGAGGTGACGGGAGTGAGGGCCAGGAACTGGTGGTCCCTGGTAGGCTTGTACTATGTCTGAATCTTCGAAGACATGTAATTGTGTTACTGCCTTTCAAGATCCTGTGTTTCATGATTTTCCCCCAGTCAAAACCATAATCTGAAAGGCTTGGAGTGCTCTGCCAGCAGACCTTTGTGTGCCCCGTGGTTCTTGAGGCTTGAGTGCTAGTTGGGACAGAAGTCTGAGGGGTCCAGTGTCAGGGGCCGACAGTGAGGAATTTGTCTCCTTGAATCTGAATTGTAGGGTGTTTGTAAGGCCTTGATGCTTACAGTCTGCCTCTGCAATTTAGAAGGGCATGTTTGGTACTCTGTCTTTCAGGTGAAGTCTGTGCAGGTGACCTGGTGGCCTTGAACAACAGGATCTGGACTGCTTTAGTTGAAGTCGTAATATAGTCCCTCATTAAAGGCAGTAACAGCTTTAGTTGACAGCAGTAAAATCTGTCTGTGATACTTCTTGCAAGCTCATAGAAAATTTAAAATGGAAATTTCAAGGTGCTGTTTAGGCTTGTTTGATAAGACACTTGAATGATATGAATGTTAATTTGAATGCCATCTGTTAACTGCACATCACAAATGATGGACCATTTTGTTGATGAAGAAATTTGTCCTTCCCATTCTTGTTCTGTCTTTATTACAGAATCACAGAATCAGCTAGGTTGGAAAAGACCTTTGAGATCATCAAGTCCAACCTATGACCTAACACCACCTTGTCAACTAGACCATAGCACTAAGTGAGTGCCACATCCAGTCTTTTCTTAAACACCTCCAGGGATGGTGACTGCACCACCTCCTTGGGCACCCCATTCCAATGCCCAACAGTTCTTTCTGTGAAGAACTTCTTCCTAATGTCCAACCTTATTAGCTGAGGAGGGAGAACAAGACCAGTGTGCCAGGGGTGAGTATCGTGTCTCAGGTGAGGATGGTTTCAGGTGTGTGTGTGGAATAGCCAGAAAATCTACAGGTCCAGTATCAATAGGGATCGACACAGTGGAGTCTGTGGAAGGCCAGTTTTGAGCGCTCTGCCAGTGGCACTTGGGACTGATGCTGGGATCTCATCTCTCTAAATAAAACTTAAATTCTAAATGAACTTTGAGATGATAACCATATCTCTTCTTTGTGTATAGTTCGTCATCATCATCTTGGTCAGGTGAGCAAAGCAGCCAGAGAGCTAGGGCGGCTTGTGCAGTGGGATATCTGTATGGATGTGCACGCACGCTGCCAGGGGTTGGCTCATCCTAATGAGTCCATTTGTATTTTAGCCATGCTTGGGAAGTGCTGGTTTTCAGCTAATCGCCTGCTTACATGTATTCAAACGATGGCTGCTGTGTGCTCGAGGACCTTCTCTGGTGTTGCTTGGATTAGGGCATTAGCCTTGTAACTGGTTGGTGCTGCTGCAGGGTCTTTTATTTCCATTAGGGAAATAGCATGTTCTTGTCATATCCATTGTATTTGAGTGCTAAGTTCATCCTCTAAAGGTACATACTTTCCTTCCAGGACCTGAAGGGAGCCTACAAGAAAGATGGAGAGGGATATTTTTAGAAGCATGAGTAGTGATAGGACAAAAGGGAATGGATTCAAACTGGAAGGGAGTAGTTTTAGATTAGATATTAGGAAAAAATTCTTTACTGTTAGGCTGGTGAGGCATTGAAACAAGTTGCCCAGAGAAGTTGTGGCTGCCCCATCCTTGGAAGTGTCCAAGGCCAGGTTGGACAGAGCTTGGAGAAATGCGGTTTAGTGGAAGGTGTCTCTGCCCATGGCAGGGCACAGAACTTTGATGGTCTTTAAGGTCCCTTCCAACCCAAACCAGTCTGTGATTCTGTGATTGTGAGAATCTATGGTTGCATGCATGTTCAGGGGCCCTGAGCAACCTGCTCTAGTGGTGGCATCGCCACCTGTGGCAGGGGGATTGAAGCTGGATGGTCTTTAAAGTTCCTTCTGACGCAAACAGTTCTAGGATGGTGATGCTATGATGATTCAGAATTAGGCAGAGAGATGTTGTATGTGCAAGTGAGACTGTTTGCTAAAATACTTACCCTTACAACCTCGAATGCCTTCTTTCTTCGTAGCAGCATGGTAGACAAAATACATTGAAACTGGACTACAGACTTAAAGTAAGAAAAACCTCTGATATCTACAAGTTCCTCTTTCTGCAAGCTGAGTTGCCAGATGCTATGTAGGAAGGAATGTGTTCTCCTTCCAGACTAAGAAGCTTTGATGAATACAGCTACTCTGTGGCACTTATTATGGTTTCATGGCCATTGTGAGGAGGATCTGGAAGCAAATGGGCAGACGCTTACAGCTCTCCACTTGAGAAATGTTTCCAGAGCACATAGTTCATTCCCTTGGTTTTGGAGTGAATGCATGTTGGCTCTATTGTGTCAAAACTGATCTTTAGTCGAAAAGCAAGATGTAAAAGGACGAAAAGTCTTCTTTGGAATAACTTTTTTTCAGTGTACCTGAAAAACCCTGATTTCCTAAAGATTTGTTTCAGAGTTGATGTTGACTCATGGCTGGAGCTCTTCCTTTGGCTGGGACATTTATTCCTTGTCTCCAGTCAGGGTTGCCTTGCCTCTGGTAAGTGTCAGTTTTTGCTTTGAGATTTTTTTTTTTTTTNCATGTGGAGGACATCCCAGCTCATACTGACAGAACTGATGGGATCTTTTTGCGGTCCTTTGTGTGGTTTCTAGTAGGTTCAGTACACCCCAGTCCAAAGCTGATGTGTGTTGCTGCTCTATGTGCACTCAACTGTTGTCTGCAGTTTTGTGCTGTGACACCTCTAAGTGTCTCAGATGTATTGCTTTATTTGAATTACGGTACATTAGTGCAGAGGATGAGAGGATTGACAGGTGTATGTACTCATACCAAGCTGTGTTTTTTGTGAGTCAGTCACCTTACCTTCCCAAAGAGCTCTCCTGATCAAAATTTAATACAAGCTTACAAGAAGGCAGCTTATTGCTGGATGCATTTTCTCACATGACTACGATCGATTCCCAATGCCTCTGTTACCAGCAGGTGTTAATGGGAATGTTATGACTTGGCTTGTGCATGGTGGGGGTCCCTTCTCTGAAGCAGAATGAATGAAAATGGTGATGAGAAATCCAGTGACTCAGATCAGGATTCAGCACTTGAGACACAATACTCAAAGCTGAATGTATGAGGTTCATTTACATTTCCTCTTGTGCTTGAGGTAGTTACAAAGCCACCATGTGGGGGTGAACATTTGCATGTTTGGCAGTTAAGGCAGAGAGGAGGGTGAGCCGCACTCCTGGGCTGTTTTCACAAAATCAGATGAATTCTAACTGTGCCACGTTGAAACAGAGATCAGCGTGCATACACTAAGATAACTTTGCCTCTCAGAGAAAAAGCATTACCCTAATTCTGCATTTCTGTGGAAGCTGGCAGCAGTCCCAGCTCCATGATGGAACAGAGGAATGTGTTACTTGGGAAGCCTGAGGAGCTGCACGCAGCCCTTGGCGGTCTTGGATGGGGGCTACTGGGTGCTGCTGTGGAAAAGTGCCCTCCCTGCTTGAGAGTTAATGGGGAACCGACTTGTTCTGTACTACAGAGGAAAGGTTGAGTCATTTGACCACACTACAAAAAGCCCAGAGCATACAGGTTTGCTGTAATGAATGAGTGTATCCCAGTTTCATCAAACGATGCTGTCTTGAAAAAGAAAACTGAAGGGGAAATGCTTTCTGCAGGAGGCTGTTGCCTCTCTAAAACTGTCCTGTATCAGTTTTGGAGCTGTCTTGCACAAAAGACTGTGAGCTTGCACCTCAGATGTATGGATGCAGAAGACTATTGAGCGCTAATACCACTGGTTATTAGGATATTCATGTCATTTATAATCTTGCTTCTCATATTCCTCTTTATATAAACATACTACTCTTGGCAAAGACCTTATTGCCTTTCCCTTTCACATACTTCTCTGTTTAAATTTTACTGCAATGAGTGCTGTGGTAATGATTGCACCAGAAATGCCCTCTAATGATTCTGCTCTTTCTTGGTGTGTTTGTTACAGATGATAACGAGGCCTCATGTGGCTTTTGTGACTGATTTGTACTTTTTTGTTCCCTTGAGGAGAGCCGTTTTCTTCTTCCCTGTTTTGATCCTTGATGTCTCTCAGGAGAGACCCTGTAGGACAGTACATTTACCTGGTGCTGCTGGCAGGGCAGGTGGTGCTGTCTGTGTTCTTCTCCAGACTCATCTCTTTGTGTCCCTGTTTTAGGGGAATCAGATTTTCACCGGGACTGAACAATCAAGCACTCATATTCCAGGTATTCCTGGAAAGAACTTGTGCAGGTAGACGGTTTGATTGAAATGCTTCCATACATGCTTATGTTGGGTTTTTACTAAGCCCCCACCAACCTTAGGTGTCCATGCCAGCAGAGAACTTGCTTAAAATCCCTGAAATGTAATTTTGCTGCTACTCTGCAATGGCAGGAGGCTTGTTTTTCTCTGTGAGTGAAGCCAAGAATGAAATAAAGATGAACCTTTATTAGAAGTAATGATTTCGACAGCAGATTTCATCTCCATAATTTTTGTCTAGGTATGACTCTTCAGTTCTTCACTGGCTTTAATGAAATGCTGGTCAGCTGTAGAAAATGGCCGAGTTTTATCTCAGAAGATACAACATCCTTAATTGTTTTAAGGGAGTTTCATTTTGCTTTGATAAAACAAAGACACTTTGAAACTAAACTGTCTTTTTGGAAACTTCCTAAAGTAAACAAGCAGTGCTCATATAACTTGCTGTGCACTGTGCTCCTTTATTATTGAAGCATCTGCTTCAAGTTATTTTTCAGGTGCTAAACTTAAAAAAAGAAATCTTAAAATATGACAAGGATTCTGCATTTAAATTGACAGCTGAAAAAACTGGTCTAGTTTTTATCATTGCCCGTTTTAAGATCGTTAAATTAATTCTTCTGGTTCTTGTTTTTAATTCATGATGCTTCCTTTTAAGAAATATCTTGTGTTCGTGGGCTGTTAGTTAAATTGCTTGTTGTTTCCTGAACAGGAGCAATTTTCTTCTTCAAAGCGACTGTGTTCTTGAGAACACTAGATTTGGATTCAGAGAAATAGGAGCTCTCTGTATTTGCTAGTCAATTCCTTATTCAGTTCTGCTGAACAGAAGGTGAGAGGGAAAAATGCCATAGGAAGATTACAGACTTGGACTGATCTGCTGTATCATCACAAAAATCAGAATTCTTAGTAATTTGTCATCTCAGCTGTTAATTGATGTTTGAATTTGTGTTAATCTTTTTTTGGGCCCTCTGCGGGTTGTGATGGGAATGGGATCTTCTCCCATGTGGTATTTCAGCAGCAGGTGTATACAATGACTGCCAATCTGATCAGCTTTAAAAGCAGGAGCAAGTACTCTAGGTGGAAAGGGTAGTATCTTAGGAAGGGTGTTTGTCAAGGAGACAGTAAAGGCATTACTGGTGATAGGGGCATTGTAAAACCGGTGTAAAGCTGTCGCCAGTTGTTTAAGGTGCAGATGCAAGTAGTTACACAGAGCCGTGTTCTGTCATTAGTCCAGGTGCAGCTTTCGATATGAAACACAGTTACAGCAATCTTTTGTTCAGGCTTATATCACTTTGCTTATGCGATGTGTTAAAGTAATGGTTTTATGTAGAAATGTGATTCCATTTGCAAAGCACACCCAGGTTGTTAGTTGTAACTGTGGGCTTTCTCTGACAGGAAGCTTTTAAAGTGTGTTCTCAGAGCTACGTTTAAAAAAGCTTGCTTAAAGCTACTTTTCAATATGTATGATTCTCAAGCCTGTAATTTTTTATGAATTGGTGATTGCTCTTAGTTGAATGTAACTCCTTTAAATTGAAAAGCAGTAGTGTGTTTACTGTCCATCCTGTGTCACTCTTCGCTTGCTGAATAGTCGAGTTCATATAGCCTGATCCATTGTAAATTATTTTCCTGAGATACAGTTAAAAAGTGAAATAATTTAAACTCTGAATTGCCATGTCTCTTCAGTTACTTGTAAAAAAAAAATAAAAGTAAAGCTTGAAATGTAGCTCTGTCAGATCATGGTACACTTGAACAGTGGTTCTAGCTATGTTCTACTTCAGTGTTGTTTCATTACTGCCTTTGGTAATAAATACAATCAGCCTGGCAGCTGGTGACTGATGAATATGGATTGGGTGTGCTGTATAAACATCAGAAGTATTCTGGGTTTTGGAGTCTGGAAATGCATTTTCCATCTGCATGGTAATGAATTATTCTTCCAAAAGGTGGTAGAGGCAATTAACAAGGTTAGTGTGATTGTGGGAATTGTCTGTTACTAAAGTTTTCTTATGTCCACTGCATTCGGAGCCAATGAGGGTGAAATCCAGGCTGGTTTGTCCTGATGTGAGAGCCTAACACAAAATCTGACTACAACCACAATTGTAGCTGTAAAAAACTGGGTTGGTGTGGTAAGGCTGGGGCTATCCAGGACTCCCATGGTGTTAAGGAAACATTTAAGAGGAGCAGACAGCTTTCAAGCAGGCTTAAGTTGGCCACACAAAACTTGGTGACACTGGAAATTCAGACAAATGAGTTGAAAGTTACTGCTCTAGAGGAAAAAACACTTTATACCCTTACAGTATTTCCACTAACACCTTAATTTGATAAACTGCATCACTGTATCATAAAGTAATTAAGCAGCCACTTCAGACGGATTTTTTTCCTCTCATCTGTTCTTTCATCAACATGAAAGGAGATACTTTTTAACATGTTTCTTCTAGCCAAACACAACACTAGTGTTTATGCCGCTGTGCCCTGCTCCCACCTCAGGTGGCGGGTGTGCTGGGAGGGCTCTGATGACATTCCAGGCCCACAGTGTTCCTCTTAGGCACTGAAAAGGACCAGGAAGGCATGAACAGCCCATTCTTACCCTGCCACGAGCAGGATACAGAATTCCCACATGGCAATGGCCACACTCACTTCCTCACTTCCTTCTGAGCCGGCCGCTAGCTGCAGAAACATGTCGAGGGACCTCTGCCAAGCCACCAAGGGGGGATTCCGAGAAGACACGCTGAATCCTGGAGAGAATCTAGCCAGGCACTGCAGAAGAAACCGTGTTGCCACGGATGCCCAGAGGCAAAGCCTGAGGCTGGCCGTGGCCATTCCCCACACCAGCACGTCCCACTGTGTTCACAGACACAGGGCAAGCAGATGGGTCCTAACAAAACCATTCCCAAATTGCACGCTCGGCTCTCACCCATATGTTAAACCAGTCCCTAACACAAGGGACACAATTGGAATCCCAAAACATAAAAGCCGACATTGAATTGCTCTCAAAATACAACTGCGAAGCAATCCAAGTCTAAAGGAAATTAATTTCTTCCTAAAGCCTTTATCAGAAAGACCTCTGGCAAAGGCAGCAGCAGGGCAAGGGCACTTCAGGAGGAACTCGGCACTAAATACGTTCCTTAGCGTTCTCTACATTCAAAGCGTGATATACAGCCTAAACCAACAAGTATCCATGGTTGTTTTCCAGAGCAGTTTGTGGCAGAGGACTGCACAGATATCCCACCTTGTTTTTTTAAAATTCAAAATGGCCTTTGGTGTTCTTCCTAGCTCAGGCAAACTGGCTGACGATGTGTAGCTCCAACTGCATCTGATTACCGGGAGGTAAAACACACTGGGACTTACAAACCATTCATTTTTATTTTTAAGACATGAGATTTTTATCTGTATTTGCACTACAAAGAAATGAAATGCCTAGTGGCCAGGCCTAAAAATATGTATGGGTTTTTAGTGCAGTGGAAGGGAGCTGCTTCTTTCTTTCAGATGACTGCTGTGTTTAATCTGTGATGCATCTTGAGCTGAAAGCTTCTGAAGGTGCTTTTATATAAACCTGTAATGGTCTGTATTCAGCTACTGAGTGTTGTCAATCTGCAAGAATCCATTATGGAGTAAACATCACCCTGATTCACAGGACAAGCGTTTCCTCACACCCTGCCTCTGACTTCCTCACTCTTCCCAAACAGAAATAAAAATCTATATAGTCCAGCAAGGGATGGGAGGACTGGAAGTGTTCCAGGCCATGCTGGATGGGGCTTGGAGCAATTTGGTCTAGTGGAAGGTGTCCCTGGTCCCTTCCAACCCAAAACTGTTCTGTGGTTCTATGACTGCCATGTCTCACCTTTGCCCAAAAAGCCCAAGACACCCTCACACCTCAGCTGGGCACACCTGGAGAGGCAGAGGTGTCTGTAGGTGCGGGGCCTGCACCAGCTCCTGCTCAGCTGACAAAAAGGTAAAGCTGTAACATCCAGCACAAGAGGGAAGCCTTACCATGTGTCCAGTCCAAAGATACGCTGGGACCAAACTGGAAAAGCACTGAACATTTGTGCCTTCCTACACACAGTTACTAATCAGCAAGTACAAGACAATAGAATTATAAGCGCTACAAGCAAAGTTCAAACAACGACTGGACCTTGCTGAACCCAACTCCAGGGATGGCCTTTGCATGTCACATGCTTGAAGACATGTTTCCTGCTATCAGAAATTGCCTGCTGAAGGTTACAGCCTGATACTTGTGCTGCAAGAGTGGAGCAACAAACTCCTAATCCTGCTCTTTTGTGCTGTTCCTGCATATCCCCCACTTATTTCCTTTGTGTTGTAATTCAACCTCTGTCTCACCACACAGGAGTTTTTCTAGGCTGGTGCTGTCTTTGTTTGCATCTCCTCTACTTCTGTCTCTTTGACATAAGGTGAACGAACAGTAATCCTCAAAGTGCTCCCTAGTACTCAGACATCAGTGCCCCAGCAGAGACAGTGATGGTTCCAGCTCCTCCTACCAGTGCCAGAAACACAAAGCAGAAGTGCCTGTTTTCAGACAAGATTTCCTTTTCCCTGCAAGAGTTTTTCAAAGATCACAGCAAAAGTGTAACTGAAGCACAAGCAAGGGCCATGTGCTGTGCCTGGCATGTTTCTGGTGCTTGTGCAGCTGGTTTTGCCTACCAGCTCTGTCCTGCCGCTGAGTATAGAGGTGCATGTGTGTGATTTACTTCTTTTGGCTGACATTACTAAAAACCAAAGCATTGATAAATAATTTGAATTAGTTGTAAGTTGAGACACTGATTAAGTATTTCCCTCCTGCACTAAGTGATTTCTGTAAAAAATGTATGCAATTTTTCAAGATATTAATTGTACGGATCTAAAAATTATTTTAACACTTTTTTTTCCCAAATAGACAGCAATAACACACAAGACACTTAAGTCATCCCCCTCTGTGAGGTTTCATTGCCAGGAGATGCAACTTTGCTTTGGTTATGTACCAGGTTTGCCATGACCTTGTTGCAGCAAGAAGCAGCAGAGTGTGCTGGTACTACTCACTAAATGCAAGAGGATTAACATCCAGTTTATTTCCTCTAAACCCACAGAACTATCAGGAAATAACTAAGCCCTAAAGTTTGAGGTTTGTAGAAATGATTTCCTCCTAATGCATGTCCTGGGTGGG
>VZTX01028132.1:11806-64115 GCA_013400915.1 Pardalotus punctatus
GGTGGTGTGTGTAGTAGAGGAATTTCAGAATCCTGTTATGTAAAAGAGAGGCAGAGCCCTGTATTAATCCCAGGGAATTATGTTTAATGGCTTGTTTCATCCTTTATTGGTCTAAAGAATTCCTCAAAAATCAGCTGACCAAAAGTGCCAGGGAAGTATTTTTACCTCTGTTGCTACAACTATTATCTCTCAGTAATTTCACTAATCTTCTTTGCAGTGAGATTAGATTGGAAATGCTTTGATGCAGGGAGAACTTGTTTGTGAAAACTGCTTGGTACTGTGGGTGCCATCGAGGGGAAATACCAGTAAGTAATCAAATGTGATGTTCCAGTGCTAAGGAGTTTATTGAGAGGTGTGTTGCCTTGTCTTTCCTTCTAGTTGACAGTGCTTCCTTGGAAGATGATGTTTGGAATGCGAATTTCAATGAATTGTGTTTGGCATATACAAAAAATACTCATGGCATAAGTTTGACAACAAAATTGCTGTGGTTTTCTTTCATAGTGAGGGTTGGTCCATGTTAAAAATACCATTTAGGTTTTTTTTTTTTAAATAAAAATTATTCTAAGCCAGACCATTCTATGATGATTCTGTGTTTATGAAATTTAAGATCTGACAAATTCAGATGCCACTCGTGCATATACTTTTTGTTTTAAATGGCAATAACATGCCATATGTATAACTAAAATATTTTTAAAATGTATTCTCTGCTAGATAAGATATGAACTGTGGATGGGTGTGTGCAGCTGGGGGTTAAACCATGCAGAACAGCTGAGGTAGTAGCTTGTGCTGTGTCCTCTTACATTTTGAGAAAGACAGATAGTTATGTGCTTGACAGACCTGGGTACTGTTATTAAACCCTGTTTAGTGGTTTATTTACAGGCAGTGGGAAAACAGTTTTACTCAATCCAAGGCTTGAAGTGTCGCTCACATTGTGGAATTACAGTCTACACAACTTGCCTCTAAATTGCAGGCTTTCCTCTGCCCTACTTACTCAGTCTAAAAAAACCTAATCCTGTGGATTTTATTTCCCTCCCTGTAGGGCAGCATGGAGTAATTACTTTTCTCTGGTGAAGGTAGAGATGCTGGAAAAGTTTAATTAATGCTCATTAGGAGAAGCTGCTATTATTTAAAGGAATTCATTAGGGCAGGACTCTTAATGTTCATCAGAATAGCAAATAAATGCAGTGGAGTGAATGTTATTTACGCTGTACTGTATGTTGTATTTTTCTGTTCTGCAAAATGTTTCAGAATATGTGGGTCTTCCGTAGCCAAGGATGTCTTTTAACCCCTTTAAAGTGTCTGGATTCAAAATGAGGTTTGCGCTTATAGCATACATCTCTGAATCTCCCGTAGCTTTGTCGATGTGGAGTTGAGGAACTTAAGAGAAAAGTTGCATCTGTCTGCTCAGCTGTAAGGTACCACGCTGGGAACACTTCAGTGCACTTTGTTGGGGTGGCTGAATGGCCTTACTCATTCTAATATTTCATGTTAATCTTTCTACCAGAGTAAATATCTCACAGAAGGCGTTGAGAGCATGGTGACGATGTTGTCCAGGGGCCCCTCCGTAGTGCCAGCAGGAGTGCAGGAATAACATCACCTGTGAGCTCATGTGTGGGTTTGGGTGTCTTGAGTTGGAAATACCCTTGAACTTCCCTCCTTGAGCAGCCCAGGGAGCAGCTGAGATGCCCCATGGGCACAACTCAGGTTGGCCTTTGGTATCTCCCCGTCTGTGGCTGTTGGTCAGATCTGGTGGGTTCAGGGTCTGCCCTGGGTTTATTTAAAATCAAGCGGTGGTTTGAACCTGAAGCTACAAATATTTGTAAATCAGGACTGTTTTTATTGTTGAAACAACATTCTGAAGCACATTTTTTTAAACATGAGTTATTTGCACAGCTCTTCATTTCCAGCTGTTAGCTGTCTGACACCGGAGATGGCAGTTGCCTCCTAAAGAAGCATTGGAAGCATTTGTGTTACTCCAGCGATTCCTTATTGGAAATACTGAGAACTGTTACTCTCTGGATACTGGAAAACTCTGTTACCATGCTGTGATTTCCACAGCTTTATTAAATTTTGCCCATGCAGCAGCCTGATTTTAGCCCAGATTCTGTAACAAAATACAGGTGAGACAGGTGTGTCTGGTAGGAATTAGGAGGTTATTGAGTTCCTCTCGCCCTTGCAGAGGGAGGGAACCTGGAACAAGCATGAAAACTGTTGTGTGGACGAGCCACTGTTCAAACTGTGGTGTTGGACACTGCTTAAAATGGACTTCTTTTCATCAGGCATTGGCAGGCATTCGGGGGCAGCAGAGGACAGGATCTTTGGGGTCTTCATTAATCTTTTTATTGGTCTGTATTTGTACACAAGCGCATGTAGTGTATCCACAGGGAAGTTCAAAAGTATTCAGAACTACCAACTGTTCTCTCAGTGAAAAGTCTGCTAAAAATAGGATATTCTTCCATTCAGGCATCAAAACCCAATCTGTAATATGAAGTGTCATGTTGTAGTAAAAGAGCTTTTACATGAGGAAGTTCTTTCTGTGAGCTGTTTCTTACAGTGGGTGCAATGCAGCGAAGAGAAAAAGGACTTGAATCGCTTTCTGCTTTATTGAATTACCTACGGGTGGCATAAAATTTGTTCTGAAATCTTTATTTATTGCCTTTTGGCAAATACATATGTTTTTTTTCTATTTGAACTATGTTCTTAAGAGGTCTGCTGCTCTTCCTGGTGTGGGGCTGCAGAGATATTGGGTATTAAGGAAATGGCAAAGAGGAACAATGTTTTCAAAAAACCCAGTTCTTTGACAGAACTTCCTGTGTTATCTAAAGAATTTGAGATTGGGACATGACAACTGGGTGCTCTCTTCAGACAGCAGTGATCTGGAAAGGTTTAGTGTTCATTGTTATTTGGCAGTCTAAGTTTGAAATGCAGAATGCAAGGCTTTTCTTAAATTCTAAATGCAAAGTGTGAGGCTTTCCTTATTTAACAGATAAATGGAGATAGAAATAAAATCTGCTTTTTGAACTAACAGTGTGCATCTGGTTCAAATGCAGGAAATTTGAACAATTCTAACAAGCTTAGTTGGACTTCAGTGCTGCAGCACAATATGTTGAGAAGCAGAGCATATTTGGAATTTTGCTGTGCAAAGAGTTCTTAACCTGCTTTCTGGTATTTTTTAGAGTAACAAATGATGCAGTTTTCCCTCTCCAGTCAGACCCTCCTGGCACTGTAAACCTTCCGGGTGCCCACTGTGCAGGGCAGGTGAGGATGTGCTCCACACACAGCACAGCCTTGGCTTCACCTGATTGCTCTGACACTGCCTCTGGGAAAGCCCTGTTAGTCTCTTAATAAGAATTAAAACTGGCAGGTAAAGACAAGCTAATCTCTGCTTCATCCCATGATTTATTTGAACAGCAAGATGTCTGGTTGCTTTTGTTTGCTGTTGCTGTAGAGCTGCCAGTGGGGACTGAACAATGAATTTGGGAATTTAAATGTTTTATTTAGTAACAATCGAGTGCTCGCTATGTAATTGATGCCTGATTCTGACTGGATATGAAGAGTAAAATTGGGAACTACATTCCAATCACAGTTTTGTGAGCTGATGTACGTGGTTAGGACAGGTACCTGCTGTCAGATTTGCCTGATGTAATTCTTATGCTCGTAGGTGCAGGGTGGGTTTTCATCACCTAGCTGAATGTTTTATTATATTGGTAAATTGATAGATATCATATACTGGTATTCAGACGAAAATGTAGCCTTTTAAAACTCTTACCTTCAAGTTCATATGTGTCCGGGAAGTGAGGACAAAAAGGAGTGTTTCAATAAGAACCATCTACTGTGGGTAACAAATGTCTGCTCCGTGCTCTGAGGGTAGTAGAGCGTCTCAGAGGGATTACTGCAGAACCTATATGGTCAGACAAGGATTACAGAAAAGGACTGATGTAGTAAATACCGGAACAAACTCTGTGCTGTCAGTTTGGGTCTTCCTGTTGGGGTGTGTAACCGTAGCTGCCTTCTGGTTGATTGTGAATTGTGAACAGAAATTGGATTTGGCTTTGCCTTCAAAGCTGTCTCTTTATTTGAAGTGCTTTCTTACAAGAATTCCATTTCTGTGTCAGTCTTGAACGCAGTGAGCTCTTTAAGCAGATATAAACGACTCCAGCCTTTGGAGACAGCTGCATACAAGTACTGGCTGGCGAGTTTCCCGAGCGGAATGCACCACCACAGTCTAAGAGCTCTGAATGCATTGAAACTTCTGTTACTGTAACTGAGGACTCTTTCTGTCTCATGACCTAGACAATATTATTATTTTGCTTATGACATTCACCTCGTGCCTAACTTTGTTGGGTGAGCATTAAGTTATTAGAGTCACGGAGTGGTTAAGGTTGGAAAAGACCTTTAAGGAGGTCACCAAGTCCAGCCATCAACTAGCGCCACTAAACCACATCCTCACATGCTAAATCCGCATGGTTTTTAAACACCTTCAGGGATAGCGACTCCAGCGTTTCCCTGGGCAGTCTTAATTGAAACTGAAAGTGACTGGTGCAAGTTAATCACCAAATTTAATGGCTTATCAGCCAGACAGTTGTCACAGACATCTGCTGGGGAGCAGTTGTTTGCTGCCCTGTTCTCTAGACTTTGATTCTTGTTCACTGCTGAATTGTTTATTTTGTCATTTATTGTACTCTGTGAAGGGCTAGTAGGTATCTTTGAAGCTGGCCATGAGTGATTGTGCCATTTGTACCCTGACTACAGCCACAGCCCTGCAGGACTTTCTAAAATCAGATCTTTAGGTTCTTTTAAGTGTATTTGTGCATGGCTTATGCTGGAAATCACAGAGTGAAAATGAAGTTACTGTGAAGTTGTTGCCTGTGCTCTTACTCTCTGCTTCAGCTAGTTCTAGCTCATCATACAGAATAGTGGAAGAACTTTGCTCTGAAGTTAAAAATAATTGGAAATACAGCTATGGTGTTCACCACGTGGAACAACCTCTCCATAGGTGAGCAAATACTAATACGTGCCAGCTAGAACTGAATCCACTATACAACTGGCTACTGAAAGAGCAAGTTTTCTTTTAATGTTCAGTAAATTGTTGTTATGAAAATCGAATTTATCCTTTTAATGAATAGATTATTTGCCCTTTTTTAATCTGCCAGTCTCCTGAATGCAGATGTTCTGAACACTTCATTGCAGAAGTATTTCTTGAAAGAAGGTCATTGAATTGCCGTTATTTTAGGGCTATCCTGTGCATGGCCAGGAGTTGGACTTCATGATTCTTGTTGGTCCCTTCCAGCTCAGGATATTCTATGATTCTGTGACTTCATTATTAATCTGATGGTTTATGTTTTAGTAGCTGTTGGTTGCCAGCTTCTTTTTCCACATTCTGACATCCTCTGTTGAGACACTTTTCTTACTAACTACCGATGGATAAGAAAAAGAAGAAATGTCGAGAGACAGATGTTGCATGACCAAGTACCCAGCTGTGTGCTAACAAAATGAATCTCATGGTGATTAGTTAAAAATTCCATGGTGGGCAGAGGCATACGTAAAACAGTAAACACTGCATGGGTAAATAATAATATTAATTTAGGAAAAATAAAACAAGAAAGAAGAATTTTCTGAGCTTGAAGCATTGGCAGTGTCAGTTCAACCATCCGTGTTGCTGAAGTGCCGACTGTGTTGTGGTAAGTTACACCAAGGTCAGTTGAGCTGATTTTAGAACTGGTTTTAGACATGTTTTCCTGCAAACTGGTGATGGGGAGGTCGTGGATTTTCAACTTTAATGCTGCGTCAGTAATGAGGAGGGAGGAATCTGTTGGCCTAAGCTGACTGGGTTTGTTAGAAGTTCCAATCACTGTGCCAAATGGTGAGGCGAGTACCTCTGCCAGCTCTTTGAATGAGCTGTGGCTGTCCTGCACCGCTCGCAGACATGCTTTGGAGCTTGTTGGTCAGCACCTCTGGTGCATTTGTGCCAGGTTGGCTGCTGTGACCTGGGTTCCCGCAGGGAAGGGCTGTGATGGGATGCGCCAGCGCTGCCTGGGCAAGTCCAGGGTGCTTGTTCTTCACTAGAAGGCAGCTGGATCTCAGAGGCTGAGCAGTTCCTCTCTGCTGGCATCGAGCTCCTCACATGTGCGCTCCTTGGAGAAAGCACTCTTTTATAGTTAATTGAAAATCCTGGGTGCCATAACTAAAAAAATAAATCTTACTAAATGAATAGCGATGTAATAGCAGGATATGCTGTACAAGTGGAAAGAGAAATTCCTTTCATTTTTAATATTATATGGTGATTAACTTAACATGTAGGGAAATGGTCTTCTCTTACTTGATTACTTCAACAACAGCCTGTGATTATAAAGAGAAGCTTCCCTGCAAAATTTGGTTATAATAGAATTTGGAGTTCATGCAGTGACACCAGAGAGATTCATGGGTGTGGCAGATCAGTGTGGATCAACGTCTCTGCTCTTCCTGGGATGCTGTGCTGCACACTGGTGTGGCCGCAGTCCTTCGGTGTTGCAGCAGACTGATTAAAGCATCCCTCGGTGTAGAATTGCTGTGTGAACTGTGTGGGTCAGGCACTGACATTAGTCATGGCTCATGCACATCTGAGTTCCAGGGATTTCACTGACTGCCCATGTTGAGCAGAGAGCACTGTGGGGGGGTTGTTTTCCAATTAAACTGCGAGATGTCTCTAATCAATACAGCTGTGACACAGCACTTCTATGGGTTTGATCAGAGGAGTGGTGACCTGGCTTGTAGATCTTGGTGATTCCAGGTTCCTGGGAGTCCTTGGGAGTGTGGTGAGGCACAGCCATGCAATCTGCAGCCTGAAGTATCGGTTCTCCGTTGGGAATGCTGCAGCCCACCCTCTGGCAGTGCTGGGATTTCCCAGGCTCCTTGAAAAGCCGGTTTCAGGAAGCTCTAATCCCTTCATAAGAGTTGCATAATGGCTCTTAATTCTCTGAACAGGAATTGCTCCTTTACCCTTGTGCTCAGGGGGTCTCTGTGCTGGTGGAACCTTGGGGGGTCTCAGAGTAAAGTGTAGTTGAGGAGCCACTGAGAAGCCCTTGGGTGATATTTCTGTGTGGGAATGATCTGTTACATGAGGTGTTATACTTGAAGGCAGTGCAAAACAGGGATATTCAGCATGGGGCTGGTATTTAAAACCCAGTTTGCTGTTGCGCAAATTAGTTTATGTGTCATGTGCTGTTGCTGATGGACACAGCTAGAGGACACCTCTGCAGGGAACATTTTCTGTTTTCAGTGTTGGATGGTCACCCCAGAGGTTTGTCTGATCCAGGAGAACAGGAATGCAGCATCTTTGTTGATGGTATCTTTGTCAGGCTCTTGCTCTGCCAAACTCCAGACTGAAATAGGTTAGTGGGCCTAGAAATTATGCAGAGTGTAATTGCATATCTTGCTTCCTATGGGAAGCAGGCTAAAAATAAACTTATCTGTGATTTGCATGAATTCTATTCTGATCAGAACACTACCAAAAAGAAAAAAAAAATTCTTGGCATGTGAACACATACCCTTCTGCTGGGAAAGCAGTGCCAAGTCCCAAGTAGATTAAATGCCTTGTGTAACCGAGAGCAGCTGCAAGGACATTCTTCTTTGGGGATGTGACTGAAATGTGTCATTCTGTAGAGCTGCATGCTGCTTGAGCAATGAGATACATGGTATGTTAGAGATACGTCACAGCTGAAACATGATGCTCTGTCTGGACAAACAGAAGGATGGGCAGCTTCTACCAGACACTATGACAGGTTAACCTGCACAGGTACCCTGTGTGTCATCCCTTGCTGGGGTGTGACATGGAATAATACTAAATGTCAGGAAATTTGAATTTGCACATAAGCTGCAGATTTCCAGAGGGCAGCATTAGTATTAGAACAGTTTGAGGGCTCAACATTTTGTTCAGTTGGACATGTTAATTGTACTTTCCAGACCAAATGGGTTTGTTTGCTATCTCAATAAATAATTTTTTCTAGTGTGAATAAATTAAAACCTCACATTGTAAATTTAAGGGAATGAATGGAAGATTGTTTATAATTTGGGAAAAATGAGCCATAGTTAGCCTGAGGAAAATAATCTCCATGGTTCAGGTTAGTCATCTTTGTTTTGGTGCTCCACTTCTCAGTTAAGAGCAGACGAAATGATTTATGTATTATTATAACCTGTAACAGCTACAGAGGACTCCTATTTCATGGCTGTAAGCGTCTGTATTTGACTTCACAGTACATGTGTTGCATGGACAGATACTGGTCACCTAGAAGTAGTGTATTGAGCTGCACAGTGATTAAAACTCAGCAAGGCCTTGAGTGCATAATTAAGAAGTTTTAATAAAGTGCTATTATTACAACAACTGTATATTTTAATTTTTTTAAAATGTGTTTGTGTATTACAAGTTCTGGTTGTTTTTTGACTCTTTAGATTGTTGTAACACTCTTAACATGTTTGACCCCATAGTGTGTTGCTGTACCAGCTCCATCACTTGTGTGGTGGTTTGAGTTGATCATGATGAGGAAATGGTCTCAAGTTACACTGCGGAGGGTGTGTTAGATTAGGTATTAGGAAATTTTTTTCATGGAAAGGGTTGTAAAACTTTGGAACAGGCTGACCAGGGAACTGGTAGAGTCACCATCCCTGGAAGCATTCAAAAAACATGTGGATGTGTCTCTTGAGGACATGGTTTAGTGGTGAACATAGTGGCTGCTGATTGATGGTTGGATTTGATGACCTTAGAAGTCTTTTCCAACCTTAACAATTCCATATTCTGTTCTGGTCATTGTATTTGATTCATCTGCTGTTGTGGTGTCAAAAGCTTGTTGCCTCTTGTGCTTTACATCCCTCTTTCACTTTGAGAGTTGTTAAGCAGACCTTGCAAATCACATTTGGTTTTTGTGAGGTGTCTCAAGCTCCCAGGCTGGGCTTAGTGATTTTTCCAGGCATCCCTGTAAATCCTTGTTTCTGTCTCAAACCTGATGATGGCAGAGGCTCACAGGGTGCAATTTATCTGGATTCTTGTTCTTTACCATCGATGCCAATGCATCTGACTTGAGATGGAAATCCTGGGTGCATTTAGCCCGTTTTTGAAAATATAACTAATCTTTGTAAATAGGCAAAACATTGTTAATCTGTCCAGTGTTTTTTTCACTTCTGAAGAGAATACCAAATTAAAGAGGAGAAAGGAAGGTCTCTATATATAATAAAAATGGCCAGACTTCTCTTGTGGGAAGTTCTTTTGCATTTTTCTTCCCTACTGTTAAGTTGAAGGAAGTGGTTATGTTTGTATTTTTTTTGAGACCCATTCATTATTTTAACTTGCTTGAGTTCTGCTTATATCTCCTTCAGTGCCTGATCTTATATCAGAAACAGCTGCACAGGCCTTTGAGTCTTGCTGTTCTCCTATTTAATAGTGGAGTATGAAAATACTTGACATTATCAGAATAAACTCTGCTTATTGGTAATTCTCCTGACTGTATTCCCACGGTTAATGGATTTTTGTGTGCATGCCATGCATTACTGTAATCATATCTGATACTGGTGTGTGTGTGAAGCTGGAGTCTCAAAGTTGGAACTACTTTACTCAAAAGAATTTTCATTTAAAAAATCCTGAAGGTTGTAGGCAATTCATTAGGCTATGCAAGCTTAGATTAGCTTAGTGCCAGTGCAGGGCATAAAACCAACTTAAAATGCTGCCTTTCTGTGGAAATCATGCACAGACTGTCTGTAGACGTAACAAGATACAGAGAAGAAAAGTAGAGACCCATGCCAGAACTGTGTAACTGAGTAGTATTGCTGCAAAATGCTCTTTGTTTTTGTGTCAGGTAGAGCCTTTATCTATTGGTGCCCTACATACGGGTTTCCAAATGCAGCTGGTCTCAATTTCCAACTTTTTCCTTAGTTCTGAAGTGGTGCGTGACCCGCCCTGCCACATGCTGTCTGGGGATGCCTTGCGGAGACATGGCCATGTCCCCGGAGCAGATGGAAGGGAAGGGACGGGCATCTGCTGGGAGCTCTCCATGCTCTGAATGTGTTCTGACACGTGAGCTGAGTGCTTGTGCTTTTAGGTTGTTTAAAAAAACAAACTCTTTGTTGTTGGTTGTGGTTAGACGGGAGCTGCCCTCCGTGGGCACAGGGGAGTGTTCCCCCACCCTGCCCATGGATGCTCTGGAACTGGCATGGAAATGAGCTCAGGGTAGGTGGCAGAAGGTTCAAAACCTCTTGGTTTCACAGTGCTGGATCACAGAATCCCAGAATGGTTCAGGTTGAAAGGGACCTTGAGAATCATCTCATTCCATGGGCTGGGACAGTTTCCACTAGACCAGGTTGCTCCAAGCCCGGTCCAACCTGGCCTTGAACACTTCCAGGGGTGGGGCAGCCACAGCTTCTCTGGACAACCTGTGCCAGGGCCTCAGCACCCTCACAGGGAAGAATTCCTTCCCTCTGGCAGTGGGAAGCCATTTCCCCTTGTCCTGTCACTCCAGGCTTATTCTTCACTTCCAAGCTTCAGCCAGTTCTGGTGCATCTGTGAACAGCAAGTGTTAACTGGGTAACAAGTGTTGTTTTCATACACCGACCAAATGGCACTGATGGCTCTAGCTAATGCCATCTGTGTTGTGCCAATATTTTCTTTCCCCTTCCTGTTGTACACTGAACAATAGATTTTTTTCATGGTAGATCAGGAGCTCAGCCATGGATGGATATTCACACTCTAGAGGCTCCTGTTACAGCTGAATTTGCTGTTTCTGTACTGCCAAAACTAGAATCCTAGAGGACTGCCTCCAGGCTCCCACTGTTTACATTTCACATATTATCCCTCTCAGCACCAGGTATACTTTGGAATAAAAAATGCATGATTTGCCAGTCCATTTTGTGTTCCTCAAAGAAATTTTGGGGGTGTGCCTTCCAAAGGATATTTTCGTTATCTTCAGGCTTTGAAATGCTTTAATGATGGAAGCTTGTAAGAAACACAGAGCCAAATTAATTTTGGAGAGGTTTACTAACAGTGGTCTGGTTTATTGGGAGAATCTTTCCAACCCATTAAGATTTCAAGGAAACTGCAGCACAGGATGCTGGGATATTCAAGAATGAATGTGGAATGAAAAACTTTGTCTCCCTGAATTGGTGACCACCTTGACTGAGGATCTGACAGCATTATCCTGTGAAGGCTGGTGTTGAGCACCTCTGTTAGTTTTTAGTAACGAGTGATCTTAATCTGGACCCTAAAAAGTCAAAATTCATGGTTATTGGTGGTTCTGGAGTCTGTTTTGTGTTACTAACAAAATCAAGAAAATCCCCAAAGTGAACTGGTATCTACATACTGTAATGAGGTGTGTGGTAACCCTACTCCTTAAATCTGTATAAACAGGTTTTCATTTCTTTCACTAGTACTGTAAACACCCTGCCAGTATTTTGAGTACACTGGTAAATGATTTATTAATACTGTAAGGCTTATCTCTACATAATTTCCGTCAATCAGACTGTGTAACAAAGCATTTATTGGATGGCATGTAGCAAATTACAACTAAACAAGCCTTTCAAAGTAAATCTGTCTAATATTTCTCACTTTTCAGCTGGTAAATGAGTTTGGTTTAATGGATTACTGCAGCTGTGAAGAGCCTTCAGAATTTTTTCTGTACGGTACACTCTATGTAAACTCCTCCATGAATTGTTCTGCAGCTACCATGTTAATGTAATTATGTGAATCTGACATACTTACCCTTTACTTTCTATAAAATTGCAGAATGTCTTTAATGACACAGCTATAATTCAGCTACATGAAAGATGCTTAATTAAACTTTCATCAAAGCAGACTGTCACTAGTAACACGTAGCCACTTAACAGCCTTTATTTCACAGCAGGGTGATAATCTAGAAATGCTCTGCACCATGATTTTTCTTCAGAGCAAAGAAAGAAGGTTTGCTATTGTAGTTAAAGGTTTAGGGTTAAGTTGCATTACTTAGAGGAATCAAATTCCTTCTTTGCTGCTTGGGCAGGCCTGGCTGCTTGTCGGGGTGGTTCCTCCAGTCTGGCTTCCTTCCTTCCGTGCCGATATTCTGGGACTTCCTACCTGCACCGGTTGGCCTTGTGGTTACTCTGTGCCTTGGAGTATTTGGTATGGGTTTGTAAAATGTAAATGCTATTTTGGGCCTTCAGTATTTATTAGATGTCCAGTTCTTGCACATGCTGTGTTGAAAAAAAGTGGGCAGAAGAGCTGGAGAGCACACAGAGTGGGTCAGGTTCACCTGAAAACCTTTATCCCCTTGTGAACCTCTCTTGGATCTGTCTCCCTGGGACAATGGCATCAGGAGGGTAATCACTTCCATATGGTTAATGTTTCCTAAATATCTTTATGATGCAATTAAAATGCATAGTTAAGTAAAGCAAATGGATAGCAATCTCTTCCGAGCTTTTGGAGAGTTGAGATGTGCTTGTCAGGGTTGTGTACAAAAGCTCATCCCAAAAGAAGAATGCGGCAGAGGCCCTTCTTCTCAAATTGTCTTTTGCCTAGAAGTTTTGGTAATTTCTCAAGTACCCCTTTTCCCTTATAACATGTTTTCTCCAGATGCTGGAATAACTTAAGTGTGAGTGCAGCATGGCCTAGTGAAAATGCTTTTGCTGTCCCTGTCTTCAATCAAATATCCTCTGCAGACATTTAGTGAAGGAAAATTCACACAGCCTTGCAAGTTTTACTGAGATGCTGTTAGTGAATTATTGAAGGCTGTTGTTAAAAAGGAATTTTAAATACAATTTGAAAATAATTTCTCCTTATGGCCCTTTTCTCAGTCGTAATACCTCCTTTGATACCTATTACCAAAATAGTCCAGCTCAGTTGTATCTGCGCTCATCAGCTTCTCATCTTCAGGACTTTTCCCTTCCTTCACCAAATGACTTTCCCAAGTCATTCTTGGATTTGTCCTCTGCTGATAACAGTGTTGTTAATTGTAGAAGAGTTTTGTCCTTGACACGTGTTGGTCTGCTCTCAGCCCAAAGCTTTGCAAATGATGCTGGGTTGAGAGAGGAGGTGAGAAGTCTGTCCGTGTGGCCAGACCAGATTAACATATACTTTTGCTCTTCTTTCATGCCCTTTAATCATTGAAGGTTTTAGGTTTTTTTTCTTGTCTTTGTAAAATACATCATTGCCATTTCACATTCCAGAATGTACAGCTAATGTATTTGGCTTTTCTCCCACGTTTGTTCTAGGAAATCAAGTTTCATTCTTTACCTTGTCTATTCTATTCATTGTCAGGCAAGAATTCAGTGTCTTGTGACAGATTGCTGGTTTCAGACAAATGTTGCCACCTACCAATGGTACAGCAGATCAAGATGCCCTTACGGTGTCCACACCAGAACCTGCCCACTTTGGAGGATCTCTGCCAAATTAATCATAGGTTGGCCTTTTCTGGTGTCGGGTCTGACAGTCAAAAGATGTGATTAATTCACACGTTGGGAGGAGAGCAGTGTAGACCTACTGCTGTTTGAGTCTCATTAAAAGGCAGTCGAGCAGAAGTGCATGTCACATTCCTGAGATGATTATCTGCTCTTGGTCTTTTCAGCGTCCTTGTGGCAATTTAAATGCATGGATGCTGCAGGTGCTTATTGAGCCCCGTGGACAGGACACAGCCCTGTCCTTACTCCGGGTCTCTCGGGAAGTATGCTTCACATGACAGGGAGCTTGCCTGCCCCTTGAAGAAGCTGCAGGTTTTCAGGGAATGAGCAGAAGTTACCCTGACTCCATAACGGCACCAGGATCTCTCTTCCTGGATGGGTCACTGGCCCAGGCATGGTTGTCATCTCACCTCCCAAAGTGGCCTTGATTTTCCTAGGGAGCTCCTCTCTTCCACAGGCAGAGTCCCAGCTTGGATTCCTGCCTTCACTACCTGGAAGGGAGATGGGGAAGTGTTGAATATGAGCATGTCGTGGAGCCCTCTGCCCTAGTTCTCAGCCTTCCTCCTCAGAAACCCCCAGTGCTGTGGGCCCCCTTCCCTGAAGGAAGAGCAGACTTCTGCACAGGAGTCCATCTGTGCTTCTACCGCACAAGCTGAGGAAGCACTGCTGACTGGGTTGGACATTCTCAAAATGTTCCAGTCTCTTTTCTATATTCGTTGTAATAATTTGAACCTCCCACCTTCTCCTTGTGCTGCGAGCATAGGTATGTATTTGCCAGATCACAGTGAAGTACTTGCTGGTGAAGTAGAGCGGGTACTCACAGCTGTACCACCACTGGGCTTTTCCATCCTCTTCATATTTCATGAATCCAGTAATTCTCTTGCATGCTCAGGAATCATTCATTGTACTCAGTGACTGCATGTGTTCAGTTCTGGAACTTGTGTGAAATTATCTTATGTTAATAGTTGGAATATAATCAAGTTAATGTGTTACACACTAATTCTAACTTGGATTTCCTAACACTGCATCCCTGATTTGTGGAACTGAACATTTCTTTAAATGGCTTGGTTAGTCACATCAAAAATTGCCTGATCTCACTGTGTGTATTGACAGCTCAGTTTAATTAATCAGTAACTGTTTTCCACTTGATGAGCCCTGAGAATTCCTATTTTAGTTTAGACTGTGACCAAAGCCATGGAGCTGTTTTATAGCTCTTAATGTGTGTTTCACTGGAATTTTCATAGTCAGGGTGGCATTTGCAATCACAGCTTATGTAAGACATCATACAGCTGAGCGGAGCCGTTGGACACTCTCAGATTCTGTTCACATGTGTGGAATTCTGAATGTACATGATGGAATTCTGTTTACATTTCTCCTCTGCTTTGTTGTGAGTGAGGAAACAAAACTGCGTGGCAGTATGTAATACGTGCAATTTTCACCCTGTGGTGTTTAAATTCCCCTGGCCTCGGAGGGGGAGTGAGGGGACTTGGAGGGTGGCGTTAGGGGGCTCAGCGGGAAGGTGCCAGAAGGTGGCGGCAGATCACTGCAGGCTGTGCCGGGAGAGCTTCTGCCTGCCCGGCCACCCTCGGATTGTGGGGGCTGTTTTTTGGTGGATGAGAGGCTGGACATGCCCTGGCCACGTGCACTAGAACCCAGAAACCAACCCCCCCCCCACCCCTCTGACCGAGTCCTGGGCTGATCCCACAGCGTGGGCAGCAGGAGAGGGGGGGATTCTGCCCCTCTGCCTGCTCAGGTGAGACCCCACCTGCAGAGCTGCCTCTGGTTCTGGGGACCAACATCAGAAAGATGTGGAGCTGCTGGAACAAGTCCAGAGGAGGCCATGGAGATGCTCCAAGGGCTGGAGCCCCTCTACTCTGGAGACAGGCTGGGAGAGCTGGGGGTGTTCAGCCCGGAGAAAAGAAGGCTCCAGGGAGATCTTAAGAGCCAGTGCCTAAAGGGGCTCCAAGAGCGCTGGAGAGGGACTTTGGACAAGGACCCGGAGTGGCAGAAGGGGGAATGGCTTCCCACTGCCAGAGGGCAGGATTAGATGGAATATAGGAAAGAAGTGCTTCCTTGTGAAGGTGCCTGATGCCCTGGCACAGGGTGCCCAGAACAGCTGTGGCTGCCCCATCCCTGGAGGTGTCCAAGGCCAGGTTTGATGGGGCTTGGAGCAGCCTGGTCTGGTGGAAAGTGTTCCTGCCCATGGCAGGGGGTTGCGACTGGATGTGCTTTAAGGTCCCTTTCAGCCCAAACCATTATGGGATTCTATAATTTTACCTTTCGGGTCACCAATAGAGCACACCAGGACTTCAGCTGTTTTTTTACAAAAAATTTCCACCAGAAACAAGGGAATGCGATTCCATTTTCTCATCTGTTTGCCTAAAACACATTTTTGTGCAAAAGGCTGTAATGAAGGCTTAAGCCCTAGTAATGAATTACTTGGGTTTAATAGGAAAGCAGCTTACTTTAATGAACTGCTATTTTGAAAAATTGCTATTATAGTGAATGGTAAGGTATTTTTGGAAAAGTTTGAAAGAAAATCACCCTCAGCCTACTGAGTCACTGATCAGCACTGCAGCTCCTTAGTAGCATGTAGCTGCCACTGTCTCTAAAAGGTGTTGGCATGGAAACTTCAGGCATCACTCCCCAGTAGTGTAGGAAATACTATGGCTCTGGAAAGTTGTCACCTGCATCTGTGTAAAAGGCTCATCAAAACAAAATGGAAAATTTCCGCATGGTCTTCAAAGAGATTTGGTGGGGATGTGGCTGATACTCTGTATGCCAGCATCATTGGCCAGAGGTATTTGTGACATTATTACTAGACAGCAACATAGAAACTACACAGACTGAATTAGAAATTGTTTGTATCTTTGAGTGTTGAACTTGGCTGCTTTACCAACATTGCTGATCTAGAAATGGGGTTTTGTGTCGAGTTCTAGGGGCACCATGGCAATGCTTCTCTGTTTCTAACTGCAACATGTATTCTTGAGCATTTCCATGACAGGTTGGATATATAAATAACTGGTTTTGGTCCTGCTTAGGTACGGCAGCAAAGGCAACTTCACCAGTGCAGTTTGTAAGAGCCACCACCCCCGTCTTTGCGATACCCGTCACTCCTATTTACCTCTCTCCTTCAGAACGCTGTGTTTTGCTGCAGTGGCACTTGAGCTTTTTTAGTCCTGCAGTCACGTAATTCTCCTTTCCCATCTCCAGTGTGCATATCCTTGTCTAAACAGTTCTTTTGTGGTTAATTTAAATGAAAACTGAAAACAAGAGGCTTGTGCCTGTTCATCTTGCAGAACCTGAGTGGTATAAAGTACATGATTCCTCTTGACTGATCCCTGTGTTGCCTGTGTCATCCTTCAGAGGTGGCTCAGCAGCACAATAAACACCAACCCAACGTTTATCAGGCAATTTTGGAGAGGCTGATATGCGAGGTTCTCTTAAAAGCCTGTGTGAAACAATGTAAAAGAAGCTTCTGAAGGGAAAATAATCTGGCTTTTGCCAGAGATTGCCTGAAGCATCCTTCCTGTTACTTTATTTCTCTGCTTTCTAATGCACACCATTCTCTTTGTGAATTTGTGTCATTTTTCCTCTGCCTACTATTTTGTTTGACTTTCCTCTGTGTTCCCCAGGCAATCCTGTCAATCTTCAATTTAGTCGTCTTGGTCTCAGAGTATAGCTGGTCTCTAAGCTTTTAATATTAACCCCTCAATATCAGTGTATCCACAGTAGCAGCCTTGCCTTTTTTTCTTGTCTTTTAACTGAGTTGATATTTATTGAAAAGGGTTTATGAGCTTTTAAATTGTAAAACATGAAGAGGGAAAGATCAGGGAGTAAATAAAGTGTGTAATTCTAACACATCCAGAACAGATTTTCACATCTTACCAAGCTTTTCCAACATGCAGTGCTCTGAATGTAACTAATGACCAGATTCATCTGCCTCAGTGAAATACGAGTGTATTGATCTGCCTAAGTGAAATATGCTGGGATTGCTGAAGTGCAGAGCTGTGGACCTGGCTTTGACAAGGAGATGGATGGGCCATTTTAGCAGCAAGATATTTTTTTAATGTTGAGAAACTATCTTGTCTACAAAGAATAATTTGTAGTTACAAATGGCAAATACTTTTCTTGCTGGAGATTACCCCATTTGTTTCCATTTTCCGTGACATGTTTTGCTCATTATGCTGCAGGAAGCAAACCCAGAGTTTTATAAGGAACAGTTCGTGATGGTAAAATGGAATTGAGGTGGGGGCTGCAGAGTTGCTGCTCATTCCTGAGAAGCGGTTGGGGTGGGGGTGGAACCGTGTTAGTGGGAATTGCTGTGTCACTTGTGCAACCCCTGAACAGCCACAAAGACAATGCTGAGGTGTTGTCCCAACACTGCAGAATTATTTTTGTGTGTTTAGATGTCATTTAAAAAGAAATTACAGTGGTAAAGCAGGTGAGAAATTGACTTAGTTTGGAGCTCCGGGCTTGTGTTTGGCACAGGATGTGCTGCCTGTTTAGGGGGCGTGCTGGGCTTCTTCTGTCCTTGGTTGAGGGCTTAAGGTGGTTTTGTGTGTGTTCTGGTTAATCTGTGGACATCACCAACCTCCCTGAAGGTCTGACAGGTAATCTTGGTTCCACTTTGAAATACTCCTCATTGCGCCATGGTTTTGTTTGGAGGCAGGAGGGTGCAGGTTGAAATTCTCTTTGCTGTTGGTGAGTGGTGGTTGCTGAGGTCATGTTTGCGAGCTGAGTACAAGGTGTGAAATGCCCTCACCTTGGCTAAAAGGGAAGGGAAAGTATAAACTTGCCACAACCAAAATGTGCAACTAACTTTGCTGGAGTGGCGCATGGTTGGGAAAATTTGGTTAGTGGTGAGAGGGGTTTGATGGTTTGGGATTCTTTCCAAATTTGACATACATGTAAATACAGTAATTGTTTGAAGATGTAGGTGAGTGAGCCTTGTACAAGGACTGCTGTGGGTCTGTGACCAGTTTGACATGGTCTCCTCAGCAGCTTTGAGCTCACAGGCTTCAAAGGCTCCTGTCAGAAATGCTTCTGGGGCAGGTTTATGCATTTCATAACCTGTTGGTGATGTAATTTAACAGGAACAGTTGTCTGTTCCAGCCTTTGTCCCTGCTGTTGTGCTACTCCAGCATCCGCCTGCTGCTGCCCACCTCCTGCTCTGGGTTTGGAGACGAAGGTTGAGCTTTTTCCCTAAAGCCCTGAGTGTTCTGCTGTAGTACGTAACTTAAATTTACCAAGGTCACTGAACCCTATATTATGTGCTTTCTGGGAGGCTGACAGGGTACAAAAGATTGGTTTGTACCCTTCTGTCAGAAGGATGAGGCAGTAATACAAGAGCTCAGTTATTTGTATGCTGAAGGGGCCGTGGTTCTCCAGTGATGTGACAGATTCACTAATGATACCTGACAGAAGTATTGCAAAGGAGTAATTGTAAAAAAATCTAACTCTTTTCTATTATGCAATGTTTTTAAGAAGGAAATATATTCTTTTTATAATTTGAAGAATGCAGGTTCCCATGTGATAAAATATTGAAATCAGGTGACTAGTGAGTAGGTGTAAATTGAATGGAAACTGCTTCAAAATAGTTTCATGTCTGTAGAGACTTTGAATTTTTGTAATAGGTTTTGTATGTTAATACTTTATATTGATTTTCAGACAATTTGAGAATATTGTCACTGTCTTGCTTAGGAGATGAGGGGGGATGCTTGTTAGTCAGCTCTGCTTCAAATCACTGTGCCAGAGTAAATTCTTCCCTGAGAGGGTGCTGAGGCCCTGGCACAGGGTGCCCAGAGAAGCTGTGGCTGCCCCATCCCTGGAAGCATTCAAGGCCAGGTTGGATGGGGCTCGAAGCAACCTGATCTAGTGGAAGGTGTCCCAGCCCATGGCAGGGAGTGGAACAAGATGATCTTTAAGGTCCCTTCTGACACAAACCATTCCGTGATTCTGTGATTTGATAGCACAGAATGTTTTTTTCCATTCAGGTTGTTATATTTAAAACAACCCAACTTTTCCAACTGCTTGCTTTTTCTGAAACTTTTATAGCAGTGAAACACAATCCTCGTTGTGAGATACGGCTTTACAAATTATTCTTATCTGTTTTTTTTTCTTTTTAAGGAAAAGTCATCAACAAGGACTTGCGCCACTACCTGAGCCTTCAGTTCCAGAAGGGCTCGATAGACCACAAACTCCAGCAAGTGATCAGAGACAATCTCTACTTGAGAACCATCCCTTGTAAGTATGTAAAGATCAGCCTCATTTGATCTGTTCCTGCTAACTCCCAGATCATTTGTGAGCTTGAAATGCCTCCTCTCTTAGTCTGGTTTAGAGTTTTGCCTTGCAGCAGGGACTTCTGGCATTGCTACAATAGTTTCACATCTGAAGTTGCCATGAGTTGGTACAGCCAGTATGGACTGAAAACCAGCAAAAACTTGAGAATTCAAAGCTCAGAGTGTTTCAGTAATATCTGTGTGCACTTCACAAGTTTGTCAGTAGTTGTCAGAATGACCACAGCCACCACAAGAAATAAATCTTTCTCACCTTGATCAGGCAGTGGAAAACCATTTCTGATTTTTGTCAGTGTTGTTGGGGTTTTTGTCTTCACAAAGGGGAAACTGAGACCCTGAGAGTGTCAAGTACATTAGGCAGAGCAGGGCGGCTTGAAGGAAGAGGGTGGCAGGAGGGGTTGATTGCAGAAGGGGTGGCAGTGGCAGAAGGTACAGGGAAACTGTTTGCTCATCCTGAGAAGACAGATTGATTAAAAAGGCTCATCATTGACTATTTAAATATTCATTGCACTAAAAACTTGTAACTTTGTCAGCTAACGTTTTTGTATCTACAGGGATTCTGCTCTGTTCTCTCTGAGTTTGTGGCTTTCTTAAACTGCATTTCACTATTATTAGCTTTTATTTACTCGCTCTTGTTCATGCTGCTGCCTGAAAAAAATTGACATATGCCTTTAAAATGCTATTAGGTTGTAGGCAGTAATGAATCAGTGCAGTCCTTTCAGGACAGCTTTAATTAAGCTGTTATAACTATGGGAGGCCTACTTTCATAGAAAAAAACACTTTGAGAACCTCTGCATTAACACAGCAATTTACTGATAAAGTTTACCTATAGCCAGGGGTTGGAGTGTGGCTGAATTATGCTCTGAATTGTAGGTTAAAAAATAAGTTTTGGTGCGTAGTTACGGATTTGGTGGCCCAAAAATCAAATGTGCTTAGTCATGCTGACCTCATTGCAAATTAGAGAGTTGGTGCTGGTGGAAGCAGGGAGAGATGCAGCACCCTTACAGCTGGGTTAAAATAAAATATCCCAGCTGTTCCCAGAATCCCAGACTGGGATTGCCTGGACCAGGCGTCATCAGCTGCCACAAAAGTTGTTTTTGGTTCACTAACCATAAGAAAAAATTCTCCCTTAATTACCGCCTCACCCAACTTTTCTTTTCCTCCTCCCTCGATGCCAGAACTGTCATTCCTATGTAATTTATTGGCCTCATTTTTATACTTGCTTGTTCCCTTGCTCACCAGTTGATCTAACTCTTACTGGAGTGACACTCTCTTTATACAAAGATTTGAAAATACGTTGTTTTTACTGAACTGTACAACAGGCAGCATTTCACAACAGGCAGCACTTAAGTATCTTATAAGTGAGAGTGTTTTCTCTGTCTTTGCAGGCACTACAAGGGCTCCCAGAGATGGGGAAGTTCCTGGGGTAGACTATAATTTCATTCCTGTTGAGCAGTTTAAAGCTCTGGAAGAAAGCGGAGCCTTACTAGAAAGTGGAACATATGATGGTACGTTGGTGATGCTTCATGGAATGGGAATAAGGACCTGGTGCTCACGTCCAGGATCTTAGTCCAAGTGTAGCTCCTTGTGGTACCAGTTTTCCTGCCCACTGGATGGATGGTCATTACAGTAGTAGAGAGACAACAGTGAGTCTGGTTTTGGTTTACTGTGAAGAGGAGGAATGATTTTGTTTTAAAGCCCTCTGATAAACCACAGATGGTCCTTTCAACCACTCTTAATGCCGCCTGATTATTTTCTCTGTTGCATTTTTGGGAAGCATTCTGAAAAGGTTTGTCTGTGCCTGTCTGAGAGAATTAATTCAATTTTGTGTACTCTCAGAGAATAGAGCCATGTTCTTCTCTCAGGTGTGCATCAAAAGGACAGAAGGGAAGAGAAATTCTGACCTGGCAGGGAAACAAAAGCATTTTTCAATGAAAAATTGAACAGAACTAGGCCAGATCTGTAGCAAAGTTTGGTTTGTTAAACGTGATGGGGAAAAACACGTTGTAATGAATGTGGTGAAAAAAGAAAAGAAAATGTCAAAAGCTGACAATCCTGTGAAAGGCACTGTGTCTCTTGTTTTCCATATCCCACGCTATGTGTTACTGTTGTCCTGTCTGTGGAAATCTCCTAAGCAAATTTAGGCTGAAGTAGTGCTTTATTTTATTTTTTTTTTACCCCTTAGCTACACTTTATCTGGCTGTCCCCACTTTGAGCCTGGCCCTTGCTTGATATTTGCAGAAGGGTTTCTTACTTTATTTACATGGTCAAAACCATATCCAGGCACCAAAAGTTAGCCCAGCAGGAATTCTGGGAAGCTTTCTTGTTGTGTGCTCAAGTCCCTAATAGAAGTCATATGAGCAGTCAGGAGAGAGGTCAATTGCCGAAATTCTTTTCCAGAAAACAGCAGATGATTCCTTTGTTAGGAATCCTAACAAAGATTCCTAGATTAAAATATTGAAGGAAAAATCTGTTCATTTTTCTGAAGTAAAAATAATTTTTAGATGAAACCATAATAACATTTTTGTTTTGCAAGTGTATTCTCAGTAGAAAACTGTGAATGTTAAGAATAAATTATTTGTTAACTGGTTTTCTGGAAATAAATACTTTGTTTCTGCACAAAATTCATTTGCTTTTTGACTTCAGTGTTTCTGGTGCTCTGCTAATTAGTATATAGAGTAAGAGTAATTGATTTTCACTGTTTTGCTCCTCTCAGATTTCTTCCCTAAGTCTCTTTATGGAGTATTGGTGAATTCCAGGCAAAGTAAGAAATCTGTCTTTTTCTTTAGAAAACTTACGGCAGGATAAAAGTTTTGAGTTAACCTCTTGTTTTCTGACAGCTAGTGTTTCATTGGCAAGAAGTCAATGTAGGAATAAATACGCTTTGATTGTTGGTTGGGTTTTGGTATATCTTCTTTGAGGCTTTAAGTTTTCACGAAAACATGTTTGCGTGGGCAGTAAAATATTAAGAGCCACTGCCAGTGCCTCCGGCAATATCAGTGCTTCAGTCATCCTGATTTCTGTCTCATTTTCAGGTAATTTTTATGGTACTCCAAAGCCTCCAGCAGAGCCCAGCCCCTTTCAGCCTGATCCAGTGGATCAAGTTCTTTTTGACAATGATTTTGGTACTGAATCACAAAGGAAAAGAACCACATCCGTCAGCAAAATGCAAAGGATGGAAAGTTCTCTCCCTGAAGAGGAGGAAGAGGAGGAAAAGGAAGCAGTTAATGGCAGCGGAGGGATAGGTTGGTTGACAAGGGGAGAAATTTTCCCTGCAGTGTTATATAAATGGATAAGGACTATACAAGTAACATTCATGCTTCCTTAGTTTTGGTGAAGTTTGAAGGCAGTTTCTATTCTGTCTGGTGCTTCTACTCAATTTTCAAATGACCTTTTAAAAAGAACCAGCTGTTCTCCCAGCCAGATGTGCAATTGCATCATAAATTGCACTGCTCGGTCAAGAACATGTGGTGCTGGATATGGGCCAGTTAGACGAGCAGAAAGGAAAATTTTATCCACTCTTCAAATAACGGAATCCTTCACAGAGTAAAATTCATACCCTGTAAATGTTACTTTTTAATTTTGAGGCAATTACTGAATTTGTACACAGGAGATTTTAGGGGAGCGATTTGTTTAAGGGGCAGTGTCGACTCATACTGTAAAATTTTGAGATTATTTTTGCGTGAGGGAACTATTGCACAACCTGAAACCACCTGAGGGGGAGCTTGCAGAGAGAAATAAGCTGAGTGTGTTGAGGCTGGAGCAGTGTCCAGCAGGACCTTTCTGGGATTGGCAGGATGCCCTTTTCCTTTTGCTGTCATGGTTACTCATCTCGAGGGGGGAGAATTGATGGTGGAGAGGAGCTGTCACATCGCATTCGCAGCTGATCCTCTGTGTGAGTGTTTAGGACAGAGTTACACTGACCAGACCTGACCTAATCTTGTCATCTTCGGGGCTGGCAACACCACAGAGCGGCCAATGGTCGGGCTGGTGGTTGGGTGGAGGTCACGGACATCATCATGTCACAGAGGGTACCGAACAAAACCTCGGCACTGAAGGGTGGAGGTTTCCGTTTAAAATTTCTTGCAGGAATTTTTGGAATCTTTTTTTCTAGCTGTGGCTCGTAGAAAGGTGTTTATTTTACTGGCAGTTTGGGCCTTCTCTACATTTCCTTCTGGTTCTTTGAGGAATATTAGTAGGATTTTTTGGGTTGTTTTATGGCGTTACAAACACTGTTCTGTCTGTAGGAATGGCAACAGAGCGTAGTCAACTTGGATTTCTGCCAGCATTGATTTTTCAGAGTAGGCTCAGGCACATAATATGAGGTTAATTCTGTTTGGCAGGGGAAGAGCAGAGTTCAGTGTTTTCATGTCAGCTTTTCAAAGTTCTCAGCTGAAAAGAAAAAAGTGAAAAAATGCACATCACATACAGGGACGTGTTTGATATGCACTCATAGCCAGATTAAGAGGGTGGTTCTTTGTGAGAAACAACATAAGCATCTGACCAACACTTTCCCTGAACAACTGCAGAAAGCAAAGAAAAACATTCAGATTCTCCTGACTGGATGAAACCTGTTCCCAGCTACAACCAGACAAGCAGCAACATGGACTTCAGAAATTATTTGTCGAGGGATGAGACCCTGGAACCACTGCCTAGGAACTGGGAGATGGCCTACACAGACACTGGCATGATCTACTTCATCGAGTGAGTAACTCTCACCTTGGAGGGGAGAAGTGCTGGTGGCTACAGTCTGGAAACCTGCTCTTGCACCTCTCTTCTGTTCTTGCTGCTTCTATTTCTTTATGAAATTTAATATATTCCTACTGTTACATTCCTTACCTCTTTCATAGTCCTTGATGTTACATGATGGCGATTTTACCAAGTGTGCAACCTTATGGTTCCACCTGCAAAGTCAGTTTGTTTGCTCTAAGTTTTGTGTCGCACAAATACAAAGCTGGGTGGATATTGCTAAGTGAAATGCCACATACAAACCTTCTCTGCGACAAATTTCTCTGAAACTTGAGACCTTGTTTCTTCTTTCTCCTCTGTTTTTGTTACTTGGCTGAGAATGGATGTTTCAAAAGAAAATAGCCCAGATGAAAGTCCAGGTTAGGAAAGTAGCTCATGTGTGCGTGTGTGAAACTGCCTCATTTGTGAGTTCTAAAGCAAAAATGTAACAGAAAACTTCCTGAGAGTTAAGCATATGAAGAGGCTAAAAATATTGTTTCCTACCAGGTAGAAACAACTGCTGTTCCTATATGAGCTTGTGGGGACTGGGGAGAGGGTCTGTGCCTCTAACACTTCCTGTGTGGCCTGGAGAGTCTCCAGCGTGCTGGTGCCTTTTCTTTTTGGTATTCTGCAATGTGACTGTGGCACAAATAAAGGTTGTGTTGTCTGAAGTCTGCAGTTTCCCTACAATAGTAAATGCTGACAGCAACGTTTCTTCAGTGTGAGGGAGTTCTCTTCTCTTATTGACGTGTGTTCTTCTCCACAGTCACAACACCAAGACAACCACGTGGCTTGATCCCCGGCTCTGTAAGAAGGCCAAAGCTCCTGAAGATTGTGAAGATGGAGGTGAGATGTTCAGAATGCATTTGTCACCTGTCACTAATAAATGAGTTTATCCCAGCTGGGTGCAATCCATTCCTGCTGCGGTAGAAGCTTCTCCCTGGTAGACGTGACTCTGGAGCTGGCAGTGTAGTGCTCAGTGTTCCCTGTGTGCTGGCAGTAGGAATTTACATGACTGGGAAAATCCGTGGTATATTTTCCCTGGAGTAGTAAAATCTGGCTGAACGAAGGGTTTGTCTGCATTCCTGAGCAGAATATGAGATGTTTTGCTCCAGTAAGTGTCATTCCGAAGGAGAAAGCTGCACGAGTGACAGTCTCACTGGAAACTGTTGTATAGGTGGAATATGTCAGAAGGAGAAAGTCCGTAAGTAACGTAATGTAAAAATAATAGAGAAGGTATGGTAAAATATATATTTGTAATGATAACTACTGCATGTGACATAATACTTGAATGCAGAAGCTAAGGGAACAATCCGACTGCTTTCAATTCCTTCAAGACTTCCAGGTCAGTAGCCTACAGGCAATTCCTTCAACCATCTCCTTCACAGCTGAAAAATTTAGTCTTTTCTAAAAGAGTATCAGACAGCTCTGTCTTCAGCAAATGCCTGACATGTTCCGAAAGCTGAAACAGGCTCAGAATGACCTGTCATCCTCCAAAATTGCCCAGCCTAACAGCCACGTATCCATAATGAAGCAAGCTGGAGCAATGGCTGTGTACTGCTGCTTACTAAGCATATGTGCAGCTCACCGCAGGATAAAAAGAGCACTTTAAACAGAGATGCAGGATATCCAAATGAACAATATTTAAATTAATAGACCTACTGGGTCTTTTGTCAGACCCTGTGGAGTGATGCTGGTATTAGTAATTGGTAAGATGCTGTCATATGCTAGGGTAATTCCTGTTACTATCAAACTTAGGGCAGCCTCAAACAAGATTGCAGGGCAAGTTTATCCTTAAAATGAGCTAACTGACTCCATTCATTATTCTAATATTTGAATTTCCATGGTCAAGATAACTAGAACAGTAAACTTGAATAATCTGACCTCTGTGGTAACTGCTTATCACCTTCAGTCAGTCATGAGCTACTTGCAGCCTCTTACTGGATGCCAAATTTGCCATAAAAAGGAGCCTTTTGCATTTAACTTTCAGTGCAAACAGGTCTTTACTATATATTTAAAGTGGTGTGATTTCAATTGAGTACAAGTCTCATCATTTAGTGGGACTTTAGTGGGACTCATCATTTACCGGGCTTCAGATTCCCTGGAACAGGCTGATACTTTTCATCAGGGAAGAAAATGAGAACTGTACTGTCCTCGTATTTTTCATGGGTCTGGGTGTTCTTTTACGAAAACTCTGATATTTGCAGGCAGTTTTCCCCTTTAATGGAGAATTTGGTCTTTCTGATTGCAGAACTTCCATATGGATGGGAGAAAATAGAAGACCCTCAATATGGGACATATTATGTTGAGTAAGTGCTACTTACTGATTTGGCATAGTTATAAATTGAGCAGGAAATTCTGAAGTGCTCGATACCCAGTAAGCAGAGGTTGTAATGCAGTGAAAGGGCATGTTGGACAGGGCTTGGAGCAGCCTGGTCTAGTGGAAGGTATCCCTACTCGCAGCATGGGGTGGAATGGGATGGGCTCTAAGGTTCCTTCCAGTCCAAACCATTCTGTGAAAGTATTGAATATATCCAGGAGAAACAGTTCTGGGGGCAGTGAATTCATGGCACAAATTTCTGGCAGCACTGGCATGTG
This sequence comes from Pardalotus punctatus, assembly GCA_013400915.1. Lineage (NCBI taxonomy): Eukaryota > Metazoa > Chordata > Aves > Passeriformes > Pardalotidae > Pardalotus > Pardalotus punctatus. The sequence continues at coordinate 38,821 of VZTX01028132.1, forward strand.
GGAAAATCCACGGTGTGACCTCGAAGACTTACTGGAGTGTTTTTCATTCGGGGTAGGAAAGCAAGTAGCAACCAAAGTAATTTATAAATAGAAATGAGTTGTAATTTTTCTTAGCTTTGACAAAAAGAGAGTCACCAGATTTAAGAGTGGCACCCAATAACTGAAAAAGAGAAAAAATAAGTTGTAGCTATCTCATTGTAGTCTCTGAAGAGCCAAGTCAATAACCACTAAACTGCTGCAAGAGCTCTTTTGAATCTCCTTCAGGCAAGAGGAAGTTAAATCTCTCCTTAACCATGGAGAAGAAAATTGGTAGAGTTGAAAATGTAGCTTTGGAGAACAAGCAAGCAGTTTTCACTTTGCAAGGCCAAGGTATTTGAATTACACTCAAATTTGTTGGTTTTCCCCCCCTGCTGTACTGTTCTACTAGGAAGAAGGTGATGCCTGAGTTTGTAAACACTATAGGTAGATGGGTCAAGAGAAGAAGCAGGTTTGCTCAGTTCTAAACTATTACAGCTCTACCTAGTAATTAAAGGGAGTAAAATTTTATTTGCCTCGAAGTAAATAAAGTTGCTGAAAGAACAAACATGCTTTCAGTGCTGGTTAGGAGAGTTTATCGTTCATTCCTCCAGAGCATTCATCCGAGATAATAAAACATTGCGTTTGTAGATGTATTTTTTTGGGGTTGTCTTTTTTGTGAAATAGAGTGTTTTCTGTTGAAGTCTTGACCTACCTTTTGTATGCCTACAGTCACATTAACCAGAAAACTCAGTTTGAAAATCCAGTATTGGAAGCCAAAAGAAAAAAACAACTAGGACAGACTGATGCTGGCCCTTCCAAATCAGGTATCACTGAATATTGTGTTCTTTGTCACTTACATTTTTCTCTACAAGTATGTTTTATAAAAACTCAATTGTGGAATTCTTCAAGGCATCAGCCTTGTGCTTTTGCTGGCCGTTACAGTGTTACCCTCACGGATCTGCAGGGTTTTCTGAAGGATTTTTTCATTTTAAAATTGAACCGAGGCACTAAGACTGCTTTTAAATAATTTTTATTGTTCTGAAGCTGGTTGTCGTAAGCGGCTTTGGAATATATGAGGGTTAGAAGAGCCATCTGGAAGATGCAGGTAAAACCACACCTGGAGTTTTTATGCTTTTGATCTGCTTTAAGCTTGGTATTCAAGGATTAAAATTGGGAACTTGAGAGGGGAGGTTTGCATACCGCTCTGTTGCAGTCTGTTCAAAAAAACTCTTAACTTTCCCATTCACTGAATTCAGCTGGAAAATGAGTGTAGCACTTTCTTGTATGTTTGCTTTACTCCTTAAGAGTGCTTCAGAGGCTGACCAACAATAAACAAATCATTAATCTTTGTGACACCTTAAAAACAAACAGAAAACTTAGAGGAGCTAACCCTGGTTTCCTGCCTTCCTGTCTGTCTATTCCATAATTCCAAAGGGCCAGGGAGATCTGTCTTCACTCGAGATCCATCACAGCTTACTGGAGCACTTATAAGGACATCCCTGAAAAAAAGTACCATGGGATTTGGCTTTACAATCATCGGAGGGGACAGGCCTGATGAGTTTCTCCAGGTGAAGAATGTGTTAAAAGATGGACCTGCTGCACAAGATGGGAGAATTGCTCCAGGTCAAGTATTATTTCCCTAAACTTCCATTTCCTGGGGTACTTTGGAGAACACAGCTTGAGGCACAGGAGGTTGGATGACTCCATCCACATCCTCACTAAATGAAATATTTTCAGATTTGTAAGAGATCTGTGCAGGGCAGTGACTGAAAAGGAAAAGAAGCAACATTCTCGATAAAAATGGACTTCAGGGGCACTTCTGAAGGTTTAAGTACTTCCACGTTAGCAAAGACACTTGTCTTCATGTTTGTTCATAGAATGGTTTTTGTTCCCTCTCTGTATGTAAAGCAAAAATAGTGTGTTTGAGTCCTGGTCTGTTTTGCATTGTTGCTGCCAAAAACCATGACACCAATTGTTAAAATAGGAAAAAACCTGCAGCAGGAATGAGGAAGCAAAGGTGTATGAGGTGAACAAGTGAGGAAGGAAGAGGGATGAGGGATGATTCCTGCAATCCATGAAGACTTGCACATTTCTTCATTGTTATTACAATTTAATTAAGTTACCTATAACCTTACTCTAACCGGTGATTTGCATATTAGAAAAGACAAAATGCTTCTTTACGTATAAGATGAACTCTTACTCTTCAGATGAGTAAAAGAATTCATACTTTGAATGATTTAATTCTGTTTACTTACAAAATGGAACAGTTACCTGTTTTGTTGCTGATGTATTACTTGAACTTGTTTGAATGTGGTTCATTTTCCACCTCTGCAAAAATCAAAACAATCCTGCAGAAGTGTTGGGATGAAAAGATGTTCGGCTACTCCTCTTGTAGTTAATGGAGTAAGAGAGATTCTGTTTTACTGATGCCCAGGCATTAAAGGGATAGGACCGTTCCCAGGGAATATTGTGCCATACGTGCAAAGTTTCACATCAAAATGATGGAAACATGAAACAAGCTTTTGGGATCTGAAGCCCACATCACTTCATTTTGAAAATGTATTCTTAGCCACATGTGGCAGCAGCGTAAGAGTATGGAAGCGTGTGTTTGTTCAATCCTAGCTTAAGTTCAGCCAGTCCTAAAATAAACACAGGGCCAAAAAAAATCCAATTTATTCTGGATTGGGTTTAGGATGCTGTGCAATATGAATTTAAGTAGAAGACATCTGCTTGCTGTAGTGTGCGTGCTCTGCTTCATCTCCTGTGGCTGTACAGTATCATTTTTTAAATCTGCTGCAGATTAAACTTTATATATTTAGCACACTGTGTTCTGAGATGAAATAGAATAAATGCAAAGAGGAAATCCATTATGCTTTTTGGCAATATTAGCTATGAGGTAATATCCCAGCCAGTAGTTACTGGTTTGAAGATGGCGCAGTGATTTCCTCAAGGTAGGCTTTTGTTGAAGGTTTCGCTTCTGTTTTTGACACTGTCAAACTTTCTTTTGTAACAGGTGACGTCATTGTAGACATAAATGGAAGTTGTGTTCTCGGCCATACCCATGCAGATGTTGTCCAAATGTTTCAGCTCATTCCCGTCAATCAGTATGTGAACATGACTTTGTGTCGTGGGTACCCTCTTCCTGACGACAACGAAGACCCTGTGGTGGATATCGTGACAGCCACGCCTGTCATCAATGGCCCGCCAGGGGCCAAGGGAGATGGTTCTGTGTCCAGCCAAGATTTAATAGCAGGAACAGTTGTGTTGGACCAGAATGGGAAAGTGTTGGTCAATGGTCGCCTGAATGGCCCTTCCGTGGACTCGGCAGAGCAGAGGGTCTCCTTTGCCTCCTCAGGGGGCTCTCAGCCGGAGCTGGTCACCATCCCTCTGGTCAAAGGGCCTAAAGGCTTTGGGTTTGCCATTGCAGACAGTCCCACAGGCCAGAAGGTGAAGATGATTTTGGACAGCCAGTGGTGCCAAGGCCTGCAGAAAGGGGATGTCATCAAGGAGATTTGCCATCAGAACGTGCAGAGCTTGACCCACCTGCAGGTGGTAGAGGTGCTCAAGCAGTTTCCAGTAGGAGCAGAGGTGCCCCTGCTCATTTTAAGAGGAGGTACAGACAAATTTACAATTGTCATGTTGGTTATAAGCTTTTTTGAAGTCCCTTTTTCGTGTGATACCTAAATTGTGTCCAGTCTTGGCAGCAGCTCATTATATCTCGGAGCCATTATTATTCTAAGTTTAATTTATACCCCTGACTGTTTAGGGTGAGAGCGTGTTGCTAGGGTTTTGTTTGGGGGTTTAGTTAGGTTTTTCTTTTTTTTTTTTCTCTCAGAAATTCTGTGATGATATGTTTATGCACTGTCTCTTCCAAGTCTCTGGGGAGTGCTAAAGCAAACACGTGGTCGCCAGCATAATGCAAAGCATATGATGGGCTGAGTTTCATGAGGCTCTCCAGATGTATTCCAGTAACTGTGTTTATAATGGACAGGGGATTGCAGAAGACAGGAAGTAGCATGAGCGAAGAAGTGGAGCTGATCACTGGGAATAGCAGAAAAATTCTGATTTTTCATTTGCATATTTATACCTCTGCCTTGATTGTCAGTCACAGACCAGAATGCATCTTCTCCCCAAAAGCTGTAGTAGATAGCGTGTGTTTTTTAAAGGAAGCTGAACGGATTATGAAGCAGTTCGTGTCTGCTCAGTGTCCCTTCAGGCTTTATTGTAACCCTGACTTCAGCCACTGACATTTGCAGAAGTCTCCAGATCTTTTTCTGTATAAATGCTACTATTCCTTAATAAGCTAAGGAAATAATTTGGCTTCTTTGTGGCAAGTGAAATTCCTTCAGACAATACATAAGTCTCCTTATCCCATGAACTGAGGGGTGATTTTGTTGACCAGTTTCTAGCAAAAAGAGAAGTAGATGCTTTTCATTGTTGTACAGTTTTCAATTCTAATTGAGACTTCTCTAAAGTGATGGTTTTGGTCACTTTACCATTTAAGAGCAGAGTGAATCAGCAGCTATTATTTTCACGCCAGGAGCAGCTGATTATATTGCTACAATGTTGTTGAAATTTTTTGTAACCTGCTATTAAAATTACTTTCTATTTTCGTCAGGTCCACCCTCACCTACTAAAGCTGCCAAAGGGGTGAGTATTGGTGATGTATTTAACTTGGTTTCTGACCGGTGTCGTAATCTCATTTTCTCTGGGTTTTAGTCCCTGTGATAACCTGCAAGATGGTTTAGCAAAACCGCATCTACTTAGTAGGCATAAATTCTTTGTCTTAAGTAGCTGCTGTCAGAGTACCCATTAAAAGGGAAACAAAACACGGTATCTATGTTTTTCATCGCTAATTACGAAAATGAAATGGGATTTCTAAAGGAAGTAACGTTACTTTGATTCTTCTCAGTCCTCACATAGAATTAATGCACTGGTTAGTGCTCCATTCTGGAAATGCTTATCTTTGGATTCATATTTTCAGCAAGTCTCTGTGGAGCTATACATTCCTAGCTTGATGCTCATTACTCTTGGAAGTTAGAAGTTAGATCTTTTGGGTCATCGCTTAATATATATTAGCTCACTGAAGGATCCTTTGGCTTAAGAAAGCAACCTCTGATTTAGTAATGCTGATAATTAATACTTACGTTTGTCATGAAGATTTCTGTTGCAAACTAGGCTGGTTGAAAACAGATACTTCTTTAAAAAGCTTCTTGTACAGAAAAAAAAACCAGGCAATTTAGGAAAACCCCATTACCAGAACATAGATGTAACTTCTCTTTCTATTTTTATCCTGCTGTTTGAGTGCTGTGGTAGTATCCCAGCAGTGGGATGACAAAAGCACACACATTCAGCACACTCAAAGCAGACTGTGCTCAGTAAGATATTCAGATTCCGTTCCTTGCAAGTGTCCAGCTGCCCACACTGAATAAATCAGAGCAGAAATCCCTGCAGTTGGAGGGCACAGGCCCTGTCAGTGTGGATCCCATGGCGGTGTGCTAAAAATGGTTTAGTCTTGGGGACTGGCATTCTGTTCAGCACACGTGCAGGCGCAGCAGCCCACAGAGCACTCGATGCTCAGTGGCATTAAGCAGCGTGGCAAAAGAATTCACTTAAAAAGGGCAAGTTCTTGTGTTTATAAACATACAAGAAGTGTAAAACTGCTGAATGGCTCTGGGCAGTTGCTTCTGCTCTTGGTGAAAGGGCAGATCTATGTCTGTTCTGCTCCTGCTGTGGTTCAGCATGCATTGCCACGTGTCAATTTTCCAGGCTGGTTTTCAGCACAGCAGAAGTATATAGAGGTATTTTAGTGCGTAATTGATTGGGAATTAATGTGAGGGACCACAAGGATGTTTGGTGTCCTTTCCTCGTGAACAGGAGTGTTGCAGCTGTCAGATCATGAAGAGGCAAATAGTGAGTTGTTAATGCCTCGCACTACCCATCCTGTTCTGTATGTATATTGCTGCAGCAAGCAGCTCATGTTGGGAGCCCCTGTGGTGCTTGTGGGGAGGAGCTTGGCAGAGGGCGGGAGGCAGTGCCTGTGGAGCAGTGTGTGCCCATGGTGCTGGACTGTGGTCCGGAGCCTGGCAGGCGCCTGACAGGGATTCAGTGTCTTCTGCAAACGTGATCCATCCTTTATGCCCCGCTTCATCCCGTCTGTTGATCTGTGAAGCATCTGCCCAGCTTCACTCCTCTCTGAGCATCAGTCACTTCAAACCCTTTCTAAACCCAGTCTCCAGCAGAAATTCATGTACCAGTGAGGAAGACTTCAGTACTCTGGTCAGATGCATCCATTGGAAAAGCTGTAATTTTGTTCCCTTATTGCCTTGTTTTTCTTCTGCATGGTGTTCATTGTCTTTGCACCCACAAGTTTAGTCATGCCTTTATTTAATATGGATTTTGCGTCTGTGGGCCGTTTCAGAAGGACAAGCAGGATAGTTCAGGGAGTTTGGAAGCTGTCAGCGATCCCATTCCACAGCCAATGCCCTTCCCACCCTGTGCTGTGCGACCAGGCTCTCCTAAACTGGACCCTTCCGAAGTCTACCTGAAGTCTAAGACAATTTATGAGGACAAACGTAAGTACATAATTTTTGACTTGAAAATACTCAATTATGAAGGAATTTTTTCTTTTGTTATATGTGCGGTAAAATTACTGAGACTTTGTTGCTAAGTTGTTAACCTGCTGTGGATAAAACATTTCAAGTAACTCATAATTCAAAGCAACTAGAAAAACAAAAATGGTAAAATAGTTCCAACAATATTTTCAATAAAACAGTTAATTGCAGAAATAATCTCAAGGATGGTTCTGAAGTAAACTCTATCAGACCTGCTCATTTCAGTGTTTATAAAAGTAGCTCTGAGTTGTGTCACAGGGTGACTTTTATTCTGGTCTACTGTACAAATGTAGTTGTGATTTTTGCTTTGAAAATTAATTATACCATTTTGGAAAGAGAGTATCACTGTACTTCTGGTTACTGTGTTTTATCACTAGAAGACTCAGAATGTACCACCAAAGTGTAATCCTTCAGTAATCCGAGCTAGCTCCTTACATGTTTTGAAATACTGTTTTTTCCTCTTAGCTCCAAACACAAGAGATTTAGATGTTTTCCTGAGGAAACAAGAGTCAGGTTTTGGTTTCCGTGTGCTTGGAGGGGATGGACCGGATCAGCCTGTAAGTGAAACTGCTCACAGTTACCTCATAGTATTGCTGTTCGAATGATCCTACTCTGTCATCCTCATTTCCCATCATTCCAGGCAGTTCAGTGATGGCAAAACTGATAATTTCGCTACCTGCCTTTCAGAGATCAGGAATTGGTCCAAATTACCTTTATTTTTTCCCCTCTTTGTGGACTTGTCTCCAAGGTTCTGCACCCTTCCCACTACTGAGCCCGTCCTTGGCTGCCGTTTTTTATCAGGCTGAGAACACTGGTGCTGTTGCTGTGTCTCGGAGCCCTTTGCCCATTGCCCATTGCCGCGTGATCGCAGTGGTGGCCTTGGCAGAGGATGTGCCCAGATTCAGTGGCTGGTGTGCTGTGCACAGCGGTGCATGCTGTGAAGCAGCTGAGTGGAAGGGAACAATTGTTCCTCCTGTCAGAATTTCATTAGGCTGTTCTTTCTCTTGCAGCCCGGTGAAATGTGGTTTGAGATGGTGTCAGTCTCCTTATTCCCTGCTTCTCCCACTGGATTTTTAAACATGCATTGAGTTGGAGGCAGCTGGGCAAATGCCAGTGCTGACACCCCTGGAAAGTCTGTTCTCCAAGGGCAGGTTCTAGGAGACTCCCCTCTATTTTCAAGCATGCGTAGATATCACTCTGGGGAGAAGCACTAAGGCTTGTACCGTATATCAGGGACCTTTCTTTATGCTGTTAAGTGGAGAGAAAAAACTTTTGGAATAGACCTGCATAGATTGTTTTCTGATTATGGTGAAGGAATTCCATTTTTCCATTCCCAGCTGTGATCCAGTGCTAGCCTTTTTTTTTTTTTTCCCCCCTCCTAACATGCATTTGAAGTAAAGAGTAAACCCAGATAATGTTACTTCTGGTGCACTTTATAGCATTTCTGGTGTTTGGTTTCCATAACGGCCATAGCTGTTAGGAAGTGTGGAGCTGATGTCTTGAGTGCTGTGTACTGATGAGCTACCCACCATTTCTTAACCTCCAGGAGTACTAGCTGTAATTATCCTTAATCTTCCATTTAATCCAAAAGTTATTCTAGCATATGAAATAGAGTGTGGTGTTCTTATCTGTGTTATATTTAGTAGCACTTTTTGAGGTGGGGTTAGGCAGAATTGATAATGTTTGAATTCATTATCTAGTCACCAAAAGCTAAGCACTGAAGCAACTTGAAGTGTGGAACTGTCTAAGCAACTTTTGAGAAATTTGAGTTCTTTCAAAAGCTTTTATTTCTTCCCCAATCGTTCTGGTTCAGTCTTGGTTAAAAAAAAAGTAGAATGAATGACAGAGGCTTTTGTTTCATTAGTGTCTAGGAAATCATATATGTGTAATTCCACAGTGTATGCTCATTTCAAAAGTTGGGCTTTTTAACAAATTGATAAACATGCTCAAGAGAGCAGAATAGACAAAAGTATGGATTAAAGCCTTTTGAGGTATTTACTGAATGCTTTGAGACCCCAGATTGTCTCCACTGGTTCAGCTTGTGCAGAGTACACATGCTGGCCGCATTTCTGCTAGAGCTGCACGGTGAGATAATCTTTAAAAGAGTCTTCCCGAAAGACCTTATCCACCCATACTCATCTGGATTCCAACCCCTGTGTGTTCTGATGAGTTCATGTTCCCGTTCAAACCCCCTGACTCTGCCTGCAGATTTATATTGGAGCCATAATCCCATTGGGAGCAGCGGAAAAGGATGGGAGGCTGCGTGCAGCGGATGAGCTGATGTGCATCGATGGAGTCCCTGTGAAAGGGAAGTCACACAAGCAAGTTCTGGATCTGATGACCAGCGCTGCACGGAACGGGCAGGTGCTGCTCACTGTCCGGAGGAAGATCTTCTTCAGTGGTAGGTGTCTGCGTGCCCAGAGGCTAAAGAGCACTTAGGGCTTGTAATCAAATCCACTGAAGCTGCTCTGGAACTTAATTATTGCACTGGGGCTTGAGCAGCCTGAGATTGAGGAGGGTCAGCTATAACTCTTAAATGGAGAAAAGCAGAATTTAATAAGCTGGGGCTCTGGTGCTCACTAACTTGCAGTACTTGCACAGGTAAGGCTCTGAAAATTATGGTGCAGGGGTGATTTCTTCAAAACTTTTTGCAGGTAGTAGTTAGAATGGCCATTAGTCCTGTGGAAATGGCATAATAACCCAGTCTGTTCTCTCTACATCCCAAAATGGTTTGGGTTGGAAGGGACCTTAAAGCTCATCTTGTTTCACCCCCTGCCATGGGCAGGGGCACCCTTCCACATGCTGTATTCTCAAGCCTTTTGGCATCAGTCTGTAGAAAGATTAGGGACAGAGAGCTGATTCAGGACAGCATCTTGTGATTCTGCAGTTTTAGATCAGTGTCCAGATCAACAGTTTAGAGAAGATTAGTCTGTGACTCCATGAATGACAAAGCTGGGATGGGATTTAGAGCTGACGAGGGTCCCCTGCTCTGATTAGCAACTGCTGTTGCTACCTCACGCTGTCACTTACACCGAGCTTCACGGTTGTACTGAAGTTGCTTGGTGTGGTTTGTTCCTTATTTATTGTTTGCCCGTTCCCTGCAAGGGGAAAAGCAGGCAGAGGAGGAGGAGCCGCAGCCTGTCCCGACACAGAACGGCTCTCCCCGGCTGAACCGTGCCGACTTCGCCAACCAACCGTGCCCAGAGGTCTACGACGTCTGTCTGCAGCGGAAGGAGAACGAAGGATTTGGCTTCGTCATCCTCACCTCCAAGAACAAACCTCCTCCTGGGGGTAAGTGCTGTGTCCCGGTGGCTCTGCACCTGCCCGGCCTCGCTGGCGCTTCTCCAGGGATATCTCTTCCTGTGCAGTGCTGCTCTTTCCCTCATAGTCGCCTTTGATTCACCCTAGCATAGCCTAGCCAGCTGAGTCTTGGTCTGTCTTGCTTCACGTTTATGCTCTTTTTCACCCAACTGTGACATAAGTGGGGAACGGGGAATGTATATCCCACGCAACTCGTACCCAGGAGTGTGCACTTGTCACGGGGCAGCATTTGGGATGTAGATACTTGTCAGGCTTTGGTGATGGTGCACTAATTCAATGGCATTGTAATGGAAGCATAGTTTCAACCTTTGCATTGTATTACCTAATCGGATAAAACTTTTTATTTTGGGGATCTTTGGAGGTAGCATCTGCAGTATTTGCTGGAGAGCAATGAAGTTGTTACTGTCATTGAGTGTGTTTGTCTAGAAAGATCATCAAAATGAAAAAGTAGCCTGGTCTGATATTGCAGTTGTGAGATATGGACACAGCTCAAGCATAGTTGTTTTTAGTTCTGCCTCTGTGTTCATCTCTGGGAAAGGAACTGAAATCAGTCTTTTTTCCTTCTACTTCTCATAAAACGTCTTCTTTTCTCCATTCTGTCTGTTCTGGCCCCATAGCTTTGGCTTCCAGAGGAGTCTCTGCAAGGCTCGCTGTGACTCTGGGTGAACTGAGGGAACCAAGCCAGGAGAGCTGGAAGACATTTGAGACAATTATTACAAGTGCATGTTCATCTCAGAGACCAGGAAAAGGGAGCTAGTCTGTTCAGAGCTGATGTAGCGCCTTGCTGGCTGTGCACAGGGTCCTTGCTCAGGTCCTCACCTGACTGAGTCAGTCCCTGGCAGAAGTTTGTTATCTTTCTAAAGCATGTTTAAGGGTTAATTTTTGGTTGCGAGGAGGAAGAGTTTGCCTATGCGTCTGAATCTGTGCGTTACACTGGATGCCCATAACTCTCTCTGAGCCCACACTGTCCTTTGGGGTTGATGCGTGAAATGGAAAACTGCATTATGTGTGGCAAAACCAACTGCTCCGGAGCGCTCCAGGGCCACGTGTTCTCACTCGTCCCTTTGCAGATGTGACCCATTTCCTTCCCACGTTTTCCTTCAGGCACAACACCCTGTACGTGTCAAGGCCGTGCTGTTGGGTTGCCATCTCCATTCACTCTCAGCGAAGCGTTCCTCGTTCTTTGCAGGTTTTTCCTGTACTAGCAGTGCCACCCTTCGGAGCAGGAGAGGAGGGGTGGACATGGATATCTGCTCTGTGGTGACCAGTGAGAGGACCCAAGAGAATGGCTGGAGCTGTGCCAGGGGAGGGCTAGGTTGAATATTAGGAAAAAGGTTCTTCTCCCAGAGGGTGGTCAGGCACTGAACAGGCTCCTCAGGGAGGCAGTCACAGCCCCAAGGCTGCCAGAGATCAAGGAGTGTTTGGACAATGCTCTTCAGGCACAGGGTGGGATTTGTTGGGGCTTTCGGGTGTCCTCTGCAGTGCCAGGAGTTGATGATTCTTCTGGGTCCGTCCAGCTCAGTGTATTCTGTGATTTGTGACTGGCAGTTCTTGGTCTGTGTGATACTTATCTGATGTGCGCATAGTAGGATTCTTGAGGTTGCCCTGCTCAGGGCCAGGAGCTGGACTTTGATCCTTGTGGATCCCTTCCCACTCACGATATTCCGTAATTCTGTGAATGCTTACGGCGTTTCTGTGCCTGTTCTTGGTTCCTAGTGATTCCTCACAAGATCGGACGGGTTATTGAGGGAAGCCCGGCTGACCAGTGTGGGAAGCTGAAGGTGGGCGACCGAATCTCGGCAGTGAACAGCCAGTCCATCGTGGAGCTCTCCCATGACAGCATCGTGCAGCTCATCAAGGATGCAGGCAGTGTGGTGACCCTCACGGTGGTGGCTGAGGAAGGTAAGGACGGTGCTACCACACTATCGAAGTCAGGTATTTGTCACTGTTGAAGTTTATTGGCTTAAATGGAGTACTTGAAGATGCTTGGAAATGAATTAGAATATCCTGAGTGGCGTGGGACCCACGGGGATCATCAGCTACTGGAAGCTGAATAGGTTTGGAAGCTCATGTGTTTGCCCTGGAAGAGCTGAAGACAGCTGCCAAGGTGGTCGTACCGAAAAAAAAAGCTAGAAGTACTAACAACACAGTGAAGAGTGAGAGAAATTCTCATGTGTGAGAGAGAGAAAGTGCTGCTGACATAGAAGCGTCCTGTCCAGACCTTGTATTCTCCAGCCAAATAGAAATGACCCCTACTTGGGGGCTGCAGCAGCCACAGGTTGATGCTCAGTGGGAAAATCATCTCACCCCGGCTCAGGCCCAGCTCCTGCTGCTGCAGGTGCTGCCAGAGCTCTGTTCCCACTGAGGCCGGTGCTGTCGGGATGCTCTGTCCCTCCTCAAAGGCCACAGGGACTCCTGCTTTCCAAATCTCTCCATTTAAACCCTGAGTTTTTCCTTTCTCCCACGTTAAAACACACAAATTCCCTAATGCTGCCTCCCTGCAGCAGAAATGTCCTGCGGTTCCATCTGCCAAAGCTCCCCTTTGGAAAAGGGTCACATCCCACCACACGGGAAAAAAACCTTGACATGGTTTTCCTGGAGATCCTGCACCTGCAAAACCTGCTGGGTCACCTGAGCAGCAAAGTGAGCCCTGGGGACTGCAAAGCCCCATCTTCAGAGGCTGTGATTTAATGACAGCTCCCATATAACACTGCATGCACTGTGGTATTGTTTCTAAACTAAAGTGTAAATATATAAAATGCAGTAATTTGGAGAGAAGAGCTGTTTTCCAGTCCTGCATTTTTCTTGAATGCTGCTTACGGGTTTAATTAAACTCCTTATCATTATTTTGTCATAAAGCTAGCTTTCTTCACCATTTAAATAATAAATACCTAGAGCCAGGCTGTCAATAAAGCCAGCAGATGATTCTCTAATTTCACATTCATTGCAAATATTTCAGATGCCGTCTCGGCCTGTAACACAGAATTTCAAAGACTTAATGTTCCTTTTTGTTAATTCTTGAAGTAGAGAGACCTCTACGAGTTATTTTTCTATTAAGATTTTTATTTTTATCAAATCTGATTCATTCCAGTTTGAAGGGACACATTTCAAAGCAGTTGCCCAGGGTGATGTTTATACAGCAACTGAAGTTTGAGTTGATTGAATTATATCTGTTTTCTCTGCAGCTTTTAGTCATGGAATACCAGACTGGTTTGGGTTGGAAGCACCTGAAAACCCATTTCATTCCACTCCCATTCATGGGACACCTTCCACTTGTTTTCAAAATAAGTTTGCTGAATATCGTATTTCTAGCCATTATTGATGCGTGACCTTACATGGACTCTGTGTAAGGTCACCTCGCATGGACTTTCCCACTGCCTCAATTACAGATTTGGAGCCAAAGTGTAGAGATGAAACCAGAACCTGGGGAGACTCAACACAGAATGAAAAAAAACCCCTCAGCCGCAGGTGGTAAAACCAGAGTGAAGATCAGTCAGAAGAAATCTGTGGCTCAGGGGAGCTGGAGTTGATGTGTTTCAGATGTAAAGAAGTTTGTGACAATGAAGGAGAAAGAAGCAGAACCTTTTCCACTGGAGTGAGAATGTATCTCCACTTTAAAATTCCCCTTGATACAGCTGGAGAAATAGAGTTTAGCTCACAGTGGAGCCCTTTGTAGCAGGGAAATCCAGCATGGATGTGGGCGAGTCAGGGCTTCGGGCATTCGGGGAGAAAGCTGAGCCTCACAGGGCTGGTTCAGACTGAGACAAATCCAGGATGCCGCTCCAAAAACGCAAAATGCCCTTTTTGCTGGAAGCTGTTGAGCCTCACAAAGCAGAAAACCTGGTAGAGTTTGCTGTTCCCCAGCTTTGTCCTGTGAGGCTGGCAACAAAACCTCTGCCTGGTCCCATTCCCTCCCTCCAAGCTTTCGCAGACCTGTGATCTTTGCTTTTCATGGGAATAAATGAATTCCGTTCATGTGCCAGAAGAGATTCTTTAACATTTCACAAAAGCAGGAGCCTGTCGGCTTTTGTCATGTGTTAGCTGGGAACACATGAGAGGAGGCTGCCGAGAGGGCTGCAGGATTTGTACAAACAGATGGCGTTTTTCTTGCCTATGCTTCTAAATTAAAAATCTGAGGATAAACCAGGAGTAAAAGTTGACATTTTGTCTCTAGAGAAAAACCTCTTTAAGGCATGTCATGGGAACAGCACCAGGCAGTTCTGTGGAGGGCTCGGGAGGTCTCACGTACCTGAGAAGTACAGTTTTATATGCTTTAAATTTCCCTTCCCTTAACATTCTTGAGCATTTTTTGTATTTTAATGCTATTTGTTTGTTCTTAATTAGGAAGTACAGTAATGCGCTGCACCTAATGTGGCTGGAACATCTCGGGTTTTGGCGCTGGGAATGAGGTTTTTTTTAACCCTTTCAGGGAAAAGGAGTTTATTAGTTTATAGCACAAAAGTCCATCTTGGGCCACTCTTTGCTATTCAGGCTCTACCTAAGAGGCAGCTTTTTGCATAGACTCTGTTTTTTTTTAATTCTTAAGTGACAGTGTCATTTTGTATCCTGAAACATGGGTTTTTTTCCATAAATGCACTGGATCTATTGTAAAGCACAGAATAACACTATTTTTCATTGAGAGAAAAGTAATAGGACATTATTTTAAATGGTTTTAATAAAAATGTTATCATACTTTTATTTTTACTTAGCTTTTGGGAGAAGACAAAACACTTTAAAATTCCTCTTGATTACCTGCCAGCGAACTCCTCCCCACATTGTGGCTGTGGGACCAGTTCCTTACCTTTCCTGGAGCTGGGTGGTAGAAAACTCTGTTGTGCCTTAAATGAGTTGGCAGTTTTTCTCTGTTGATGGGGCCTTCACCTCCAAATTCCCATTGCTCCTGCAGATCCTCATCCCCTTACCTTTACAGAGGGATGTTTCTCAAATGGACACTGTTCTTCTCTTTTACAAAATTTTATGATTATGAATATCTGAACCAATTTCATGGATCTGATCAGCCCTGATCCCTTCTGGCGTTCTATCAAGTTGCAAACGGGCTAAAACCCATCTGTTCGTGTTAGGATCCATACAATTGTGTTGGTTTTTTTCTGAGGAAAAGCACAGTAGAAGAATAAAAATAAAGGATAAAATTCCTAGGAATTTATTCCATGGAACTAAAGAGCTGTACTTGTGTCCTGGCTTGGAAAATCCTCTCTCTGTTGTGCCCACATGAGCTCAGCTCAGCTCAGCCCAGCCCGAGGTATCACAGCTGTGGCTTCTTGGGAGCAGTAGCCCCGGCACTGGTGGTGACCACTGTCTGTGGATTTGGGAAGTTGTGACTGTTGATTTTGTTTGGATTTTAGAGCACCGTGGTCCTCCATCAGGAACAAACTCGGCCAGGCAGAGCCCGGCCCCACAGCACCGACCGCTGGGATCGACACCGATCAACCCTGACAGGTTGGGAAGAGGGGCTGGGAATGGTGGGAAAAGCTTGGCCAGAGGGATTAATGTGAAGGTAACATCCACATCCGTTCACCTTTCTGTAGGGGAGCTACAGATGGTGAAGCTGGAAAAGAAGTTTCTAGTAGTTACCGGCTGTCCTGGCCCGAGCACAAGCACGTGGCACAGCCGGATACTGCTTTGGGTACTGGCAGCCGTCATTCTCAGGTACGAAAATCCATCCAGAGGGTGTGGAGACATGGGGGGCATACTCATCCATCAAGGCACTCTAATGGCATTGTCACAGAGTTCTCAAAAGCTGAACGTTAAAACACTTCCCTGTCATACACGGGTACAAGAGTTGCGTATAAAAATGTACTGAAGTGTCTCACAGAATGCTTTTGCACACATTTTAAATGTGATTATCCCCTTTAGGGTAGTTGAACATTCATTATAATTAAGAAAGGAACAGAAAATGCTTGTAATGGAGCTGCTACAGACCCTTTGGTGAAGTTTCTTCAAGAACTTTTTGCCTGTCTCAGAGTTAGAAGGAAAGATGTTCTGTATGTTTAGACTTAGATTAAAACCATTACCCCAAGTCACCCTGGAGTTGGGATGAATTCAGTTTAAGTGTTCAAAATACAGAAATATTGAAATGTTTTTCTAGAAAAACAGAAGGTTAAATCTGCCTACGGGTCCTCATCTCTTCCCCCCCCCGATTTCCTTCACAGAATCCAGGCTGTTTCCCAGTGGAGTTGGAAAGGGGCCCTCGAGGGTTTGGATTCAGCCTCCGAGGAGGAAAGGAATACAACATGGGCTTATTCATCCTCCGTCTGGCTGAGGATGGGCCAGCAGTCAAGGATGGGAGAGTCCATGTGAGTTTGGCTTCTCTAATCAATTTGTTGATGAAGTTCATATATTAATTTACCAGGAGTGGCAACAAACTTGGATTTGCACAAGTGCAGGGTCCCAGAATGGCATCTGGACCTCTGCCCTTCTTTCACTGCCACTGTCCCTACAGCTGTGGGCTTTTGGATGAGAGATCCGTGAACCGCTCTGGCCATCCCAAAGGAACTGTCTGCCTTGCTGGGGTTATGGTAGCATCTCTGGCCCAGGGTGTGAGCAGCAGCTACTCGGGGGTATTTTAGGACCCCCAACAAGAAATTGCGCAGTGGAGCAGAGAGCTGGGAGGAGAATCACTGTCCACGTCAGTTAATTCTTAAGGAATATTTGTGTGTACATTGTGCTGCTGCTGTTCCTGTGCCATCTCTGGAGATATAAACCTGATTTTTTTTCCAGATTTTGTGTTAGTTCTTATCTCTGTGTAAGGAATTCACTCTCAGATACTGTAGTAAAAGCAAAGTATGTGGGTACAACAGAAGGAACGATGGTAGGTGAAACTCTGTGGCTACTGCTCAGAGCTGGATTTTCAGAGGCTGGAGTGTGGAGCTGAGCCAGGTGCCCATGAGATGCCATCCCTTGCAGACCTTGTGCTTCCCTGCTGCTGGCACATGGCTCTGCCTCTCTTTGTACTGTATTTGCAGAATGGGGCTGGCAGAGATACTTGTTGTGAGGCTTAACTGGATGTGGAATTCTTAGTATTGTTAACTTCTCTTTTCCTATTTTTCACAGCAATTAGCATTTTTCCTCATGTGCTTGTGAGACGACATGAGTGTAACGTTCAGTGCTAATACTTTTTCTCATATTCCTCTTTCGAGTGGTGTCACACTGAGCTCCAGAGCTTTGCTTTTTGGCCAAAGCAACCAAAAGGTTGTTCAGTGCAGAGAAGAGGAGCTGGAGGTCAGACCTCACCAGGGTCTGCAGCTTCCTCCCCAGGGGCAGGGCCAGTGACAGGAGCCAGGGGAATGGCTGGAGCTGTGTCAGGGGAGGTTTAGTTTGTATATTGGGAAAAGGTTCTTCCCCCCTGGGGTGTTCAGGCAGTGGAACAGGGTGCTCAGGGAGTGGTTACAACCCCAATGCTGCCACAGCTCAAAGAGTGTTTGGACAATGCTTTCAGGCACAGGGTGGGATTGTTTGGGTGTCCTGTGCAGAGCCAGGAGTTGGACTGGATGATCGATCCTTGGGGGTCCCTTTCAGCTGAGGATATGTCATGACTCCGTAAGGTCCCAGCTGAGTCCTCTCTGCCTCACATGTCTGGCCTGTGCCAGGGATCGTTAGGGGCTGAGGCCGCAAGATCCTGCTGAGAGCTCCAGCTCCAGTTCCCACAGTGACCTTCCCGTGGCGCCTTGTGTAAAGCCCCTTCCCACCCTGGGCATTAAGCCCCTCCCAGTGCTGGGATGTGCTGGGTCTGGAGTGCGGATGGGCTGAGCTTGCCCAGCCTGGGGTTATTCATGCTTCTCATTTCTTGTCATCCGGATGTGGTGTCACTTTCTGGCTGCACTTTAACATTGTGAGGAGGAATTTCTCACCTGTCTAGTGGCGTGGAGCTGTCCCACTGTGTCCCTGTCCCAGCCTGTCCATGAGGAGCTGGCAGTGACCTCCTTTTACAGAGAGTCTTTAACAAAGCCCATGCAGCTTCTTTAAGCTGCTACTGTCACACACCGGTGACATCTGTTGGCTGCTCTGCGCATTGCCAAATAGGCTGCAGCTCTCCTTTTCCAATTTCCCCTAACAGAGAACTCTTCTTGGGGTATGCTATTCCAGCCCTTTTCCAGCAGCCGGGGAGGTTCGTGTGAGCTGAAATGACCTGCCTGGTACCTGTGAGAGTTGTTTACTGGCTCAGAGACCTCACTACTGATCTCTCCAACCTGAAGTAACTGTTCCTTTCCCTCCATCAAACCTGTTGTGCGGTGTTCAGCTCTGCAGTGGGTGTAGGGAAGGTGCTGTGTCCTCCCCTGGATAAGGTGACCTCAGAGAGGTGTGATGTGGTTCATCCACGTGCTCCCTTCACACCATGACCCAGAATGAAAATACATTCAAGCACATCCTGTATCTGCCTCATCACTTGTAAATAAATAGAATATGTGGTTAAGATCTCTGGAATCTTTCTGTGAGCAGACAACCTCTGTGCACCTCTGAACCCCAAGAGCCTGGGGTCACATCCTGCTCATTGTCCATGGAACAGTGTCCCTAATGCCCACTGCATTTTAGTGCAAGAGGGAAAACAGAAGCACCTGCCCCTATTCTTTTTTCTTTCTAAATTAGAAACCAATTCACAGTGTGTCAGAGATTCCCAAACACTAACCCGCTGCTCTTTTTTCCTCAGGTTGGTGACCAAATTGTGGAAATTAATGGAGAACCTACCCAAGGAATCACTCATACACGAGCCATTGAGCTGATTCAGGCTGGAGGGAATAAAGTTTTGCTCCTGCTGAGACCAGGGACTGGACTGATACCGGATCACAGTATGTTGTCTCAAGGGCTGTTTGGTGTTGAGGGTCCAGGGCAGGGAAGTAAAGTGGGGTAAGGAGATTCTGGTCCTTGTTCACTGCAGCAGTTGCCTTTGTGCCAGCTGTGCATTTATTATTGAACTAAATTAAAAATAAAATACAAAAATTGAAAATTAAAATATCTATTTTAATATACGAGGAATATTTGGGGTAAAGTTAACTCATGACAAGTACGTAGGAGTACCACACAATCTGTAATTATTCCGTATTTGTAATTAGTTTCTCAGCTCTGTCCAAGATAATCAAGTGTTTCTCTAAAAATATGCTGATTAACCCTGATTGCCTTTTAATTTAAATTAAAATTCTCTGTGCTACAGTAATGGTAAAATTTTGTTTCTGTATAGATTTACCTCTGTTTTTAGCGTTCTAAATTATGGAATGCTTTGTTTTCAAAGCCAAAACTTCAGGAAGCAGGAAAGGGACAACTTTGTAGGTCACAAAAAAAAAAAAAAAAAAGAGGAAGGACAGCAAAGCAAATGCTTGCAGGAGCCACAGAGCTCAGAGCTGATGACTTTGGGTCTAACTCAGCCCCAAAACTGCAAATCAAAGACTTGTGGCAGTGGCAGCATTTTAAAGCAAAGAACGTTTTATTTCCTAAATATGCATTTTAGTCTTTGTAACCCCTGACGCTGACACCAAGATGCTGATGGTTAAACTTCCTAAATTGTAGGGCCACTTTTTCTGATAAGGAGTTTTTCAGTCACAGTGACCAACCCTGAGTTTATCCTTTCAAAATCCCAAACTCACAGTTTGAACTACCAAATACTTTGTGTGTTCGGTCACTTACTGGCATTCATTCAAGGGGTAGAATCTGCCCAGAACTGTCTCTGTTTCTTTTCTCCTGAGAGCTAGAAAAGGGTTCTGAACATCGCTCTTGGCCCTGCTGGTCACAGAAATTCACTGAGATTGAGGGAGAAACAGAATCAGACAAAAGGGAACCTCTGGAGCATGTCCAGGCCAGCCCTCTGTCTAGAATGGGGCCTGGGATGAGGTGAAGGAAGTGGTCGAGTGGGGAAGGGTTTGTTGCCTCTTGCCTTCCTGTTAATCCCACATTTCTGATTGGAATCTTGCTTGCTGTACTCTGTGTGATTTTTTTGGTATGTACTTCTGGGCTTTTTCTCTTCCTTCTTCAGGTTTGGCTCCTTCCAGTCTGTGTCCCTACGTGAAACCTGAGCAACATTAAGGGCTTTCAGTGCTTTTCTTGGTTTTTCCTTAAAGACTTGGTAAATCTGCATGTCTTGTGTTTCATTTCTTCCTATTATTAAAGTGCAAAGCTATGAATAACCCCAACTTTTCACTGTTTCAGATTTCTTTTAGCATAGCAGTTCTTCTAGTTCATTTGGTTTTATTAAACAATGTAGGTCAGAGACTTTCTAATTTGCAGTTTTGCTGTGTAGGCTCTAAAATTGTTTTGATCCAAGACTGTGTCAGTCACGCAGCGATCCAGCGTTCTGAGCGCCATTTTTTTTTTTTCCAAAATCCCATCCTTAGGGCTGCTGTAGGTTGTAGAACAACACAATACAGAAATCTGGCTAAATCAAGCTTTGAGAATATGCCGCTCTGTAATTTTTTTTTAAATTGAACTCAGTAGTTTGCCAATTATTACTTTTTGTGTATTTAGTAAAATTTTTTGCTGTTCACTTCCAGGTGATTGGGATAGCTATAGTCCTGCTTCATCAAATGTAATATATGAAGAACAGTCACCATTATCTTCATCTTCCCATTCTGCTTCCCCATCTGAAATGTGTTATTTAGCAGTACCAGGAGAAGCTTTAACCAGAGTTCAGCTGTCTGAGGAAGTGGAACAAGCAGAGAACGCCGTGCCAGACAAGATGATAAGCACTTTAACTGAAAACCAGTGTGAGAGGAAGCCTCAGTGTTCTCCCCAGAGAACAAAGAACAGAGAGGAATGTCCCTCCAGTCCTGGGTTTGGAATCTCTAAAAGTAACTCAGAAACAGGGACAAGAAGGGACAGATGTGCTAGTCCAGCAAAGTCAGGGGCTGCTGAGGGATACCCTCACACAGGATTCCACAGCCCCAGGAAAGGGGATTCCGAAAAAAACAATCTCTCACATAAATCTGACAGTTCCAGGAGCGAGACCAAAACTACAGAAATAGGGGTGAAGAATAGTGACAAAAAAGAATATTCCAGTGGAAATCGAGGAAGGTCAGCCAGTCCCCAAAGGCATATTGGCAAGCCAGGAAGCACAGAAACGGTGGGAAGGATCCAAGGTAGAACATCCAGTGGTGATAAGGCAGCTGTTGAGCAGTTGAAAGGTAGGGATGGTAAACCAGGATTCACGAGGAAAGAGATGAAGTGGAAGACCCCAGAAAAGACGGACAGGTGTTCTGCAGAGCAACATTACCCATCATTTGGTGGGAATAACCTTCCTTTCAGGGACTCTATGAGAAACGCCTCTGAGGATGATTTATTAACAAAGTCCAGCTCTGGGGATGCAGGTTCCAGCAGATTCAAAACCTCCAGCCTTTCCAATATCTCACTGCTTTCCGTGGAGAGACAAAGGAGCGTGGAAACACAGGATGCTCTTATGCCGAACAGACGCTACGGAGAGAGACACGTGGAGCTGCTTGATGAAACCAAAGATGGAACTTCCCAACCTGAGAGGAATTGTCCAGTAAGGAAAACGCTGATAACTCCCGGGCCGTGGAGGGTCCCCAGTGGATGTAAGGGCACCCCAGCAGCACGAGTGGCTGGAAAACGGGTGTGACTGACTGACACTGTTTTTTAGAACATATTTTGATCAATTTTCCAGTAAGGGTAATTTAAAGCATTGGTTCTTCTCACACAGTTGTCTTTTTTTTTCCCCCCCTTCCCTCAGAAACTGGTTAGAGGGGGGAAAGTATTTGATTTGTTCTTAAATTATCTAAGCTGCATGAAGGACCTTTCAGATTGCTTCAGTGAAACTCTGCCATGAGCTGCTGTCCCCACGTCCCTTTGCACAGGCCATGTCTGCTGCTCCCTGTGTTGCACTGCTGCAGCCTCCCTGAGTGTTGTGAGCTCTGAACAAACTTATTTAATGCCTCCATTGCCAGCGTGATCCTGACTCACCTCCCGTTCTTGTGCCAAACTAGCTACTGTATCCAGTCAATCTAACCCTTCCCATGTGGATTTCAGTAGCAGACAAGGCAGATTTGGGCTGAAGCGTGTGTTTTCTCCAGAGCATGTTGCATGTTTACATCAGGAAACCCACGTGGTCTTGCTGGGTCAGGGAGAACAGTGGTGAGTTGGTTCTGTCAGTTCCAGGGCAGCGAATGAGCCACTCATGCTGCTCAGCTGTAAGTTTCCTGGAATTTTTAAAAGTAACACAAAACCCTGTAGCTAAATATGGTATTTGACATAATGCTGTAATTTTGCTTCTTCTGAACACGGCAAAATTGCTTCAGGTCCTTGATTCACAGTGATTTGAATTGCAAACATCTGTGAGAGGAAAAAAAATTCTGGGTTCTGTTAAATAACATAACTCCTTTGGTTTCACTCATGGCACCACAACATCCTCGGCCTCAGTGTGGAGCTGATATTGAAGTCCCATCTTTAACTATTTAATGCTAGTTTGTAATTGGTTTTTTCCCCTCCGTAGAGGTAAGAAATTACCTTAGGACAGACTCAGCTGCCAGAGCAGCTTTTTCAGTGAAGTTCTTGCCCGTGTATTTTAGAACTCTCCCCTCTTTACTGTGAATGTGTGATCAAGGAGTGTTGATGACACACAGGGTACAGAAGACACACCATCTATGGTTTGGGCTGGCAGAGATATTTTAAAGAGGGATGTTACCACCAGAACCCACTGACACATCAGTTCCATGGCTGCGAGAACAACGTAAACTGAAGGGGTTTATTTTATTCACAGTTCTAGTGATTATTTCATGACATCTGAGGTTTTTAATGACTGCAAAAAAGTGGTAAAAGGAGGCCCTTGGTCCAGTTTGCAGGAGAAAGAAGAGTAAATGATTGAGCTTTGCTTACTCCAAATGCAAACTAATAGGATTTGTTCTTTGCAAGTGAATATGTCATTTTGGCTTTTAAACAATAGATGTTTTTGAAGGCTAACAAAGCACAGTGAGGCAGTTCTGAGTGGAATTCTTCGCAAGTATAGCTGACTCTTCAAGCAGCTTTTACAAAGACTTTGGGAATTCAAAAGTCTTTAAAGCAGCTCTGAACTGTGCTCAGCTGCTCAACACCAGGTGAGCCATTAAGGTTGGCTGTGTAGCATAACACATACGAATACTCCCTTTGTGGATTATGACTGTGAAATACTTAATACCCTGAAGTAGCCTGTGTAGATATTGCCCCATGTTCTTCCCCAGAGGTTGGTTTATGTCAAGCTGTGTCCACTCGGCCTGACCACTGAGTGCGGTGACAAATCCAGCCCTTTAATTCCAGATGCATTAGCACCACTGAAATGATTTCCATGCCATCGACTCCCCTCTATTTTTCTATATGTTAATGTGACCCGATAATGTCTTACCTGTGTGTGATTTCTCCTTCCATACACCTTGTATCTACTTCCTATATCAGACTTAGCCATGTGGCCTTGGAATGCTACACAATGTATGGATGTACCGGGTGTAAATGTTTATATATTGTACAGCACCTTTATACAGACTTCTGAGGTTCTGACTAGAGAGAGACCTGTAAATCGCTCATTATTTTTTATATAGATATTAAAAACAAACTCCAGTTCATGGCCTGTTGGTTCTGCACTGTCTAAACCAGGTTCTTGGTTGGCTTTCAGTGGTGTGATCCAGAGGTTTTACCCGCAAACATGCTGCTCTTCTGGAAAACAAATGCAACTTCTTATTGGAAGTCCTTGATCTCCGTTAAAATAACGGATGTTCAACAAAGATGGTATAAAAACCATTAAGTCCTGTAGAAACAGTTGATCATGATGAAGTACTTGTCTTGTAGGTTTATTTGTACATTTTGCTATATAAAACTGTCATCTCCTTTTACATCTCACAGCTTTTTCTTGTACAGAAAATAACTGTAAACAATTCAGTACAAAAAATTCTTCTGCCATGTCACCCTCCTGTGAAAGAATGAAGTGCTGAAAAGTTCCTCAGTTTTTGCTTTTTTTCATTACTAATAAATAGGAGCCAGTGGAGCCAGTGAAGGGAGATGTTACAGAAGCTTTAAAATGCTCTCTTTCTCTCCATGCCTTTTCCAAAGGTTAACCTGAGGAAGTCCTTGCCAAAGCTGTTCTCCCCACAGATTTCCTCCCCAGATATTTACAGTGAGGCTCTACTGCAGTGCTGGGCTACAACAGCTGCTCACACCACAGAGCAGAGCCGGTGTCACAGCCAGGACAGGATGGAGTTGAGCATTCCTAGGAACGGACACGGAAAAAAACGTTCTACAGCTCATAACCGCTTTCCCTGTAGCGTGTGTTGAAAGGTGTTTATCCTGTAACTGCTGTCCTCAAAAAATACTCATGTCTTTGCAGCGGACCCAGTATAAGCCAAAAGCAGGACTTCGGTGTTTGCTGGACCAGCAGCAGGGAGGTGTAATTCACCTGGTGCATCCTGCAGGGGTTCGGGATAGAGGCAAGGCCTTAAGCACACAGAGCTTTAGAGCAAAGAAATGTTCTTCAGCACAGCTGGGTTAAGTGCAGCAAAAGATTATCAAACTGAAATAATTCAGTGTAGCTCCAGGAAGGCCAGCTGGGAGAGGAGGGTTGCTCCCTCCTCATCACATGCCCAGGATCCAGGTTTTACGGAAACATAGCCCCAGTCACGGCCCTCCAGCTGCAGCCCTTGTATGGCTTTTAGTGTTTAATGTCCCACACCAGTTCCTACTGGTTTCAGTGCCAGCTGCCAGGATTTGGCCCCATTAATCCAGTTTTTCTGTGCATGCCATGGGATGACGTCACTGACGAGGCCAGCGCATTCTGCATATTGTAGAACTACAAAGCAGAAGGAAAACTATTGATATGTACACTGAGAATCACTTTTAAAAATTACATTTCTGTCAGTTTTTTTTTTTCTTCCCATCTGCCAGTTCTCTGGTGTCTGGTGGAGGTGCCTCAGGCCGATGTTCTGTCAGTTCACCATTTAATTTCCCGTAACTGCAAAGAGACAGCGAGTGGATTTGGGCCTAAACAGGCTTAGGTCCAAGTGTTCTTCATCTATAGATAAGACTCTGTGTTGGCTGTGCTGCTCCACTCAGTGAGCCCCAGTTTCAGGATGAGCCACGGGAGGGCTGGGATAAAGGGAAGTAACCCTGGATTCTCACAGCTTGACCTGATGAGAACTGAAACTGAGGGGAGTCCTGTCCTTCCCTCCGAAACTGTTTCAGGAACATGAAGACTCACCTAGCATGTTCCAGTCTCTGAATTCCCCGTGCAAACTCAGGCCTCTGCTCAGGCAGGAGGAATTCGGCCGTGGTACAGAAGTGGCCCTAGAGATTTTAGATTTTAGATCTACTTGACTAATCTGACAGTGTACAAAAGAAAAATATATTTTAAACATTGAAACCATC
>VZTX01028134.1:3067-17430 GCA_013400915.1 Pardalotus punctatus
CAACCTGTGACTCCATGACCAACATGGACCCCATCTGTGTTCCCACCTCCCTTAGAGCCTGCAAACTCCAACAGAGATTCTCCCAGAAGTTTTGGGGTGTAGAACGTGGCAGCTGAAGGGAGCTTGCTCACTGCAGACAAAGGAGAGCGCTCGAGCACCTGCTCACCATGGAACTATTCCTGGGCTCTTGCTCCTGTGTTCCTGTCAGCCCATGGACAGCGGGGTCTGGAGCACTTCAGGAATTCCCTGCACTCAGCCACTTTTCCACTTCATGGAATCCCACATGGGTTTGGGCTGGGAGAGACCTCAAAGCCCACCCAGTGCCACCCCTGCCATGGGCAGGAACACCTCCCACTGTCCCAGGCTGCTCCAGCCTTCGGCGACTACGGAAGTTTCAGCAGGAGTTCAAAGAGGCTTTTCTCTTCTAAGGGAGCACCTTGCACGATGCAAAAAACCAAACCCTTGTACCCAACTCAGACTAAACAGTCTAGAAAAAATGTAAATCCAAGCAGAGGTTGGGCTGTTTAATCTCTGAGAGACTTTTAAGAAGTACCAATGCCCTCGGGTGTCTCTGCTGGAAGGTCCAACGCTAAATGTTCACAAACCATGTAATAACAGTGCCCAGGGAAACAGGCTGTACCTAGCTCTGGGGGCCAAATCTGTCTCCTCTGTTCTGGAAGTCCCCTGTGTCTCAGGATCAGTGTGACAACACCATACAGGGTGAGACAGATGCAGGAGGAAGCCCTGTGTGACCCACGGAACCTCCTGGCACCACTGTCAGCTGAACACAGCAACAGGCAGGAATTAAGCAGCAAAGTGAGGTTATTGTAGAGTCATGAACTTACACTCAATTAAAACCTCAAAACTCCTGCCCTAAATGGGCTCCTCTCCTTGGCACACGCTCAGCATTTATTTACAACCATCAATTCTCTCATCACCGACTGCAATCAGCCTTTTTCATCCTCTCCATGCACCAATTTACTGAATTAACATCAGCCCATCGCTTCCAAACATCCTCCCCCATCGCAGCAGCAGCACAGCCCTTCCATCCCTGGCTTCCACCCAGTCTCCTCCAGCAGAACTTTGTCATCCCACTTCTTCTCAAGTGCTTTGCTCTTTCCATCCCATTAAAACAACACCCCCCCATCAGACACAATCCCCAAAAACAAGGCTGTTTTCTGCTGGAGTGGGAAGCACATGCCACCACCCCATCCCATCCGTGCATCCGCCTGTCCTGGCAGTGCCAGCCCTCCTCCTGCCCATGCTGTCCCAACACATCACCCACTCTATCTGTGAACAACCAGCCCATCTCCAGCAGAGATTTTGGGAATGATTCCAACCTCCCTGTGGCTCCCAAACGCCCCCAGAGCAGATCTGGGCCCTCTGGTTTGGGTGCTCCAGCCTCAAAGTGCCAACTTCACCCGTTTCCTTCCGGAGGGATCTTTGTTTGCTTTCCTCAGGCCCAAGGACTGTGGAATATTTCTCCCAGGCTGAATAAATAAGATAATAGAGGCTGTTTTGGTACCACCCTGTCAGACACAGCAGCTCTACCCATGGGCAGCTCCAGAATACCACATCAAGGCCTTCTCCGAGGAACAGCAGAAGTCAAAGTATCCTGTGGGCAGGGGAGTTCTAAGGAGCTGAAATAACTGGATATTGGGTTATTTCATAACCATAAACCAAGGAACCTGACTGCTGACACATTCCCGCCTCTGTGTGGAACAACATCGAAACATTAGAACTTTAGCTGCAGCCAGGGCCATCCAAAATTGATGGGAGAAGGACTTCTTACATGGGCAGACAGCAACAGGCCATGGGGGAATGCTTTTAAACTAAGAGAGGAAGGAGTTAGATTAGAGACTGGGGGGAAGTTCTTCCCCAGGAGGGTGGTGAGGCCCTGGCACAGAGAAGCTGTGGCTGCCCCATCCCTGCAAGTGTCCAAGGAAGTGTTCAAGGATGAGATCTTGAGCAGCCTGGGACAGTGGAGGTGTCCCTGCCCATGGCAGGGGTGGCACTGGGTGGGCTTTAAGGTCCCTCCGAACCGCTGTAGGATTCAGTGATTCCATGTGTTGGGAACACCCTGCAGAGCCCTGGCAGTGCTGGGAGCAGGCAGGGGAACAGACAGAGCTGCCAGGAGGATCTGTGGTCCCTGCACCAGCGGAATCCACGGGACTGGACAGCCCTGTGGCCCCTGCTGGCGTTCTCAGGGACCCAGGATCAACATTCCTGCTCCACAAAGAAACACGGTCATCCCATGGCCCACACCGGCTTTCCAGTGACTTGCACAGAATTCCAAAACGGTTTGGGTGGGGAAGAACCTCAAAGATAATGGAGTCCCACCCCTGCCACGGGCAGGGACACCTTCCACTATCCCAGCTTGCTCCAAGTCCTGTCCGAGCTGGCCGCGGACACTGCCAGGGATGGGGCACAACAGCTTCTGTTCTATGGATTCTAAAAGACTCCCAGTGAGGGGTGGGAAGGAATCCAAGTCCCTCTGAGCCCCCGTGCCAGCCATGAGTCACCGCTCCAGGCAGCCCCAGCCCACGGCGCCGAGCGCTGGCTGCCGCACTCTGGGATCCAAACTCCTAATAACTGAGTGAAAGAGAAATTGCTAAAAGTCAGGAAACCACATAATGGATGAGTGAGTCATCCCTGCCTGAAAAATTTGAGATGCCAAAGAAAGCTCAGAAGAAATCAAAGAAAAACCCACAACATTCCTGCTGTTCCATCCTGCCACCCTTGAGCCAGGAGATCCATTACAGCAGCACAGCTTGCCCAAAGCCAGGGATTCCCAGTGCCCAGCTCTGGGCACTAACTATGTGATACCCACGGCAAAGAATACTGGGAGCGTGAAGAGCTCGAGATGCTGAAGCAAAAATTTTGGTAGCTCTGACAAGGTGACTGAGAAATAGAGAATTCCCCTCTTGCTATCAGAATTTATTGATAAATCATGGAATGGCAGATAGACTCATGTTGGGAGGGATCTTAAATCCCATCCCATTCCACCCCAGCCATGGCAGGGACACCTCCCACTGTCCCAGGCTGTTCCAAGCCCCAGTGTCCAACCTGGCCTTGGGCACTGCCAGGGATCCAGGGGCAGCCCCAGCTGCTCTGGGAATTCCAGCCCAGTCCCCCACCACCATCCCAGAGAAGAATTCCTTCCCAACATCCCATCTAATCCTACTTTCTGTCAGTTTGAAGCCATTCCCTGGCTCCTGGCCCTCCAGCCCTTGTCCCCAGCCCCTCTCCAGCTCTCCTGGAGCCCCTTCAGGCCCTGCCAGGGGCTCTGAGCTCTCCCTGGATCCTTCTCCTCTCCAGGTGAGCACCCCCAGCTCTCCCAGCCTGGCTCCAGCTCTTGGAGCATCTCCATGGCTCCCTCTGGACTCTCTCCAGCAGCTCCATGTCCATCCCACGCTGGAGGCCCAGGATGGAGAGTCCAGAGCTGACCCAAACCCAGGCTCACCGCCCAGCTCTGTCTCACCTTCACGGCCTCACAGGACAGCTGGGAGAGCCCAGTGCCCCAGGAGGAACACGGACATCCACAAGGGCTCTCCCTGCACTGCCTGGCCTCCCCCTCCTCCTCCCCAGCAGCCCAGGCTCCGAGGACTCCCCTGGTCCCTTCCCAGACACGCTGCTGCATAATTAATCCAAGGGAAGCAGCACCATTCCCACGCTGCCGTACAAGGACAGCTTCTCCCAATTTTAGCCTTATTTATCCCTCATGTGTCTCACCAAGAAGTGATGATTCCCATTTTCACAGGAATCCTGGAGAGCAGGAAACAGGGTGACAACAGCCTGTGCCTCGGCCATGGCACGCACTCCCCAGTCTGCCTTTCCTACAGCCAGAAGGAGCGAGCTGCTCCCAAACCACTGATGCTGTGGGATGTGGCCCTGCTGCAGCCAGCTCGGGGCTTTCCCAGCAAAGTCTGTCCCTTCCACTGAAGAATGGCACTTCAATAGGGCGAGGTGCTGCCTCTCCCCAGATTCCTACAGCTGATCCCCCAGGAAAACCCAAACCTTAATTACCCAACCTCAACAAGAGCCTGCAACCATCCGCTTCACTTCTTTGGGAATAAAAGCCCTTCCCAGTGATCCTCTTATCCTCTACTTCCCAAACTCAAGCAAAGCCACTCTCCTGTATCATTCCCTTCCCACGAGGATCAGGACAGCAGCGAAGGGGGACCTGAGGCAGATGTGGATCCTGGCAGACGTGGATCCTGGCACACGGTGCAGGAGAAAGCCAATAGCATGGGAAGAAGGTGAGGGAGGAAAGGAGGAGGAGGAAGGAGCTTGTGAATAACAAACACAAGCCTGCAGAAAACCCAAGATTTGTTATTCTTGGTGCTCGCAGACCTGTTTGGTTCCAGGCACAAAATGGTGAGAGTTGGGAATCCCAGAACAAGGAGATCCAGGATGTGCCAGGCACTGCCTGGGCAGTGCCCTCAGCAATGGAATGCCAGCAGATCCCACATGTGACAAGTTAAATGACATGGCAGGACAAGGGATCAGAGGTAAATGAGGAGGAAAGTGCCATCTTTCTGCAGGACAGTGGTCACGCTGCTCCTGAGGGAGAATCCTGACCTTTACTCCTCCATGGTGAGGAAAAGGGCTCTTCCCAGAAAACCCCACACATCTTTCTTGCCATCGAGTGTCACTGTAAAAGATCATCCCAAGCCCCAGGTACCTCCTTTCCCCACAACAAGTCCCTGCCAGGGAACTCCATGCAGCACACGGGGCGGCAGAGCATGAAAAGCAGCAATTTAGGGGCAGCACCAGTGGCACAAATGAAAATAAATCCCTGTATAAGCAGGCAAAGATCATTCACATTAGGAAAACAGCAGTTTTAAAATATTTTTCCTTCCTTGCCAACCACACATGAGTACTTTGGGTTATATCAGGGCCAGGAGAATGAGAGAATTACAGAATATCCCGAGTGGGGAGGAACCCACAGGGATGATCCAGTCCCACCCTTGTCCCTGCCCAGACGCCCCAACAATCCCAGCCTGTCCATCCCTGGCAGCGCTGGCCAAACGCTCCTGGAGCTCTGGCAGATTTGGGAATGTCCCCATTCCCTGGGGAGCCTGGGCAGTGCCCAGCACCCTCTGGGGGAAGAACCTTTCCCTGATCTCCAGCCTGAGCTGCCCTGGCCCAACTCCAGCCGCTCCTTCAGGTAGAAAAAATCATCCTTGAACGGGATGGACAAACAGCAATGACCCCAAATGTGCTGGTACAAGGCAGGTGTTCCTAGATTCTAATCCTTCTGCCCCAAAGTGAGAGCTGCTATTCTTTCATCCTATGGGAAAATGAGAAGCCCCCCTGCACTGTGAGCAGCACCACGCTGGCAGTGAACGAGCCCTGCCTGCCTGGAGCGGAGCTGGTGCCACCTCACTGAAAAGGTTGTTACTAAAAAAACAATTTAAAAAGAAAAGCCTTGAAATGAGTCACTGTGGAACCAGGATTAAATTGGAATTTTATGCTTTGCTACACTGGAAGATGGAAATGCTCCTTTTGGAAAAGAGAGTGGGGAGATTCAACCCTTGCACAAAAAACACCTCTCCTAAAGTGGCTGTTTTCTGAGGGTGATCAGGGAAAGAGGAACTTTCTAGAACAGATACAGACCAAGAGCAGCACTCAAACCCTGAGGCTCCTCATCCTAGTGGGGTTCCAGCAGTGCTGGGGCAGCAGAAGGTGACACAACACACGAGGTGTCATCTCCAGGCTGTGAAACCTGGCAGGTGGGAGCAGGAGCTGCCAAAACCAGAAGGGAATCCCAAAATCCCTGAGGCTGGAAAAGCCCTCCCAGCCCACGGAGTGCCAGCCGTGCCCGATGGCCACCTTGTCCCCAGCCCAGAGCCCTGAGTGTCCATCCAGGAATTCCCTGGACACCTGCAGGGATGGGCACTGCAAAGCTCCCTGGGCAGCCCCTGCCAAGGCCTGAGCACCCTTTCCATGCAGAAATTCCTGCTGCTGGCCAAGCCCAGCCTCCCCTGGCCCAGCCTGAGGCCGTTCCCTCTCCTCCTGTCAAGGGGGAAGGAGAGAAGGAAGAGAGGAGTGATGGAGGAAGGAGGGAATGCTTTCCAGTGACAACATGCCGTGATTCCAGCAGCTCAGCAGCTCCTAAAACCTCACCCTTAGTGTGAAAAATCCACATGGAGAGGCAGCTCCCACACCGGGCTTCCCTGAGGACCAGCAGACACAGGGCCACTCACACTCTAGGAACAGCAGGGATTTCATAGCAAGCCCAAACCACAGCTGCTCCTTCCCTGAACACAGACTTTCCAAAATCCTCCAGGCTCTTTGCAGCAATAAAGAGGCTTTAAAAGACAAGCTGGAAACTCCTTGGACAAGGTACTCCTTCCCCATCCTCAGCACACAGAAAGAGCTCTGGCGTGATGCTATCCTGGTTGCAGTCCAGCATTTTAAAGTGATGTTGTGTAAGCAAAAAACCCGAGGAAGGAAACCCCCAAACCTTTCCTGAGCCCAGCTCCAGTGCCACCTCAGCTGCTGCTCCACTGCCCGTGCTAAACCCAGCCTAACCCTCCCTGTGCCTGCCCGGAGTCACCCGGCAACACGGAGTGCAGAATCTGCAGGGAATCCTCATAAACCTGAGCGGATCTGGGTTCCCCCCAGAACGGCAGCTCACCTTTCCCCCATCATTCCGAAGGCAGTGTTTAGCTGTGGCTTTCCCCAGGCAGCTGGAGAGGCACTGCAGGGTTTGGAATGTGCCCTTCTCCTGAGCCCTGTATGGACATGAGTCAGTTTTAGGGGAACTTAAGGCAGGAAAGGGGCAGTTTTCCAGACCCCAGTCACTGGGAGTCAGACTGACTCAGCCATGGAATTCCAGACTATGGAATTTGGGTTGGAAGGGACCTTAAAGATCACCCCATTCTACCTCCTGCCATGGCAGGGACACCTCCCACTGTCCCAGGCTGCTCCAAGCCCCAAATCCAACCTGGCCTTGGGCACTGCCAGGGATCCAGGGGCAGCCCCAGCTGCTCTGGGAATTCCACCCTGGGCCAGGGCCTGCCCACCCTCCCAGGGAACAAATTCTTTCCAAGGATTCCTAATCTATCCCTGTCCTCTGTCCCTTGTACCAGCACCTGCACACGCACCTTTTACTGCCCCAGGTGCCCCCTCAGGCCCCAGGGCCGTGGGATGGAGGTTCTGGGTGCTATTTCCACCTGCCCCACTGCATGCCCAGATCCCACCCCCTGCTGCTTTCCCCACTGAACTCGGTGACCGACGTCCCCCCGTTATTCCGAACGCACCATTCAGAGCACCCCGGGCACGGAGCCAGAGGAGCGGGGTTGGGTCTGACCCAGCATCACTGGAGCTGAACAAACAGATCCTTCCCACACCCAGCCATTCGGTAAGAAAATGCCCCCCAGAGTTTGAATGAGAGGGATAAATCACTCGGGAGGGGAATGGGAGAGGCTGATGCGAGGGGCCCGAGCCGCGCTCCCGAAGTTGGTGGCCCCGGTGTGAGTCCATGGCTCAGCCAGGGCTTGGAGCAGCGCTCCAAGGGCGAGCAAAGAAATTCCTCAGGCACCTCCCTCAGCCCTCCATAAATCCTCCAGGCCCACGGGAGGCAGAAAGTGAGCTCTGGGCATGGCTGAGCCTGAGCAGCCACCGGTCATGGAGCCATTCCCAGCAGAGCTGCGGTCCCGGTTTGGGGGATCACAAATGTCACAAATGGAAGGGCTGTGTGTGCTCACAGGGGATGCTCAGGGAGCAAGATCCCACTCCTCCTTCACATCCCACATCCCACCCCGAGGGCTGGGCATGCTGAACTGGGAATATTCTCCATGGGAGCGGTGCCCTTGCAATAACAGCTCTCTCCCAAGGGAACCTGCAAGCCCCTCGGCAAAGGATTCCGAGTGTGGAACACACAGACCACAGAATAGAAAACTCAAGTTGGATCAAGCAGCAGCTTGGAAGAGTTTGGGACCAAGCTGGGAATCAAGTGAAATGTCCGTGGCTGCCATGGAACACAGAACACTTCATTTACTGGAAGTTAATTATAGACCAGCACAGCTTCCAGCGAGCTGAGGCTGCCTCGGAGATGTGCTTCAAATCACAGAAAGTGGCCTTGACTTATTAAAAAAGATTCTCATTCCCAAAGATGTGTGGGAGGGACCAAGACTTTCTGCATGACATCAGCCACAAAACTTGAGAAAACAGCAGCTTTCTGTGAGCAAATTAAAAATAAAATATTTTCATTACTGCATAAAAATTAAAAAAAAAGAGACAACAGAACGTTATTATTGTCATGGACAGCTTAAAAGTTAAATTCTAAAAAAACATGCATCTGGTCCCTTCTTTAAAGAGACATAGAAATCCATCCTGTCCCACCCCAGCCATGGCAGGGACGCCTCCCACTGTCCCAGGCTGCTCCAAGCCCCAAATCCAACCTGGCCTTGGGCACTGCCAGGGATCCAGGGGCAGCCCCAGCTGCTCTGGGCACCCTGGGCCAGGGCCTGCCCACCCTCCCAGGGAACAATTCCTTCCCAAGATCCCACCCAGCCCTGCCCTCTGCCATGGGAAACCATTCCCCGGCTCCGGGGCTGGAGCTGCTATTGCTGTTGGAGGTGAGCTGAGCTCATCCCAGCCCATCCCACTCCCCAGCACACCTGGCTCCAGCTCTATTTGCCGAGAGTTTTAGCAACTTCGCTTGGCGGGAAAAAAGCATTTGTGGGGAAAAATGAATCTTACTTTTTCAGTCTTATATTTTCAAGCTACATCATCTGATCTGAAAAAAATCCCCAAAATCCAAAAAGGAGCCTGAGCTCCTCCCTGTCAGCTCTCCTGACCGGTACCAGCACAGGACACAGCCACTGGCTGTACCGGTGACATTTCTTTCCCAAGAGCAAAGTGTCACCTCTGCAGCATTCCCCCCCTGCAACCACAACACACAGGACTAAGTTTAGCCATCGTTAGGCCACAGATAAATCCCTCCTAACCCCTGTCCTCTCCCAGAGCCCAGGGAAACCAAACCATCTACAAAGAGCTCTACGTTCACCCAAATGTGACTCTCTAAACTCATTATTCAGTGCTAATTCCTTGCAGCTCTTCCAGGATCAGAGGAGCAGCAGCCCCAGGATCTGAGCAGCAACACTTGGGTGCGTTGGGCTGAAAAAATCCTGTCGGTGTGTGAAATTCTGGGTTATTTCTGTTGTGCCAGGCTGGGCTGCGCTGACTCAGCGTTCAGCACCAGCCACAGGCACGGTAAAGGACTGTGTTTACCAAAGGGATAACTCGGGCTACCAGGGAAGTTCCCTGCCAAATCCTAACACAAACACACAGGTGACTCAGGAAGACGAGTCCAGACTCCTCTGGAGCTCTTTTAATACCTCACTAATCATGAAAAAAACACTCCATACCCTCCAGGCAGAAAATATTCCTTCCAGCAGCAGCATAAAGGAGAAAAGAAGCCACGAGCTTTCCTCCCTCCTCTGCTGCAAAATAGAGAATTTCAGTGCAGCTCCCCTGAAAATTCGTTTCCAAACCACTTCCAAGGGGCACAGGCTGCCAGGGCAGGGATGGAATCACTGCCCTGGAGTGATTTAACAGCCCTGTGGATGTGGCACGTGGCGACATGGGCTAGTTGAACTCTCCAAGGGCTTTTCCAACCTAAACAATTCCATGATCCTCTCAATTAAACCCAGCCCTTTCGCACCTTGTGCACCAAAGGCTTCACGTGTATTTCTACCAATGCTCGCACAAAGACTCTACCGAATAATAAAACCTTTGGCCTCCTTCTTTCCAACACAAATTCCCTTGCTTCTTTAGAGCAGCTGTGTCCTGGTGCAATGTCCAGGAAACCCCAGCAGCGCAGGTGCAACCAACCTGGTCTGCCATGAGTGGGCACAGTTGACTTTCCTTAAGGATTTGGTAATTTCAGAGGAATTCAGCCACAGAATCATTTAGACCAGAAAAGCCCTCCAAGACCGTCAAGTCCAACCTCTCTCCAGCAGCTCCACACCCTTCTGATGCTGGACCCAGGGCTGGGGCAGCTCTGCAGGTGGGGTCTCACCTGAGCAGGGCACAGGGCAGAATCCCAATCCCTCTCCTGCTGCCATGCTCTGGGAGCTGTGGATCCCAGCACACAGGGATTTTGGGATTTGGGTGCACAGGGCCAGGGTGTGTTGATTTGCTGAAGGGTCACAGATCCCTCCCTTTGGGCTCTTATGGATTGAACACTGAACTGCTCTCTTCCCTCCCTGGCACACACACGGCAGCTCTGAGATGCCCAATCCACAGTGACAGATCGCACGCACACCCACGTGTCCCCATCCCCACGGGGACCGAGAGCTCAGTCTGGGAAAAGTGTTTATTCCCAAGCACTCACTCGCTGCTGCTCCATCCAGACACAGCTCTGGAGGTGTGGGAGGACTCTGGCCCAGGGGATGAGTGGATCCACACCAAGGTGCTCGATTCACTTCCAAAGCCAGGGCAGGTCTCAGTGAAGCCCCAGCCTTCCCAGGAACGCTGGACGTGCCACAGGCTGGGCCACCACGCTGACCTTTGAGAGGGTCTCGAGTCCCTGCTCTGCCAGGTGACTTCCTGCACAGCAATGACATCTCTGCACTTTAATCCTGCCCTGGGAACAGGAAGCCTGGTGCTTCCACATCCTACCACGAGATTAAATGTCCCAGAGCTCATGAGGAACTCCGAGGAGCTGGAAGCAACATTCCCAGTGCAGGTGTTTGGCAGATGCTGGAGAAGCCCCCTTTGCTTACTGGTCCCCTCTGGGCTTGAACCACAGAGCAAGACTTGGGTTTGGTGTAAAAATTCCCATTGCCTGAGTGAACAGCAGTTGGAGTTTCTCCCGACCCCAAAGGAATCACAGGACTGAACCAATCACGTATTTTCAGTGGGAATAAGGATGAGGTGGGGTGAAGTGTCCCTCTTTTCCCACATCTCAGGAAACCTCCACCCCAGTTCCTATGCTCCTGGCAGGGCCCAAGAGCAGCACATCCCACATCCCTGTGGGTACAGCAGGGCTGTGTAGATCCCTGGCTTTCCCACTGCTTCTCCCGCACAGAGCCCGGCTACATCCTGCACCTCCCCATGCTCCCAATCTCTGCCTCTCAGGAGGGCACCAGGGCCATCACAGCACTGGGATTTGGGGGTCCCTGTGCTCAGGGTCCCTGTGCAGAGCCCAGATTGCTCTTCCAAAACCCCGAGTGGTGCCAACCCAGCAAAGAGCCAAAGGTACCACGGAGATCCTGGCTGGGATGAGCTGGGAGAGCGGAGCAGTGGGATAGCAGGATGCCTCCTCCCAGCAGAGTCCCAGCGAGCGGGAAAGCATCTCAGCCATTCCACCTCGTTAGGCTGAGCAGCTGAAAATAGCCACGGGATGAAAAACAAACCAGCTGGACAAGTTCTCCAGTGGGAGGCTCTGGCCAGAAGTGAGCGTGGAGCTCTGTCCTGTCCAGAGCTCTGTCCTGCCCAGAGCACTGTCCTGTCCGGAGCTCTGTCCTGTCCAGAGCTCTGTCCTGTCCGGAGCTCTGTCCTGTCCGGAGCTCTGTCCTGCCCAGAGCTCTGTCCTGCCCGGAGCTCTGTCCTGCCCAGAGCCCTGTCCTGTCCGGAGCCCTGTCCTGTNGGAGGTCTGTCCTGTCCAGAGCCCTGTCCTGTCCGGAGCCCTGTCCTGTCTGGAGCTCTGTCCTGCCCACACCCCTGTCCTGCCCAGAGCCCTGTCCTGTCCAGAGCTCTGTCCTGTCCAGGGCTCTGTCCTGCCCGGAGCTCTGTCCTGTCCAGAGCTCCAGAGGGGTCACTGCTGACCGAGCATCCCCCCAGGCCAGCCCTCGGGAAGGGAGGAGTGGCAGGGAGAGCACTGCTCCATCCAGCAAACCTTTGAACATATCCATCTCACAGGATGGCACAGGAACACCAGACATTCCCGTTATAGCTCTGACATGACAAA
Organism: Pardalotus punctatus; assembly: GCA_013400915.1. Classification (NCBI taxonomy): domain Eukaryota; kingdom Metazoa; phylum Chordata; class Aves; order Passeriformes; family Pardalotidae; genus Pardalotus; species Pardalotus punctatus. The sequence continues at coordinate 14,994 of VZTX01028134.1, forward strand.
ACTCCAAGGTTTGAGACTCACCCTTTGAGGCATAAAACATTTTTTCTCCTTTCCCAAGAGGAAAAACAAAAGGTGGAAGAAAAAATAACCAGCAACCCCACTTCTTACTTCTCACACTAACTGCTGTCAGGAAAACTTGTCTAGGAATCATCCTGCAGTGTGGGAGAACAGGACTGAGTGCCCCAAATATCCTTTTCAACCCCCCTTTCTTTGTTAACGATACAGCAAATTAATGAGGAAGAGGAAAACCTGTTTATCGCCAAAACACAGAGTGCAAATCTCCAGGAAACAGCATGGTCTGTGAGAAACCTCTGAAAGCAGCAGGAGCAGAGGCCAGGAGGAAAGTGCTAGGGATGGCACACAGTCCTCATCATGGCCCCACTGACAGAGCGTGCTGCCATCACCATTCCCACAAAACCATCAGTGTTCCCGAGTTCCTGTCCACACTTCCCGGTTTCACACTTCCCGGAGCATCTCCTCTTTCATCCAGAGGCCCCCCAGGACACAGATTTATTAAATGACTGTCCCCTCAGCAGGCCAGGCTGCAGGAGTGCCACCTCCATCTGCTGCCCCCCAGGGAAGCTGAGGAACCTCTTCATGTTCCCAGCACTGCAGCAGAGGGTCCTATGGTTTGCTTTTCTGTTGTTGGTGGGATTTGTGGAAGCAGGTAGAGAGGTCAGGCAGACAGGCTCCAAGATGCTGAAGAGAGAGAACTTTATTTACAAGAAGTTCCTTTTATACACAGTAATAAACAAGTGTCTATTGGCCAAAGACAATCCACCCCCAAAGACTTATGGGTTATGGCTTGTACACCTCTAACACAAAACACAGAGATTGAGAAAGTACAGTTTATCTGTATTCTCCATGAGAGAGAAAGAAAAATCCTTAAACACTGCAACTACAGGGTCCCACTCACACATCTCGGGATACCCACAGCCAGAGCCAGCCTGAGCTCTGGGAGTGGGGAAACTAAAAATTCTGAGACCCTGGGCACCGGGACAGAGCAGAGACGGGGCTGTTCTGGCAGAGTTGGCACAATCCAACCCCCCCAAATTCCCTGGGAGCATCACCAGCTGTGCTTTGGTTGTGTCCCAGTCCCAGCTGGGACCAAACCCACCCGAGCCCCCCAGCAGTCACCTGGATCCACATAGCCCACAGATAAAGCACAGCATGGACAAGAACTTCCTTCCTGATCCTCTCCACAGGTTTGCAAAGAAAACAAAATCTCCTCCTGATTTTGTAGTTTACAGGCCAGACCCACCGTGAAATCCTGGAGCACCGAACCGCTGCCACCTTCCCAAAATGCTCCAAGCTGCTCAGACCCCTCACCAGCCATTCCCCAACAACACTTTATCCCTGGTTTCTCTCCTTTCCCTTCCCACAAGCCTAATGGCACTGCTGAGGGGCCAGACGCGGATCCAGCTCCAGAAATGCCAACCAGGAGGAAGCTGTGGGGCTCCAGGAGGATCTGCCCAGCCTGAGATGGGATCATTTCCCTCGGCAGCAACCCCTGGCCTCAGCCACAGCCCCAGCAGTGGGAAAATCCCTCACACACGGGATTAGGAGAGAACAACCCTTCCCCAGCCTGCCTGCCTGGAGGTATCCTCACCTCACCTGCAGTCCTGGAGCTTCTCCGTGATGAGCACGAGGCCTCCAGGCCAGCACAAGATGCCAAACCTGGATTTTTGCCTTCCAACTGCCAAACAGCTGGAACAAACCTACCCGGGCACCCTTAACAACAGCAGCAGCTTGGAACAGAATATTTCCAGAATTATTTTTCTCCCCCCCCCAAAAAAAATTAGTTTTTATCCTCCATCCATCTCTATCCAGTTAAAAAACAACTTTTTTTTTTTCCCTTTGGCTTACTCACCCATTAATTATGTCCTGGCACTCTTACAGATCTAAACACACGCATTGCTTAGCGGCTTTAATCCTGAATTATTCCTCCCTTCCCTGCAATCCAAAGCCTCCCTTGCCTAGGAAGGGGCAGGCTGTTCCAACCAGCAAGCTGTTCCTCTGTAACCCAGAGAGGAACATTCCTCAAGTTCTCCTGTTTATTGTGTTTGTATCCTCCCAGAACAGCCGAATTTACGGCACCAGAGCTCCAAACCTGGAGAGAAAAATTAAACTGACCTTAAAACTCTGTCCTTCAGGGAAAAACAAACACTTGGGTACAAAAATAGTGTCTTTTCCTGAAAAATATGTAAGTGTGTGTGTTACCAAACATCCCCCTTTCCAACTGGATTGCTGCTGCTGGGGCTGCTGGGATCAGCGATTTCCAAATCCCAGAGGAGGAGAAAGGATGGTGGAACTGAGAGGATGCAGAGCTCCTTGGTGGGATAAAGTGCACTTGCAAGGAAGGGCTGTATTTGCCTTTGTGGATCTGGCAAATGTCTCTTAAAGCAAGTCTCAGCAAGGTGTGTGTGTATATATATAT
>VZTX01028137.1:0-15620 GCA_013400915.1 Pardalotus punctatus
GACAAACCTCACCCTTCAAGGGGTAAATCCTCTGTTTGAAACCCGGGGGACAAACCTCACCCTTCCAGGGGTAAATCCTCGGTTTGAAACCCGGGATATGTCCCGCTGAAACTCCCGGCGATAAAACCCAACCCTGGCGTTGATGCCTGAAAAATTATCCTTGGAGGCGGCTGAGGGAGCAAATATCTGAGGGTTCAGAGGCAAATCTGCAGAAAAAATCGGCTCTCCACGCCCGGAGCTGCCCCTGAACATGTGGGTGCCAGACGACAGGATTAGGGGGCGGACATTCGAGGCCACCCTTGCGCCAAGGACACGGAATGTCCCTGGCCATTCGCTCACCTGCCCTGCAGCACCGCAAGGAGAGGAGAAAAGACAAAGGTGCTGTGTTTTGCTACCAATATTTGCCTCTAAAATGAAGTTTAGCACCGAGTTGTGGAGATGGAATTCAACTTTTAACCGGTATTTTAATTGTTCTTCAACCACTGCCTCTGTTGGTGGAGAAAAACTCTCCCTGTTAAGACCTAAACCTCTTAAAGATGGACCTGAGCGTCCATTATTCAGACAGCAGAGCTTTTATTTAAATTTAAAATATAATAATTCCAGTTCTGCTCATATTTTGTGGGCTTCTTCTTAATCCATGCAGCGGCACTGTGTTTTTTTTTCACGTGATAACCACATGAACTGGAAATTAAAACTTCAAAATGTGAAGCCTAAGGAGGAAAAGAAAAAAATTTCCAATCCACCCCTCAGGATCACCTTCAGATTCCACTGCAAAAGGCACCAAGCAAGACCCACAGAGTGGAGAGGAAGATCTGAAATTCTTCATAATCAGATTTACGTCATAGGTTTGATGAGATTATTATCAGCACCTCAACAATGATGCAGAAGAACACAGATTATCCAGAAATTTAAGCAAAGGAAAAGTCAGGGAAAGCTATTTGTTCATAGAATAAAGTTGAGAATTTTATTTGATGCCCACAATGGAGCAGAAAACAGGTCTGGTGAAAATTCTGAAATGATAAAAAGTAGAAGAGACACCAAGGAAATCACAGAGAACAGGCTACAGCTCTCCTTTAAAATGAAGAACAAAACTCACCAAACCAGCACTTAAAACTGAAAGAATTTAAAAATCACCCCCCCAAAAAAAACCCTTTAGGGGTTTATTTTTTCTTAATGGAGTCAAAAAAGCAGAACAAAATCAATTATTATTTCTTCCACATAAGCAAAAGCAGCTTGGAGCTGCTAAAACTGATCAGAAAAACCTGACCAGGTGAGGGGCAGCAGCAATTTTTAAACACAAATGGTGCAAATGGAAACTCCAGTTTGGGGTGAGGAATCATTCCCAAACTGCCAAGTCGTAGGAACAATAAAAATATTTGTCATTATTTTTGGACCTGTTATTAAGAGGACCTCGAGCTTGTTTGATCATTAATTGACTCATTATGGTATTTTTATCGTAGGGGTTTCTATGAAAATCAGCCCAAAATCACTTGCTGTCAATAAAATTAAAGATTTCCTCAAATAATTGACATTTTTAGTATCTCCTGGCTCTCTGGGAAAGCAGAGACCTATGGAGAACAGGAGATGGATGGAGAAAAAGAAACGATGTGTGAGAAAGCTGAACTATTACACATTATTTATTCATTCATATTATTATTTATTCATTATTTATTTTAATGTGCTCTCTCTTCATTAGGAACTGCAGTTATTATGCACAAGTTGCAACTTCCTTTTACAGAATATTCTGGAAGTTTGTCATGGCTAAAGGGAAAGACATTAAAACAATGACTACACACAGCCGAACTACCCTTAAGATATGTGAATAAAACAATCAAAATCACATTAAACCACATCAAAACTTGATAAAGTTTATGAATAAAATAATTTATTAGGAGAATATAGGAGTAAAATTAAAAACTAATTGCGGTATAAACTTTAACAGAAGAATATACAGTTAAAATATCTTTACTTGATGGTCTGCAACCCTGGAATATGCCACTAGATGGCAAGTTTGGATAGAAATTAGCTGAATTTTAATTCATGGCACGTTTGAAAAGCCCAAGGGCACAGGAAAGAAACAACCACGAAAAAAGAGAACAAAAATAGGAAGAGTTCAAGAAACAGGCCCTGCATATGGAGCACATTTAATATTGGTCAAAAAGGATAAATGGGTTTTAGTTTTGTTTCCACGTTGCCACACAAATAGAGAATTAATTCACACGGGTTTGAAGTTGTGCTTTAAAGAAAACCAAGTTAAAATCACTGTTTTGCATATTCTTCACAATTTTTCAGAGCAGGGTCTCAGGTGGAGAGTCCAGCACTGAATAGGAATTGATTCTTGAATTACAGATATTCCCAGGAAATATTCCAACATCCTCGGGAATCAAGGCCTTCCCTGTGCAATCCTACCCCAGTCCCCCTTCACAATTTCCATTTCATCTTTTGCTGCCAGCCTAGGAAGAACTTTTTATCTCGATTTAAAAGAAAAATAAATCTTGGGTTTTTTTTTTAAAGCCGTTCTTTCTGCAGCACTGCAGCCTCATGTTCTGATATGGCAGAAGCATTCAAGAATTCTTAACAGAAATACAGCAAATCTCAAAAATAGAAATATAACAAACACATAGAAATACAGTAAAATTAACCCTGGTGAATTTCAGAATTCCTTAACACCGATGGATTAGAAATTCAATTTTTTGCTTACCTGTTAATACCCGTACAAAACTCTCTGAACAAAAATCCCACACAAGAAGCAAGGTGAGGAGAACACCGAATTTCCCTCGCAGGGCAAATCCCAGGAGCCTTACCTCATCTGGAGAGAGCAGGTAAATGGGAGTTAACACAGGAACTTCACTCTGTTCGCAGCTCAGGCCAAGGGATGTCAGGATCTCCTTGAGAACTTCATATCTTTTGGAATTGCTCAACTTGAGCAAATTAAAATCCTCTTCAGTCTGCACATCCACGGAATTGCTGTCCAGTTCCAAGTGGGCCTGGCAGGATAGCAAAAAAAAACAAAAAAATCAAATTAATTTTTAATTCAGGGATTAAATTGCCAGTACTTTTCTCTCAAAACCCACCCAAAACTCCTCTTCTTAATAAGATTCTCCTGGAGGAGTTGATCAAACTTGTATTTACTGACTTAAATTTCACCTTCTGCTTTTCAGCTCTCCTAGAACCAACAGCAAGGCTGGTCATATTCTGGCTTGTACAAGAGCAGAAAACCATGAAAACTGAAATGTCATTAAAACTGAAATGCCATTAAAACTGAAATTACATTGAAATTGAAACGCCGTCAAAATTACGTTAAAGTTGAAATGAAATTAAAATTGGAAGAGCTTTATTGGAGGTTGTGCAAGATAGGGAGAACTCAGGCAAGTCACACGAATTAAGTTGAAATCAGTGCACATAAAGAAATGCTTCTGTCTAAAAAAGTTACTTTCTCAGCTGGTAGAAAATCACTCCTCAGGACTGAAGCAGATGCTTAAATGCAGAAATTAAATGCAAAAGAAAAAGAAATTTCTTCCTAGACCTCCTTTTTGGCTCATTTTTTCTGGTTTTCCTTTTATGATTGCTTTGGCTGTTTTTTAAGTTAGTGTTACAAGATATTTCAAAACCCTTGCACTCTCTGCAGATTCATTTAATGACGTTAAATAAAGCTATTATTTTTGTTCCTTTCTTCCATTTGGAAGAAACGAACAAAATCTAATGATGTTCTGTGTGTTTTATGTATTTCTATTGAAATTCAGGGAAATGAATGAATGTGGCTGCCCCTGGATCCCTGGCAGTGCCCAAGGTCAGGTTGGATTTGGGGCTTGGAGCAGCCTGGGACAGTGGGAGGTGTCCCTGGGGATGATTTAAAGATCCTTAAAAAATGGGATGATTTTAAGATCCTTTCCAACCCAAACCACTCCACGATTCTAAAAAACACATTAAAAAGGGGACAGGACACACCCACCCACCGGGAGAGTACGGAGAAAAAGGAACCAAATCTGCCAGAATATTTAATGGCTGATGTCACTGCCTGTCCCCTGAAGAGAAAACAATAAGGGCTTTTTTTCAAATCCAGACTGGAAGTCATTTCGAATCATAAAACGACACACTAATCCTTTTAATCTGATTTTTGAAGCTGGGCTGTGATGCTCTTTTTTTTCTGGGGAAAACCTCTGGAGTATTGAGTTTTACTACAGCAGCAGGATCAATTTAAAGGGTGCAGCAAAGCAGAACTTGCACGAACAGTGTCTAATCAATTTTCTAGCACCAGCAGCCAGCACACGGGTGGCAGAGCTGCCATAAAAAAAAAAGCCATAAACACACTACTATATCTAACAGAGTTTACAAAAATCCAGCAGATTTCAGCTGATAAGAGCCAAAAACACTTCTAAGAAAACCCTGAATATTTCTGAGCTCCGTAATTGCTACGAGAGCCTTGATACTTGATCCCTGAGCAGTTAAATTGCAGTGCTCTGGGCTCCTGAGAAAATTCTCTACCTAAAATATTGGTAAAAACAGAACCTTTCATAAAGCCTGTTCATCGCTGGCTCTTATATTCCTGAAGCACAGGTAAATAAATCGTGCTCTGCTTTTCTCAGTGTGTTTGGTAGATTTCTTTTCCAAACTACCTCTTATCAGCCTTTCCAGCACTCAAAACTTTAGCTGGGAGTATTTAAAAAATTCAAACAATCAGCGACCAACATTTACCTTTCCATGGAAGCTTCCTCCCCCTTGTCCAGAAAGTAGAATTAAGAAAAAAATATTAGGAACGCTTGAACATCTCTGTAGTTTAATTTTTGATGGTTTTGTTTGGCTGCTGGTTTTGCTTTTTTTTTAACCAGAGGTCACAACAACATAACACTGGAGAAGCACCTGTTTCCTGGGATATCACTTTTAAGGGGAATGAGTAAGATTTTGGCTCGTCCTCAACTCCCCCAATTCCACCCCCAGGCGCTCTGAGCGATTTGACAGGAGCAGAATGTTAAACATTTAAAACTTTAAACATTTAAAACGTTAAAGGCTGAATAAGGACTCAGGAAACAAAAGATCAAGCTCCCGGCGAGGTTTATTTCACACTCCTTGCTTTACCAGAATTCATGTTTTTGTAAGGATTTTTTGGGATGTATTTCCCAGATCTGCTCAAGCTGTATCCCTGCACAACTTCCAGCGGGCAGAGAGGGAAAGCTCTGTTTTGGAAGATGCCGCAATCCCAGGATATTTGGGGTTGGAAGGGACCTCGGAAATGATCCAGTCCAACCCCTGCCCAGGCAGGGACACCCAGAGCAGGGACACAGGAGCACATCTGGCTGGATTTGGGATGACACCAGAGGGACGTTCCACACCCTCCCCGTTCCCGGTTCCAGGGCTCTTCCCCCTCCACGGAAGGAAATTCTTCCTCACGTGGAACTTTTTGTGGTTTCATTCGTGGCCACTGCTCCTTGTGCTGGCACTGGGCAGCACTGCAAAGCCTGGCACCATCCCGTGGCACCCCTGGGGATATTTCTATGGATTGATGAGTAAATCCCTGCTTCCCACACAAACCTGCTCTTTGCTCCACCACCCTCTGGGATTTTGCATGATCTGTGGTGACAACAGGGAATGGAACAGCAGTGACATTCCCATTCCTTAGGAGCAAGTGAAACCCATCCTGCATTGGATTCCTTGTACATCCAGGACATCCATTTGAACCTCAGGGCATGGGGAGGCCCTGGAACAGAATTCCCAGAGCAGCTGGGGCTGCCCCTGGATCCCTGGCCAGGTTGGATTTGGGGCTTGGAGCAGCCTGGGACAGTGGGAGGTGTCCCTGCCATGGCTGGGGTGGCACTGGATGGGATTTAAGATCCTTTCAACCCAAATCATCCCATGATTCCACACCTCCCCTTGACAGGAACCCTCAAGAACACACAATGGGAACGAGGGAACTCTTCTAGGATTGCCCATCATGCAGCAATGAGGAAATGAACATTTCCCTGCTCGCAGTACCTGGGAAAGGATGGCTTCTCCTCCACTGTTCCCATAAGTCAGGTGAACAATAACCGTGTCTTTATCAGCATTATTTAACCGACTCAACGTCTTCACTTTGCTGGGCTCTTCCTTCATCCTTTGCTCAAAAACACAGCCACTGACCAGGAGGTTCAACTTCACCTCAGCGCTGTCCTTTTTACACATCACCAACTCATGGACAACCCTCCTCAGCTTGTTTCTGTGCTTTATCTGCACGCCCCCAAACGTGAACGACGACGAAAACCCCAGAATCTTCCCACCCTTGGCCAAAAACTTCACAAACTGCTTGTGGTGGCCCTCAGGAATGGGCTCCTCCGTGGCAAGGACCAGCAGCAGGGAGTTGTCAATCCAGGGATCTCGGAGCACGTGCTCGTGCTGCAGCTCGTAGATGGCGTAGCTCTCAGCATCCACACAATCCCTGAGCACAGATCTCACCTGCTCCAACCTCCCTTTGGCAGCCTCAGAGCCCACATAAATCAGTATATTAGGAGGTTTTCCGGCGAGGTTTATTCTCTTTATTCCTTTTTCCACGCGTTCATCCTCCTCCTCCTCCTCCAGTTTGCTGCTGGGATCATCGGGAAGCGCTGGAATGTTTTCCGCTGAGGCGAATTTCACGGATTCGATGGTGCTGCTCTCCAGCTGCAGGCACTCGCGGCAGCTGAAAAGGTGCAAGCGGTGCTGCTCCCCAGCTCCTGTCTCCTCACCAGACAGCCTGGAGGCTTCATCCTCACCCTCCCTTTCTTCCTCCAGCCTGGATTTCTCCTCCTCACCTCGCCCTGCACACTCGGCCGCTCCCAATCCTGATTTAAGAGGAGTCACGGCATCCATGGCTGCACTTTGCTCCTTCACGGATGGTGCTTCCTGTGCCAGCTCCTTCAGGGCAGATTCCTGCAAATGGACAGCTGGGAAAGGATACAAAACCAGGGTTTAGCACGAGGATATTAAAAGTGTTGTGATAAATATCATTGACGCAGCAGGATTTAATTTATTTTCAGTACAAACGCTCTGTAACGGCAAGAATTTCACTTGTCTGACACACCAAGTCCTATTTTCCCCCGGAACAACATAAATTTGCACACATAACACAAACCTAAAGACAAAATGAAGCAAAGAAAGCGCCTCTGGAAAAATACTGCTCTTTTAAGGAGGGCAGGGTTTAAAATCACTCGCTGCTGTTTTGAAATAAACTATTTTGAAATAAGCTAACAAAGTGATGGTATTGGGTAAGATACGGATATTGAACCACGTCCCTCGCATTGCTGAAGGCTGCAGATAAAGGTTTGGCACAAGAAAAGGGAGAAAAAGAATATTTAAATTTATTTCAGTCTGCAGAAAAGGAGAGAGAGCCACCCACAGCAAGATTCAGAAGTTAAGAATCCAAGGGAAAACCAGAAAATAGGAAGAACTGTTAAACATTCCCCTTTTTCCCTGAAAATGATAGAAATGCAAAGATACATTATTTGTGGCAAATACAAGAGAGAAATGATGAGCAAAAATGATTCCTGTCAGCAAGAAATGTGCAGAGCAAACTGAGGAAGAGGAGAGAAAAAATACTCTTCACAAGGGAGGGTTTCTTCAGCTGCTGAGCCACGGAAATACTTCAAGTCTGAAAAATTTTACTGAATCTTTCTCCACTCACACAAAACCAAATAAAGTTATTATGCTTTTAATTCAGGGAGAAACTTGACGAATAAAATTTTGTTACAACACATCAGATCCACGTTCAATCCCTTTCCTTATGAAAATACAGAATTTCCCACCAGACACATCTGGGAGAATATTCCTACCCTCCTGCACTCCAGCTAAATGTCGTGGATTTTGTCATTCCTTAATTTCTGCCACCGAATTATGATCTACATATAAAAAAAAACCAGCAAAGCAAATAAAAACCCCATTAAAAAAAAAAAAACAAAAAAATCCCAAAAAACAAACAAATGACAAAAAAAACCCCAAACCAACAAAAAACCGAAACAAAAAACCCCAACCAAACGAGAAAAAAAAACCTCCACAGGAAAAAAAAACATAAAACCCCCACCCAAATTGTTCTCAATCCATGTCTACCTTTGAATACACTTTTATTTCAAATACGAAAAAAGAGAACATTTGCCTGGAAACTTCCGGGTTTTTTTTCCTTGGTTGTTTTGTTGTTTTCAGTATTTCAAAAATGCAAAAAAAGAGAACATTTGCCCGGAAACTGCTGGGTTTGTTTTTCTTGTTTTGGTGTTTTCAGTATTTCAAATATGAAAAAAGAGAACATTTGCCTGGAAACTTCCGGGTTTTTTTTCCTTGGTTGTTTTGTTGTTTTCAGTATTTCAAAAATGCAAAAAAAGAGAACATTTGCCCGGAAACTGCTGGGTTTGTTTTTCTTGTTTTGGTGTTTTCAGTATTTCAAATATGAAAAAAGAGAACATTTGCCTGGAAACTTCCGGGTTTTTTTTCCTTGGTTGTTTTGTTGTTTTCAGTATTTCAAAAATGCAAAAAAAGAGAACATTTGCCCGGAAACTGCTGGGTTTGTTTTTCTTGTTTTGGTGTTTTCAGTATTTCAAATATGAAAAAAGAGAACATTTGCCTGGAAACTTCCGGGTTTTTTTTCCTTGGTTGTTTTGTTGTTTTCAGTATTTCAAAAATGCAAAAAAAGAGAACATTTGCCCGGAAACTGCTGGGTTTGTTTTTCTTGTTTTGGTGTTTTCAGTATTTCAAATATGAAAAAAAGAGAACATTTGCCCGGAAACTGCTGGGTTTGTTTTTCTTGTTCTGTGGTTTCGGTTTTGGGTTTTTTTTTAACAGGTTTGTTAATCTAACAGAGAAGACTTAGAGAAACAATATTTTCTAATTTCTAATTTCTGGGATAGTGAAAGGCGTCCCCGCCCATTGCAGAGGGTGGGATGACCTTTAAGGTCCCTCCCAACCCAAACCATTCCACGATCCTATGAAATTCAAGCAGAGCCACCGAGGGCTCAACCGCCTGCAATCCCAACAGGAAGAAGACACCGCCTAAAGAAAAGCACATTTTTCAGCCAGGTATAAATTCAATATGCAAAATCCTAAAACAACCGAAAACCCAAGCCGTCGTGCTGTTAAAAAGGATCAGGAGCATACTTACAAACAATCCTGTGTGGCACCATCCCGTTATCCATCTGCAGCCTGTCTTCCAGGAAGGCTATCCCAAGGCTACTGAAATTATCTACACTCGCTTCAGCAATTAATTTAAAAGGTTCACCAGGTTTATAGGCCAAGGGTGAACAAAAGTCTGACCACTTCACAATCTAGAACAGAGCATACGGATGGCTTTCAGTTGGGAAAGGTTATGGAGAAATACCCAAATATCAACAATGTTGGGAGTTTGAGAGAGGAACTGCAGGAGGCTGGAGGGGAACCCAAGGGATTTATGGAGGAAGGGTTGGTTTAGGCAGCAAAGATTGAGCCCTGGTGGAAGAGAACCACGGCAATATCCACACTGAGGGCTGGGAGAAAACCAGGAATATGAAGGAATCATTCCCGAAGATGAAGGCTTTAAAAGTTCCGAGCAACAAAATGGCAGCAGAGAATGGTCACGTTCTGTAAGGAAAATTCCATTTGGATTTATTTCCTTCAGCACAAGTTCTAAGCAAGAATGCTGATAAAAAGAACAAAAGTAAACTGCAAGGGTTTAATCAAAATTAGCACCTAAACCCCAAGGGTTCAAGCTGTTGATCTACATCAAAAATCCCTTTCTCCAGGGAAGAAACATTACACAAGTAGGAGACACAACTGGACACACAAACCAGTCGTTCTGCCATGAAGGAATTTTTAGAGATGACAAAGCAACACCTGCCTTCATGACCTAAAAAAAATCAGCCTTTGCCGTGCAATATATTCCAAAAACTGGGAGACAAAGTGCAATTCCAACAGAGCGGCTGCAGCACTTGGACACCACTTCCATGAGGTTCACCTTTTCATCACCACACACAAGATGTAAAACACTGATTAAAGTAAGGAAAAACATTTAACAGGAATGCACAAACTGAGGGTGAGCTCTCAGGTATTCTACTTGTTCATATTTAGACTAAATTTGCCTTTTTATTTACTGCAGTTAAATGGTTTACATAAAATCCAAAAGAATCCAGCTCTGACTTTTGATTTCATGGTATTTCCCAAAGGAACAAGAGGAATCAACAAACCGAGAGTTCACGCAACCCTAATGGTTCTGTGTCCTTTCTAAGACATTCACCAAAGAGTTTCTGAGCAGCACAACCCAAATAAAACCATTCAGTCACAGAATCCCAGAATGGATTTGGGTCAGGAGGGACCTTAAATCCCACCCAGTGCCACCCCTGCCATGGCAGGGACACCTCCCACTGTCCCAGGCTGCTCCAAGCCCCAAATCCAACCTGGCCTTGGGCACTGCCAGGGATCCAGGGGCAGCCCCAGCTGCTCTGGGAATTCCATCCCAGTCCCCCACCACCATCCCAGAGAAGAATTCCTTCCCAACATCCCATCTAATCCTACTTTCTCTCAGTTTGAAGCCATTCCCTGGCTCCTGGCCCTCCAGCCCTTGGGAATTGTCTCTCTCCATGTTTCCTGGGGCTCCTTCAGGCCCTGCAAGGCCACCCTGAGCTCAGCCCAAAGCTTCTCCTCTCCAGGCTGAACAATCCCAGCTCTCCCNTCCCAGCACCAAACAAAAAAAACGTGCAGTTATTGCTGCACAGTACAAATAAAATGAACACAGAGCAAAGCTCTTGACAAAACCTATGAGCTGCCATCCCGCTACAATCCATTTCCTCCAGAGCAGAGCAAAAATCCTCAGGGAATATTTTCAAGCTTTGTTTCTACGATTCAAGATCAGAATTCTGTCAGAATAAAGGATGAAGGGCCAGCGCTTAGCAAGAGATGGGAAATTATTTATACTCCTGTTTTCTGAGTCCGCCTCATTTTCACCAGTCACGGATCACTGAGAGTGCTCCAAAAAATCGCTTTTCTGGCTAGAAATTCCCCCAGGCCCCAGGAGCAATGTGCTCCCACAGCCCCTGGCTATAGTGACAGGCAGAGGTACCAAAATTAAGAGCACTTTACTGTGTTCACACAGAAGAACAATAAACAAAATAAAAATTTCCTTTTTTATTTTGATTTTTTTTTGCCTGGACTGTTGCTGATGAGCTTTGTAATTCAAATTAATTATTAATGTCCAGGTAAGAATGCAGAATTTTCTGTCCTAAAGAAAATTAAGATTAAAAAAAACAATAAACCCCAAAAGAACAGGTAACTAGAGCTTCAACACAGAGGTTTTTGCAGATTTTTCTGCTACAAAAAATAAGAATAAAATAAAAATCTCCCATCTGAGCTGGCCCAGCAGTGCCCGAGTGCACTCTGAGACAAAAGGGAGGGCACAGCTGCTGTCCCAGCTCTCCAGGAGCAGGACCCAGCTGGATGGGGATGGATTCCCCCTGTCAAAGGCAATAAAAACACTCCCAAACCAGCTATGCAGGTCCTTTCTGGGTGCTCCAAACAAACACATGCCCAGTGGGAGCAGGACCCAAATATCAGAGCAGGAAAGGTCCCAAAAAGCTCTGGGTGCTTCCAGCTCTTCCCCCCCAGAGCTCCCTGGAGCCGAGATTTTCCCTTGTCCTGGCCATCATTCCTGACCAACAACAAAAGCCAGCAAAAAATCCCACTGAAAAATCTCATTAAAATATCCATGGGTCTGTTGAAAGCATGAAACAGAACTAAATCACTGACAATTTTAATGAAGAGATTACCTTTTTATTCCCAAAAACATTACAACATATCTGCACTTCTTGTGCGGGAAACAAAGAGAGCCACTCACGTCTTTTGAAGAGTCGGGTCCTTTCTGTAAATTCTCTGTCTGAGCAGAAATGCTTTCTGTCACAAAAGCTATGTGTTCTGCCGTGAGCAACCTCTCAGGGTAAAGAAAAGGAGAAATGAGAAGGAGACTCCACCTGTTTAAGTCATCAAGGAACTGAAAGAAAGGGGAAAGGAAAATAAGTCTGCATAGGAAGCAGCTGATTGAAGAATTCCTTTTTAAATTATGCCCAGCTTAAGTTCAAATCTGACCCTTCAGCCTTACAGGATGGGTAACGATTATTTCACATTCCCTATGAGACAAAAAAAGGGATAAATTTCTGAACCATTCCCACAGGAACACAACAAAATAAACCTAAAAGTGGCAAGCCACATTTTTAAGCCGAATTGCAGCTTTCAGCCTGCCAGTGAATGGGACACAGAACCACTGGCACTGTGACCTTTGTGGGACATCTGCCACTGGCAACAGCCCTCATTCACCTGATCCTCCTCTCCCATTCATGCTGAATATTGAATCCTCATGCATCTGCACCAAAACTCCTCATTCATTATCAAACTCATAAAACACGAAGAAATAATTCGCTCAGAATTAATTTTTCCATAAGTTATTCTATGCACCGCTCAGCAGACCACGGGACAAATGTTTGCTCTGTTAAATGACAAAAGGTTCCCTCTCTTGTCCTCACCAAGGAGCAAAGGAAGCTCAAAACGTGGAATCAGCAGACCAATAAACATGTTTGAGAAACCTCAAAGCTTCTCACTCATCTGTTCTCACAAAATAGAACATCAACTTTTAACTTTTATGTAGATTTTGCTTTGAACTTCATTCATCTGACATATTTTAAAAACTGCAAGCATTAGAAATATCTATTTTGCTGCTGCCATACTACAAACACACACCTTCAGTAATTCCACGTAGAGGCAGAAAAGAATTCCCCTCTGGCATTAAATTCTGACACTAAATGTGTTCATCACTGCCCATGTCAAATGAAAGCACAGATATTGAGGATCTGGGGGTAGTTCACTGATCTAAAGGAAAGTGAACTGAGCTCAGGAAGCTTCAAAGTACCTTAAACATGTGATTTGGCTAAAGATCAAACGAAAAAAACCTTTTACAGGTTATGATTTATGACTTGCTGGTATCTTAAGTTACTGATCACAGTCCAGCCTCAATTACAGCTACCGAGACAGCAAAAGAGCATTGCTGGCTGCCCAGAAGCCAAAAAAAAAAACAACTTAGTTCAGGTTTTATCTCTTCACAGATGATGTAAAGAGCTCCCCAGTGATGCAGAGCCCTCACACCGAGGTGCAGCAAAACAGGAGCTGCCCCAGGGGTTCCCAGAGTCAAACGCTGTCAAAGAGCATTTTAAAGAGACAAAAACATATTGAATAACAGCCCTCAGTCTGTGCCAAACTTCAGGCCAAGCTGCAATTCCCCAGAGGGCTTCCCAGCTCCCAATAAACACAAATAAACTGGCCAGATTATAAAATCAGTCTGCATGAATAACACCGCAGACAGACAAAAATGTGCTTGCTGGGCAAGGACTGAGGAGAAGCTGTTTCAGAAATGAGCAGGAGTGGAGCAAAGAACAGCAGAAATCACTTGAAATCCTCTTCACAAAACAATAATCCAGGGCAACTTAGGCAGAACTCCTCTAAACACAGCCTTGTTTTGTTTTTAACAGCTTTACTGGAATGTGGGTGAAGTATTTAACTCGGCTGTGAAAAATTCTGAGATTGCCACCATCGCTTTTAAGTGTGAAATAATCAGTTCATTAAATAGCAAGAAAGACTGGCTTTAAATAGAACCAACTCCATCAGCATTTCTAATCTTGTTTTCCCTGGCTGAAAACGTTCTCTTTACCCACTGAACTTATGAAAAGCTTCTCTGCTTCCTAAAGAGCCCTTAGCCAGTGACACGCTCCATAAATCCCTTTCCAGCCTGGAACAACCGAAATAACTCCCACCAACACACACGTCGACATCAGCAAAAAGCAGAGATGGAGAAGAGCCTTACCCCCACCAATTCTGGCATTAAGTGACAAATTTAGACAAATCCAACATTCATTTAAATAATTCAGACTATGTGGGGGCAGCACCAGGGCAGTTCCACTTTTAATCCTGAAAGTCAAGCAAGCTTACTTTCAGTTTTGCTTCCAGCAGTGCCAAGTGGAACTGGTTCAGGCACAGGATTTTTCCACTGTCATGGGCTGCCACAGCCTCTCCCCACCCCTGCTCATCTGTAAAAAACGGCAATTTGCATTTTTCACCGCATTTCCCTCACTTAAAACAATGCTTTGTATGGGGAGAAGCACACAGCTCTCTGCAAGCAAAGGCTCGGTTCACATTCCAGGACAGATCCAGCAACGTTTTAAACCACAGACACGAATCCTGAACGCACAAACACGGCATATATTTTTAGACTAAAGCCTTATATGTGCTCAAAGTATGTTGCTAAAATGGAAAGAGGCATTTCCCAGGGACGTGGAGTGTCAGGACAAGGGGAATGGCCTGAAACTGAAAGTGAGCAGGTTTAGATGGAATATTAGGAAGAAAATCTTCCCTGGGAGGGTGCTGAGGCCCTGGCAGAGGTCATCCAGAGAAGCTGTGGCTGCTGGAATTGCCCAAGGCCAGGCTGGACAGGGCTCTGAGCCCATGGCAGGGGTTTGGAACTGGATGATCTTTAAGGTCCCTTCCAACCCAAGCCATTCTGTGATCCTGTAAAACACTACCAAGCTTTCCTATAACCACAGCTGTCCTCGTGAAGCTGCATTTAATACACATTTAGATATACATATGTAGAGCATGGAGCATCCCTCAGCCCATTTCCTATTCCAACAACCTCTAGGAAGCAGCGAAGAAACTTAACCACACCTCAACTAATATTTTATACCAAAACAACCTCCTGGGCCTCCCCTCCTCCTTCCCCTCGGCTGTGACAGCGCGAGGGAATTCCTTCCACGCGTTATTTTTCCCAATCCCAAATCCCTACCCAAAGACAAACCACAGCCCCATCCCAGCTCCCGCTGCTCCCCGTTCCCCACTCCCGGAGCTCCGCGGGGAGAGGATGCTCATCCCCGTTGCCGCGGCAACCGCGCACAACCCGCAGCATCCCCGTTACCGCGGCAACCGCGCACAACCCGCAGCATCCCCGTTACCGCGGCAACCGCCGCATCCCCGCGCATCGCCGCGGCTCTACCTGCGCCTCGCCGGTGCAGAACACCCTTCCGCCGATGCGGAGGCAGACGCGCTCGTCGGGGTGCGGCTGCCGGGCGCAGAAGGTGAAGGAGCAGCGGGAGCGGTGCAGCCTCCGCACGGTGCTGCGGACGAGCGCGGCCGAGCGCGGCCCCCAGCGCGCCCACAGGTACAGGTAGCACAGCGTGATCAGCATGGCGGGCGCGCGGCCCCGCCCCCCGGCCGCCCTGACCAATGGGAGCGCCGTGCGTCAGTTGGGGCGGGCGGCGCTCGCAGCGCTGATTGGCTGGAGGGCCCCGGCGCGCGCCGCGCCCCGCCCCGTTTGTACCGTGGCTTCTTTCCCTCCGGTCCGCGCGCGGCCGCGAGGCGGCGCCGCCGCGCTCCCCTCAGGCCGGCGGTGAGCGCTGAGGGGAACGCGCAGTTTTCTGGAGAAAGAACGGGTGAAAAAGAATAAAGATCGCTCAAAGTCCTTTAAAATGGCTCCGGGCGTTGTCTCTTTGCAGCGGGTTAGTGGTCGCCGTGCTCTAGAGGAGGAGGAGGAGTAGGCGAGGTTCTCGCTTGGAGCGCCGCGGCTCGGCTTCTCCGGGAATTGCGAAATGGTTTGGGTTAAAGGGGACTTAAAGCTCATCCAGCTC
>VZTX01028139.1:0-49777 GCA_013400915.1 Pardalotus punctatus
CTCCAGGTCCTCAACAGGCCCCTGTATGCGATCCACTAAAAGGATCCTTTGCTTTTTCCCAACATCATGAGCATCTTCTTTGTCTCCAAGTCCACCACTTTCTTCCTTGCTACCATCATTGCCTTCTTTGTCACTGACAGCCACATTTCCACCTTCTTCTTTTCCCTCTTCATTCTTCTCTCCCTTCACATTCACAATGGTGTGTTTCTCGTCTTTGTTTCCTTCATTGTCTCCTTGGTTTCCACTGCCACTCTTTTCTTCCTCAGCTGAAGCTAAACCATGATGATCTTCTGCATTCCCACCATCAGTGCTGTCTTCCCATCCGGTCCAATGCCTGCTTCTTTGTTCAATGGCATCACTGCTTTCCTTCACCTTCACATCCTTGTTGTCTTCCTTGCCATCTGCATTGTATTCCCCTTTATTTACTTCATCATAGTTGCCTGCCTTCATATTATTGCTATTATTGTTTTTTTCTTCATTTCCATCTTCTTTTTCCATTCCACCAACATCTTGCTCCACCTTCACATCCTTGTTTTCGTCTTAATTTTCTTCCCCATGACCTTCTGTATTTCCAGCAATAGTGCCCGGTTCTTCTTGATTTCTTTCAGCAGTGTTGTCTGCTGGCATATTTCCATCACTCTGTCCTTCATCTTTCTTTACATCATGGTCATCTTCATTTTTAATGTCATGGTATTCCTTCAGATTCATGTCATCATTGCCTTCATTGGCATCATTGTCATCTCTTTCATTGGCTGCCACAGGACTGCCTTCTCCTTCATTACCAATGCCACTGTTGAATGCTTCCACAGTCATGTCATTACTTTTTCTGTCTTCTGTTAAATAAGTAGTGTCTCACCGTTCTTTTCCCTCCTCCTCTCCCAAGGTCGGGCAGGAGCTCTGGTCTTTGCCACTGCTGTTGGTTTCACAGCTCCTTCTCCCGCGGCTCAGCCACAGGCCCAAGAGGAGCAGGACTCCAGCAAGAGCCCAGAATGGCCACTGCTGCAGGGCACCAAAGAGCAGGGCTCCCCAGCCCTTGTCCTGCTGCTCCACAGGCCCCAGCTCCAGCTCCTGCAGCAGCCGAGCCATCTCGTGCTCCAGCAGCTCCTGACGCTCCTGCATGCGCTGGTGTGTGGCCTCATCCAGCCCATCCCCAGCGGGCTGGGGGCACTGGATCAGGCTGTGCATGAGCACAAAAAGGATATGATGGAGCTGTTTATTGGGAAGGGCTACTCTGATGCTGATCTCAGCACAGCAGAAGGTTTTCGCTCCCTTGGGCCTCTCAAATTCTTCTCAGATGATCTCTGAAATCTCTGCAGGAGCAGAAAATTTCTGAGTAATGTCTTTCTCTTCTCCACCCATGGCAGGAGACCTTGCTACATTCAGAAAACACAGTTTTCACAGTTTTCTGAACCATCCTATATAATGATAATCACTGACTCATAAATTCTGCCATCTAGATGAGGCCCCTATTGAACAGCTCTATGTCCCAAGTGATATGTGACGGGGAGGGAAGCAGAGGCAAACAGGATCACAGCAGCCCCTGATCAGTCATTCACAGGCATCACCAAGAAGAACCAGGAGAGAGTCATGAATTTCACAGGCTACTGTGTTTCAACAACCCATATCACCCTGCTCCTTTCAAATCTCTTCTGATGACAAGCTTCCAGTCCAATCACAGTGCTTGCCTTTGAGAACACAAGTTACTAAGATGCAGAATGGGAGGGAAAATTTTTTCTGAGCTCCAGTCTCCAGGGCGTCAAGAAGACAAGAGAAAACCTCTGCCCTATTCTGACTGAGGTGTTTTATAAACTCACCTATCGCTAAAGCTGTTCTGAATGCCCACATTACTACACCTAGAGTGGTAAAGAGCCTATGAATTTGCTGACCCTGGGAACAAGGCAGCTTTAAATGAACCCTACAAATCACATGCACTGTCCTTAGAACTTCTGGCTGAGATGCCCAGGACCAACTACAGAAAAACGTAATTTCATTCATGATCTGGTCAACCATTTCTCACCTTCTTGTCCCTCCTAATCTGCCAGCCAGTCAAACACAGAAAAAGCAAGAGACCCATGATTGGTTTCCAGTGGAAATACTGTCAAAATGCTCATGGACTGCATTATTTGAAGGACCTGAGGTCAACTCACTGACTGTGAATCAGTTTTACTACTCCACTTAGCCTGCCAGCTCAGCTCAGCTCAGCTCACCCGCTTCCCAGCTACCTTTAGCTGCATAAGCACATGACATGCAATCAGAAAGGTGTGAATCTTATGAAGGAAACAGACACGAGGAATGAAGAATGAAGTGTTGAGATCACTCCACGCTCTGAGGAACAGCAGCGTCCACAAAACACTCTGGCAATAGCTTGTGTCTAGCGGCTGCCAATCTTCGCATCCACCTCAGGAGGCTGGGACTTGTGTTGACTTGTACAGAGGAACACACTTCACCCTGCAGCAGTGGGCTCCTTCTTTCCAGCCTGGATGGAGACATGTTCTGCATTTTGCAAGCATGTCCAGGTGTTCAGAATGGAACATGCTGATCCTTTTCAGCACCTTAAGGCACGCAGCTCTTCCTTTCTCAAAGTATGCTTTGTGAAATTATAGGCAGTGCTATCCCATCCTTTCCAAACAAATTACCCTCATTACATTGCACTTGCCTTCAAAATACTGCCACTCCTTCATTTTGGACTTTGCTTCCCTCAGAAGGATGCACAAATGGTTGGAGCCATAGCAAGCACCTGCACCTGCAATTTTCAACTACCTGTGTTGAAAGAAAGGCTTCTGACAACAGGCCTTCTCTAGACATGGACACGGTATCCTAAGGCAAGACAGACGACTTTGTTACATCTTATAGCTCAGATTTCTGTGGCTAGAGACACAGCCCGTGAGATAAAATTGAGAAAAAAATCAGAGAATGTATTTTTACCAAATGATACTGTGTTAAATCTATTGTGGGGTCTAATTCAGTTTAAGAGCAGGGTTGCATATAGCTGAAAAACAGGTTTGTAAAGGAAAGGCTTCCAGACACTGCTTTATAAGAATGATAACAGCCACCACTATGTTGAAGGCACAGATATCAGCCCTGGGAAGGATAGTTTTCTTTCATTGTAGTCACATGCTGTTTAAGACCATCTCCTGACTTTCTTTCCTGTGTCAGATTCATTGTGATTTTTCCTTTTAGGTAAATGTAAATCATTGTTTTATATTTATGTTTCTCATGAATTTGCAGTTACTTTGTAGCCATTGTTACCCTCAAATTAGATTCCTTAAGCATCGACAAGATGAAGGACAGCATGGTCTCAGCTGAAGAGAATGATGTTAAAAATCAAAAAGTGTGGCTTGTTTTTTCTATCCACATCCAGTATTATTTTGGCAAAGGCAGTTTATTGTGGTTTGACTAGTACCCATAGATTTTATTGGTCAGCATAATAATACTTTTTTTCTTTGGTTTTGCCAAGAAACCAACTCATTCTAATTCTTAATGGCAATACCTTTCATCTTCATTTATGTCTTGTAAGTTATGAGCAGAAAAAAATTTTCAGTGAAAAATCTTATTTTACTCACCTCACCATTATCTTTTTTCCCCCTTTATCTCTTTCCTCAATACAACAGAAACAGTTATTTAGTTCAGTAGTCCTTGGAAACAAAGATAAAAATTGTCTTAACAACTCTCATAGCTGTCAGTTGTTCAGCAGACATTACAAGACTGTCTTATCTCCTAATTACTCAGGAAGGGACAACTTGCACTTTCAGGGCTTTGCTGAGATGGAGTGAATTTCTATTTTTACTTGTACATCCATTTTTTGCTTCTAGAGACGCAAGAAGACGGTAGAAAAATCTTCCATGGAAACCACTATGCAGCTTCCTGACCAATAGTTTTTGAAGTCTCTGCTCCTGAAATTTGACTTTGTCAAGGGTAAATACAAATGCCTACACAGCTGCAATGAAGCCAGTGAAGGTCTCCTTGAGTCTGTACATTGTAACAGATGATGGAATGGGAGAGCTAAAATAAAATGTGTGTAAATCCACAATATAAAATCAGCATATGAAAGGAAAAGACCTGGGAGATTTAAGAGTCTGTAGGAACAAAACCTGATGGCAAGTTTGTTTCATCACTCTCAAAACCTATAAGAAAATTTTAAAAATTGTTCTCATGAGGTGATAGGAAGGTGAAGGTTTAAATGTGTGAAGAGAAAGGAGGAGGTGTAAGGGATTGTATGAGTTTGCTGGATTGAGTGGTTTGGCTCCCAAGAAGCTGTGTTGAGTGATGAGGAAGGGAGAAGGAAAAATTGTGAATTCCATTCTAGCCAATAAAACATTAAGGAGAAGCACTGCATGAACAGCTCGTTCTTTGCATCTTGATTCCTCCCTGCTGAATGCAAGGGCAGTAAATACTTTGGGGTTTTCAGGAGAGAACGCACTGAAAATTTTTGTTCCAGAAACTGTTCCATTCTTCTCTCAGTGATGTTGTGTGCTGCATGTAAACAGTTGCCAGGAGGGGTAAAGTGATAAGAAAAGGTTTCATTTACTGATGAAAAAATTGCACAGTTAAGGCTTAAAATAATTCAGATCTGAGACATTATTTTGAACTAATGCCAGCATCTTTCCTTCTTCATAGACTAAGAACCGCCTTGTTGCTGTGCTCCCATATTTTCAGTTTTTGGGATAGAAACCTGCTCTAGCAGGATTTAAAATAGCCTCTACTAAACCTCAGTAAGGTGGACTTTTGTTCTGCTATTTCTGAACAGCCTGTTCTTATGAGGAAAATTTTTCTCTGATATGAGATCCAGGGAACTTCCAGGGAAATGGAGATGGAAATGAAACAAGGCTGAGGTACAATAGGGAAAAAGAAGGAATTTACTCTTTTCTTTATGCTCAGATCTTTCTGAACAAATATTTGTGCATCCAGAAGCAGCCAAATCAATCATTTGGTCTTGACTTCTCCCTTCCTCCTTACTTGGATAAAATGTACAGCAACGAGCATGAGGGAGGCCGGAAAATATGTAATAGTGTAAATAGATGTAATAAATGTGTAATAGATGTAATAGTGAGTTGCTGTCATGGTTCCTATCCCTTGCAAAAGTGTGGCATAATAGTATCTGAACGCCTCTGATTGTTGAGTTGAAATTTTCAACATGGCCATCTTGCCCTTACGGCACTAACAGTTATTAAGGATGGGTATCCACATTGTCACAATGTCCCTTTCTCAGTGATTCTTCCTGCAGAGGAGTGTGACTAAGCCAGCCTGGACATTTTTCTCTGCATTTACATACATGAAAAACAACTACAATGGAGCAGATGCAGCCTTTATCTGTCTGTGTTTATGAGATTTGACCTGTGATTCATAAGAGGTGATCCTCACTTTCCAGTCTGCCCCTCTTCCTGAAGGCTTCCTTCTCAGATTTAGTTGATCCCTGAATGCATTTTCCAGATATCCTCTCCTTCCTCCTTTCTGAAATGAAGCAATAAGGGGGAAGAAATGGACTGTAAAAGAAGCACAAAAGCAGAGATTTGTTGAATGACAGCAGCAAACTCAAGGAGCCTTCAGGTAAGAGTGGAGCAATTGGACAACAAAATATCATACGACTTCAGGACATGATGTGACAAGCATTCATATGACCTTCAATTACACATGTTCAAATACTACTCTGTCTTCAGCCACCATTCTTCTGGGACCTCTCTCTGTGTGATTTAGCTCACAGTGAAAGATGTTTTGTTCCTTTAGGCATACAGGAGTTTGTCAGATGTCCTTCAGCCTGTGTTTAGTAGGAGGGCAGGACGCATGTTTGCAACCTGTCCTGGCAGGCATGGCAGGTCTGTGACTGCCCTCACAGCTGCTCAGTTTCCTCTTCTTCCCATGTGCTTTTGATACCTCTGCAATCCAGTCCAACTTCCCTCAGCCCACCAATCTTCCTGAACACATGCCCCTTGGCTTCTTGACTTGCAGTGCATTCCAGGAAATAGCTTTTCATTTTAGAGTTGCTCAAGATGAGTATTTATCTTCTTGCAGAAGTTTTAGGCTACTCTAGTGTTCTATGAAAATACAGACAACTGAGGGGATTGGGAATAAGGCCTGAAGAATACAAGAGCAATGTGGTGCCTGAGATCTTTCCCGTATGTTGTGTATTTCTTAACCAGGAGACATAGAACTTCTTCCTTTTCCTCTTTCTGAATCCTCTCTTTAGGCTGAAGGAAATCTCTCTGCAACACAGGGTTGCACACAGTGTGAGAGTCTCAAACCTCTGTGACTAATGAAGATGCAGGGGATGGGAATTCCTTTCTAATCAGAACGTGAGATCCACAGAAGCTTTAAAAAAAGCATTTTTTCAGCTAGGCTGATTAGTGCTGCCCTATTGTTCAGAAATTCCTGAGAAGCAGACTGTATCTAGAATATTTAAAAATTGTGTTACTCTTTCAAACTCTATGGAGTATCCAAAATGTGTTTCGTGTATATGTCATTACATGTAACACCAAATATGAGATGCATCATGTGGGTGTCTCTACACTGGGTCAGTGACATAGGACATTAATTTCTTTAATGTTTCTTTTTTGCTGAAGAAGCTATTATTTCACGTACCTTTATAGAGCCTATAAGTATTAGGCATAATATTTCTCTTTTTTTTTTTAAAAAATAGGTTTACAGAAATCTCCTGACATATTTACATCATGTTTCATGAATCAATTTCAAATACACATCATAATACAAGTTTTGTCCAGACATAGCTAATGTGGCATAATTATGACAACTCTTCTGTGTCTTCAGGAAGGAAAAAACCCCACCATTTATTCAAAACTATGGAATTTTCTTCCTTTTTCTGAGCACCATATGTCATTAGTAAACTTAAAATATCCATTGTAAGTGCCTGCCTCAGGGCTATGTTGATGTGTCCCTGTGCTGTCCCTGAACAGTGAAAATGAGCTGGAGTCCTTTTAAGGTTTATGCATGGACACAGTACAGCTGTAAAGATTTTTTAAGTCAATGAAATTTACAGCAGCTTGAGCAAACTGCATCCCTTCTTTCAGTGGAAGAGAAAAGAAAGCTGAATGTTGACTTGATCAGAACATGAATAGGGAAGATCTGTGGAAAGTCAGTAGTAACTGTTGTCTCCTTTTCTGTGACTTATGTACCTTTGAAAGAGGTTTATTTATATCAGATAAAACACAGAGTATGACAGTTCTGCAACAAACAGCACTTACTTCTGCACCAACAGCCATGTATTGTTTGAAACTTTGGCACAGGGAGGCTCCTCTCCCATCAAGGGAAGGTGGAAAAAGCACAAATGATTTTTTCATGCATGCAGATAACAAGGAGGTCTCTTCTACCTTTGGGTGTCTCTCCAAAAGTCTTCTGTTGCATCACCTTTTCCTATTGCAAAATCCTCCTAGTAGGGCTGTGTGCAGTATGGAATTCAGTCTGCCTCACGTGCCAGCCATTGTACTTGCTTTTTTTTTCTTATTTGTTTCATACTCATCTTTCTGTGGCTTTAACTCTGACATAAATATTTATAGGCTTTTGGATTTCTTTTCTCTGTAAGCATTGTTTTTAATCAGTATAAGCTCCTGGGAAGTCATCGGTCCAGAAACCAAAGTGTACTTTTCCCTATGTATGATAGCAAGAGCGGAACATAGGAATCTGTTCCCACTTCTCAACTAGGAGTCATTTCCTTTGCTGTCTGTACTAATGCTTCTTAGACTGAGGCCAAGAAAGCTGTGTAGATTTTATATCTGCACTCTTGACCCCCATAAGATAAGTGAATATGGACAGAGATGTTCTGTGATTTAGTCTAGTGAACAAGGAACAGAGAGGAAACTAGTGATCATTTTCAGAGTAGCTGCACTTTAAAATCAGAGAATCATAGAATGGTTGGGGTTGGAAGAGATGTGGCAGACCAACAAGTTTCAGTCCCCCTGCCACAGACAGGGACACTTTCCACTAGATCAAGTTGCTCAAAACTCCATCCAACCTGGCCTTGAACACTTCAGGGATGGGGCATCCACAACTTCTCTGGGCAACTTGTGCCAATGCCTCACCACCCCCACAGAAAATAATTTCTTCCTTATATGTAATCTAAATCTACCCTCTTTCAGTTTAAAGCCATTCCCCTTTGCCCTATCTCTACATGGCCTTGGGAAAAGTCCCTCTCCAGCTTTCTTGTAGACCCTCTTTAGGATCTGGAAGGCAGCTATAAGATCAGTTTGAAGACTTCTTTTCTCCAGGGTGAACAATCCCCTCAGTCTTTCCTCACAGGAGGGTTGTTCCATACCTCTAATCAGCTTTGTGGCCTCCTCTGGACTCCACCAGATGTTTTGTCCTTCCTGTGCAGAACCCCATCACGTTCATGATGCTGGTTCACTGCTCAGCAGGAGCAGCAGTTTCCGTATACCATCCATTATTTTCAAACCAAAGGTTCCCAACTCCAGTTCCAGGTGCCACCTCCATGCTCCATACCCACACTGTGGTTTAGACAGTGCTGCCCCAGGTGTGGCTGCCCTATCACTGATCTGCTGGTGGCAGCATTTTGTTGTTGCTCTGTTCACAGTACCCACCACAGTAATTTACAGACAGGGGTATAAATATTGGATCCCTGTTTTAATCTCAGAGGATTCTAGTGGGAGGAGGGTATATTGTGGACAGTCATTGTTTGGGGGAAAGAGGTGATAGTATGGGAATGGAAAACCAGAGGTCGCACACAGGCTGCTAAGAGCTTGTCACGGGGCCCATACTCTGGGCTTTTCTGAAAGGGTCTTATGGACAGTACTAGCACAGCAAATTAAACCTGGGATCCTTCCCCTAAAACTCTTCATCCCTCAGATACATACTCTTCCAACAAATTCTTTGTTACCTCTGTAATATTCCAAGAGAGATAGGATTCATATTGATCACAGCTGTGTGTTTCTTCAAGCTTCCAGGAGCCACATGTTCATCTCCAAAACAGCACATCTGCCATGACTTTATCATGGGGATTTTCAGGGTATTTGAACTGATCTGACTGAGGATGATAAGCCTGCATGAAGGCCCTACGTTTCTAATGCTGTTCTTGCAACTTGGGTACACAATAGCCACTGTGGTGACAGACCTCGAAAGTCCCAGAGATCCAATCTAAAAGGCAGATCTGAATTTTGTCAAATCCATGAGTATCCCCACTGCGCTGATTGAACTCTTTAGGCATTTGAAGCAATATCCCTATGACAAGACTGCACATCCCATGTTTTCTAAAGTGTTCTAGTTCACATGGGTAGTAGCTGTTTGAACTCATCCTTACTCATATCTCTTGCTGCAGGTACCTCCATAGGTCATTTAACCTGTTCATTTACAAAGGTGAAAGATTTTAATGCTACAAACAGCAGTTCACAGTGCTTTGTGCTCGTCTCTCTGAGAAGGGCAATCATTGTGCTGTAGATAATGTGAATGGCTCAGTACAGTAAGTGTTAATGTGTAAAACTGTGTAGCTCCACCTGACCTAGATCCCTAGAATCCCTCCCCCTGCGTGTTCGAGTTCTCCTCATGCTAATGAGGAAAGCATGCTCCTTGGAGAGGAAATACACACATCACACTTCACATCTTAAAGTCCTCAAGACATTTTTTTGACATGCCAGAGATAAGTAGCATGAGGCACAAATACATCCAATACTTGATGAGGTACCATACTACTTGATGAGATACCATAATATATACAAATCCATTATCAGCTGTCTACCACTATACATGCTGAGATTATCAATAATCACACTTGGTTTGGATTTCTGGGTAATATCCTGAGTTGAATTCAAATACAAGTATAACCTGGGACTAAGACTTTTTTTCCTGCATTACAGGAAAAGCAGAGCCAATTCAAAAATGTGTTGGATTCACTGAGAATTTTGAAGCATGTATCTGCAACTACTTGCTGCAACTCGATTTTTTAAATGTTTGACACCCTTTTTATTCTCCATTTTTCCAGCTTTGACTTTGGAAAGTACAGAGTAACAAGGTAGTCATTTAGTTTTCTTATATTCATGTGAAAATTTATAATAAAACTTAGCATAAATTGATTATTAACTTTTTTCCTTTTTTTTGGTTATTTTGTTTTTTGGTCAACTGCCTTTGAAAAACAAACCAACAGAAGCTTGATTCGACTCAAAGGTCGTGCTAGATCAAGAATCATAGTTAAGGAATTAAAACAGATGTAACAAGCCAAAGATGTTATAAGCATTTTAATGAAGTCACAGAATTTAAAAGAAAATAAATTATCAACTTGCAGACTGAGCACTTGGAAACTTGCAGCTGGCAAAGAAAAGAAGCAAATGAGTTCTTTGCAATATTTTAGATTCATAGATTACTCCAGTAGTTTAGAAATAGGGCCTGTAATAGGACCTGTAATTCTTAGCCAGTGGCTAGCTGGTAATTTTGTTTTCCACATTGCCAATGAATCAGGAAGCAAACACCTCAACTGTGCTGCAAATGGCTGTGGGGTTTATACTCATGCTATTATTTTTGCAAGGTCTGACTCCTGATCTACCTGTGTGTGGAAAACTTTTATTCACGCCAAGGAATACAGATGTAAGAAGAATACTGCATTTCACCTAATTTCTGTGTTGAGTAAAACAGAACAAAATTTGGTTATAAGTGGTATGAAATAATCAGTATAAGAAAACATCTCCATCTGGACATATATACTACATTCAAAGAGCTATTCATAATTACCTGGAAATGGACATTGTTCGCAAGACTAATGGATAATATTGCAAAACCCTTTCATGGGCTGAGAGCAAAAATAATAAACCAGCCTAAGTACTAAACTGCTCTGGGTTGCAGGCATGACCAGAAAGAGTAAAAGTTTGAAATAACACAGTCCACCTCAAGTCCCTGCTTTGACGTGTCAACAGGACTCACAATCAGATCATTACATGCCCCCTTGCACAAGTGTATTGCAATCCTATTTTATTGTGTGAGCCTCTCTTTCCCACAGTACAGCTGCATCCAGCAGAGCACAGGATGAGCAGTATTCCATGAGTAAGGCTCCTGAGATTTTTTTCCATTTGTTACCCTTCAGTATAACATTATGTCTAGTTTACTCCGCACTATCTGAAGTCTCCATAGAAGAATCTTGTTTGTTGTTGCCTCTCTGATTCGTAGTGCAACAGTATTTGAGCACATTCTCAACAAGAACAAACTCCTCCTTAGCTTCCAGTTGGGGCAAAAAAGTATTATACACATTTGTCAGAGAAAGAAGAGATTAAGCCGCTTTCTCTGTATGATAAGAAGAAGCAAATGCCAAGGGCTGAAAAAGCATCCAGCTCTTGCAGATTTTACTCTAGTGCTCTAATTCAATTAATCTCTTCTGTGCTTGGTGGTTTAAATCATTATTCCTTGTGGTGTCTGCAATGAATGTAATAGTACTAATACTAGCAAACATCATTGCAGGATGGTGCTAAGTTCAGCACTCCCTCCTCAGCAAAGAGCTGCCTGTGAGCGCTGTGGAACTCAGAAAGGTAATGTAGCAAAACCCCAACAGCAGGGCTAAGAACACTTTGGGATTTAATGGCTGTTTCCCAGTGTCACTGGGACAGACTCACAGTGGTTATGTTGAATTGTGCACTGGTAAAGGAAAGAAGAAATTCCACTTTGTAGCTCTATTTTCTGGGCAAATATTGAACAGTAGTCAGGAGAAAGAGCAGCAGTGAAATGATAGAATTGATTCTATGATTCAACATTGAGATGGTGACAAAATAGGTGAAAGTGTCTTGTGGTGCCAGATACTGCCTTCCACAGCCAAAGGACACTGCTTCCATTAGCCAATCCTACATGGAGGGGTAGAGGTGTTTGGAAAATGGAGTTTTACCACTTCAGCTCCTCCAGCTTTTACCTCTAATGCTGCTCCATCCTCACAGTGCTCTAACTGCTCCATTTCCACTACAACTTTCATTCACAGGGGAGAATGGGGAGGCCTTTTCTTCTTGCAGGTAACGCAAATTTTCTACAAGGAAATATGTTTACTTTCCTGCAGCATTGTTATGAAGAACTCCTCTGCAATATCTGACATTCCCCGGAATGACTGATTGCTATCATTCGGCCTTGACAGGGTTGAGAATTGGGCTGATG
This sequence comes from Pardalotus punctatus, assembly GCA_013400915.1. Taxonomy (NCBI): domain Eukaryota; kingdom Metazoa; phylum Chordata; class Aves; order Passeriformes; family Pardalotidae; genus Pardalotus; species Pardalotus punctatus. Next base: position 12,082 of record VZTX01028139.1, read on the forward strand.
TGAAATACATAAAGTTGGCACTTTTTTGGCAGCAAGTCTCTGACCTGCCTGTTCCATTTCAAGTGTCTGCCATCCAAATCCTTCAGTCATGATGTGAGGATGTGTTTGAGATTTGCTGGCAAGCTTTTCTAATAATGCAAAATGCCATCCCTTATTTTTGGAGATTGGATTTTCTAGGGAAAAAATAATTTTGGAGTACTACTTGGAATGAGAAGAAAAAAGCTATTCCAGATGAAAAAAATAAAACAGAGAGGTAAATGGAACCGAAAGAAGTCTCAGAGAAATCTGTATGTAGCTTTAGGGACAGGGATTTCATTAAACTCTGACTATAATAAACATACATTTCATTGCAGCTTCAGCTCCAGCTGAGAGCCCAGCTATGCGTGTCGTAAAGTAATACAGAGTGAAAGGATAGCTGTATGGTACAAACAAATTATCGGGATGGACTAGACACTGAAATAAGCTGTTTGGTCCATTTTGCTCTCCCTTTGAATAACTACTTGTAAAATGAATGTAGTACTTGCGCACCTCTTGGAGATGATGGACTGCTAAGCTGACTTCACAGAGGGCTACTCTGGGTGGGGTGCAAGCTGCTGAAGCATCATTTGAGACACTGACAAGAGTATTCCCTGCTGCCTTTAGCATAATTCTAAATCATTTGGCTAAAAATATTTCAGATGGTAACAAGTTTTAGCCAGTAAAATTGGTATAATCGAAAGTGTTTAAATGTACTGTTTCGACCATGGGTAGACTTTTGAGCATGGTTTTGTGAACTGATTAGTTTGGTTGCTTTTATAGATATCAAAATTTAAGCTACTGAAAATCTAAATTTAACTTAGCAAAAGTTTTCCTGGATTATCGGTATAACCTGCAGAGAAGACTGTCTTCCTCCCAAAGGTCATTCTGAATCTCTAAGTCAGATTTTCTTTTGAAACTGGCTTTCAAAAGAGTATTTGCTTACTATGCAGTGACTAGAGGATTATTAAATATGGGATGCATCTCACCAGGTTTCAATACCTGAATGTCGTCACCCGAACCAGTCATTTAGGCTCAGTGGGGAAAAATAAGTACTTCAGAATATAAAATACACATTTCTCAGAAAAGATGCACATTTGTTGAGGCAGCCATAAACAGAATTTATAGAGTGGATATTAAGTAAACTTTTCCATTGAAGAAGTCTCAAATTATATTCCTAATGTATAAATATCTCTGTTTTCTGTCCTCTACCTGTCCTGCTATGAAACAGATGTCCTGATTATCCTTAGCATTTAAATTATAATACCTTGATTTTCAACACAGCTTGAAAAAAAGATTACTATCCCCAAAACATAAGTATATAATTTGGTCTGTCTCTTACTCTGAAGTGACAAAACTTTTGTTGAACCAACTTCTTGGGTTCAGGATTTAATTTTTAGGTAGGAATGCCAAACACAAAAAGGTCAGAACTCAGGGCAATCTGCCCAATTCAGAAGAGGAACATGAGGATTGGTTCTTTTCATGCCAGATGAAAAGCTTATCCTCCACATTGTTGGCAGTTCTACTCTAGCTCTCTTTTCCCTCTGTCTTCCACTCTCCTTGTCTCCCTTCCCCTAACTCTGAAAAAATTTTGCAAGGTTTGATTTGACTTTCTTCTCCATCAGAAGAGAATAATGCTTTACAATCTAAAATCTGTGAAAAAACAGAAGATTTTTTTTTTTAGGTCAGTCTGCTTATAAGTATCCTTAGCATCGGCAGAGCAATATAATCAGTTTTGTTTAAGTGTCCAGAAGCCTCTGTTTAAGAAGAGAAAAATATGCATTGCGGCAAGCATTCAATAAAAAAACAAAAAAACAAAACAAAAAAACCAGAAAAGGTTAGGAAGTGGAAATAAGGCTATTCTTTCAAAACAACTTATAAAAAAGAGTTTCATTTCATTTTCTGGCTTCATTCAGTTTCTATGTGTTCCAATTGGCTTTTTGTAGAGAGATGTATTATTGAATTCTTTTTGCTGTAGATACTGCTTTGTGGTAAACAGAATTTGATCTCTCTTTTCCCAATACTTTTGTCAGGCTAAAGAAATTTATTCTAATGCTTTCTGAGTTTTGTTTAATAAGAAGTACACTCACATCCTCCAATTTCCTTTCTTTCAAAACATCAAATAATGAAATGTTGTTTCCACCTTCATTTTTGCTCCTTTTAAAGATTACTCTCTCTGCTCTCATTAAAAGAGTAGCACTATCTTGGGTTATGATCTGGGAGATTGTCACAGGAAAAATGGCTCCTACACAGATGATTTTGCTCTCCAAGGGTTACAAAAGATTTTTTTATGAAACTCCAGTTGATAACAGGAAAAGGACTCCAGTGCATCCCTGTTCTGAAGATCCTTAAGTGTAAAAGCCCATCTTCATTTATTGTGAAGGTTTATGGGCACATAATCAACACCCAGAGGCAAGCCCAGGTGATTTTCACTGAGACAATGACCTCTGCTCCTTACACTAGAGCATGTGCTAGATGTGTTGTATCATTGTCTGCACAACACACAGCAGCGAGCTCAGGATGTTTCTCCTCTTTCTGATTCTCCTCTGCATGTTGAGTATGTGCCCAGTCTTCTACAATGCTTAAGAACATATTGTTCTCTTGCAGAGGTCATTGCATACATACTGGATATACAATGCAATTTTAAGACCTCAAAAGTGCTCTCTCAAAATGATTTTCTTTCACTTGCTAGTAAAAAAGGTCAAAAAACCACTGCATTTTTCACTCTGAACCAAATCAAAAGCAGAGTTGGATGCTCAGGAATTTGTTCTGCCAGAGATGATGTTATGCTTAGAGCACAGGGGTCATTAAATATACCAGTATGCTCTTACAAGAATAAGGCACAAAGGCTTCAGCGTTAGTGTCAGATACTAAGGGTGAGGCCTATTTGAATCAGAAACCTGCCACGATTTTTTAGGCCCACCTAATATATATCCAGGAACCTCAAGTTTTGTGATCAAGTTCTCAATCCCTAACTATTGTCAACTGCATTTTAGAAATTAATTAAATGCTCCCTGTGTGAAACACTTTTTGTGAATAAGGGTAAGCGAAATGGCGAAGGGCCTGGAGAGGAAGCCGTACAAGGAGCAGCTGAGGTCACTTGGCTTGTTCAGCCTGGAGAAGAGGAGACTGAGGGGAGGCCTTACCACAGTCTGTAACTTCCTCACAAGAGGAAGCAGAAGGGCAGGAACTCATCTCTTTTCTCTGGTGACCAGTGACAGGACCCGAGGGAATGGCCTGAAGTGGTGTCAGGGGAGGTTTAGGTTGAATATTAGGAAAAGGTCCTTCCACCAGAGGGTGGTTGGACACTGGAGACTCCCCAGGGAAGGGCTCGCAGCCCCAAGCCTGACAGAGTTCAAGGAGCATTCGAACAGCACTCAGGCACAGGGTGTGATTGGTGTGTGAGGCCAGGAGTTGGACTTGATGATCCTTTAGGGTCCCTTCTAACTCAGGGTATTCTATGATTTTATGGCTCCTCAGGATGTCTGTTTTCCCCACCACCTTTCAAGTGACTTTGTGGTGGCTTTCATATCCTGACACTGGCTTGATGGAGTCTATTCTCACTATCCAACTGTACTTCACCATCAGCCTACATTTTCCAATTGCAATTGTATTTCCATTTCAGCACTTGAATCCAGCTCCGAGGCTTCCCTGACAAATAAATCCCAGAGTGGTTTAGCATCTGTACAAATGACATATTGCAGACACAGTACACTGAAAGACATTGTAAAAATTCAGATTTTATGTGGTACTCTAAGATATTTGAATGAAAGCACAAACTGTGCTATCCAAGAACCGATGTTAATTAATTTCTTGTATCATATGTGTTCTTTGCTCTTTATTGTTTTGTTTCAGAAGTGTATTTCCAGACTGGCTCAGATATCTCCAAGACAGCTTGAGTCTTCTATTGTCTCATCCGTCTAAGAAGACTGTCAAATTCTTACCTTTTGGAGAAGATATTTTGTCTGAGCAGTTCCATGTGTGCTAAAGCATATCCATCTGGCATCCTTGAAGAGAACTCAGTGTGATAAATATTACTACAAATTAGCATAGTTTGAAACCTTGGCTCCAAAAGGATTTAATTAACTGTATTTACTGAATAGTCTTGGGATGTGTTTTAAGACTACTCCCTGCAGAGAGAAGAAGGTAAACAGAGACTTTGACGCTGCATGCATTTGTGTGTGTGGACATGTCTCCTCTGAAACGTTTTCTTGTCCAAAATACAGGTTTTGTTTTCTTGTTCCAAATGGAATAACCAGCAACTTAATCATTGGCAGTAAAACTTTTGGGTGCCTGAACTCTTCAGAATAAAATGTCAATGGCTGGTTTTTTTTAACATGTGACTCAGGGTAAAAGTGCTATTGCCAAGGTTTATCATTCATTAAACTTTCACTCAGTGCAGATACAATCTGTTTGCCTGGGAGTTGAAACAAGAAAGAACATGTATTCCAAGGCATAAACAAAGATCTCACATGATTATGGTGCTAACCTATCTCTGGTTAAAATACCTTCCAGAACAGCTGTGGATAACTAGGTGCATACTTAGGGACAGGTATTTGGTTGGTGGATTGATGGAGGTTCTCCTTTTGGCAGCAGCAAATATTAGGTGTAGGATGAACAGCAGTAGAGAAGCAGCCAGTTTTGCAAGAAAGCGTAAAAGTAGCAGCAGAAGATTATAAAGGGCAACTGGAACCACTTCTAGATGGCTAGACAGATGGAAATGAATTCAGACAGTTTGGAAAGTAAATTAAATTATAATGAAAGTGTGTGCAAAAATTAAGATTCTGATAATAAACGACATTAGGAAAACCTAAAAAATAAATTAAAAAATGATTCAACAACTGCTCAGTTTCGCTGCATTAGGTGAAATAAAGTTCCAGATGGACCAACACCAATATATGTAAATATGGTGGGGATACTTTAGATTCATATCTTGTAACTGGTGTTATACACTAGTAGACTGATCCACCTGCAAAATATCACACATTCCTAGTAATATTTTCTGGAAGACAGAAAGAATATTACTTCACAGAATGAGACTGGGTCAGGTCCTCAGCTGATGCAAATTGCCATAGTTACTTTGATTTCAGTGGAGTTATGCCAGTTAATTCTGAACTAAATCCTCAGCTGAAGTTTTTACTTGTAAAAGTTTCAAATGTTTCATTTAACGTCTTCTGTGCTGGAGAAATTCTCTTTTCCAATTTTCCTCCATACTTCTGATTTGCTTGTATAAATTACTCAGCCTCTTTCTTCAGTGATTAATTCCTTCTTCCGAATTAATTAAATTAGAATAAATATTTTCCAGGAAGATATAATAGGAATGTATTACTGGGATTCATTTACTAGGCAGAGTAATCCCAGTCAAAATGATGTTTCAGTTACTCATTTTGGGAATCTACAGTTACATTGGTATTTGTCTTTTATTTGTTATAATCTGGAACTGACTTTCAACATAATTTTGGGTTTTTTATAAGGCTCTTGACTTGACTCAGTACTGTACATGTGAGATTTAGTGTCAATCTAATATTCTTTTTTATATATATTTTTATACATATAAATCGTCAGTTATCTTTTCAGTTTATGTCTAAAAAAAAGGAGTAATGTATAATTTTAATATATAATATAACATATTTATAAGATATAATACATGGTGAGATTAGGAATGATAGGACAAACCCCAAAATATTGTCCAAGGTCTTAAGAAACATGCAGTTCCTAATTCAGAGATTTTCTATATTATCCTTGGAAACTGCTCACTCTCCTTGTTCAGTTTCCCTTTCCTTGTCGTGGTTTAACCCCAGCTGCAGCCAAGCCCCACACAGCCGCTAACTCCCTCCCTCACCGACAGGATCAGGGAGAGATTCAGAAGGGTATAAAAGCCAGAAAACTCTTGGGTTGAGATACAGACAGTTTAACAAAGGAAACAAAAGCTGCACATGCAAACAAAACAAGGAATTAAGTCCCCTCTTCCCATGGCAGGCAGGTGCTCATCCATGACCAGGAGAGCAGGGCCCCAGGACACCTAATGGTGACTTGGGAAGGCAAATGCCATCACTCCAAATGTGTCCCTCCATTCTTCCTTCTTCCCCTCACCCTATAAGCTGCCCACAATATCACATGGTCTGGAATATCCCTTTGGTCAGTTTGGGTCACCTGTCCTGGCTTTGTCTCCTCCCAGCCTTCCATGCACCCCCAGCCCCCTTGCCAGTGGGGCCCTACAAAAAGCAGGAAAGGCTTTGGCTCTGTGTAAGCCCTGCTCAGCAATAACCAAAATATCTCTATATTATCAACCCTGTGTTCAGCACAAACCTGAAATAAACCGTACCAGTCACAGTGAAGAAAATTAACCCTACCCCAGCCAAAACCTGCACACACTTCTATTTAATGAGACATATTCTCTTTCCTTATCAGTAGATAGTGAGGGTAAAGCTGCTGGTACCTGAAATGCTGCCTTGACATCGTCAGGTGGAATCAGATTATTCCCGCCCAACTCTGCCTTCACTGCTGTAGTCTTTAGTCTTTAGTCTTTAGTCTTTAGTCTACCTTCATAGACAAAGGAGGACAAGCCACTTCCAGATGATGCTTGTTCTTATCCATCTTATATTCCTCTCATATGCCAAGGTGAATCAATCTGTGGGATGTCCATTTTGTTCTCTTTGGGCTAAAAGAAGCTTAGATTTCTAATCTTGAAATTGCTGAAATTAGAGGACGTAATCACATACATGGTCTTATTATTAGTTACAGCCAAATAAACTGGTTTGAGAAGACTGAAATTTACAAATTGTGACATACCTAAACCTACTCACATAATCACTTCATGTTCATTGCTGGCTGGGAGTTTCCCAACAATTCATAGCAGAAGTGTGTGAAAGAGAAATTTGAGGGGGGGAACAGATGATTTCAATATAATCAGATCAATCTTTAGGGAATATTTTTGCAAAAGATCAGTCATCAACTATCTCTTTATTATAACCTCCCAGGTATTAGACAAGCCATGTGTCAGTGCTTCTGAATTTGAAGGGCACAAAATATTCATGGCTGGAAGCAACTCTATGTATGTGTTGATATGCATTGAGCAGATATAAAATTAAATTTAGCCTGGTTTATGCTGATTACATAACCATTCCAGATCTGTGTGAAGGCTTAAATGATGTGTCACCATTAAGATTTATAAAATTTCCTGTTCCTGGGCAACTCATTAAAGTGATCTCTTATGCCTAGTGGGGTTCAGGGTTTTTTAAACTTTTTCAATGCCTAGGTTGTTGGACGTGCCATAAACTCAAGACCTCTGCCTGGAAGGCAGAAGCTCTTGGTTTGACCTGTGATTGCTCTGTTTATGCCAAAGGAGGTTGCAGGAACAACATACATGTAAGTTAGACCTCTGTCAGTAGGACACATTTGCTTGACCTCAACTTGCTTTACTATTTATGGAACATATAATTTATATATAATTTATGTATAAGCCAAGATTAAGTTTAGGAAACACCATAGATGTACCGAATTTTCTGCTCCACACTGAAAATTAGACTCCTTTTTGAAGCTCTTTTTGTCTCATCCATGTTTTCTCCTCCAGTTTTCCCCTTCCTTCAGAGAGGATACATTTGGTCTCTGCTGCAGTTCTTCATGCAGAGCAACAGTCACTGACAGTGTCCTAAAATTGGAGAGGAAGTCATGTTAAAAAATTCGAAAATTTGAATGTTAAATGTACTTTATGAATAGTATAATGAATAATTTAAATTTATTTTCTTTTTACCATAAGCCACAATCCTCAGTGAATTGTTAGGTTTTATTAACTTTCCATGGAATCTCTTAGGTGTTTTCACTGGCCAAATTGAGAATAAATATCTGAAAAAAATATGTTAAATTAAATCCACTGCAATATTTTAGATTATAATCTCTCTCTACACACACAAAATACATTAACACAATTGTGTAACTCCCTTTTGACTGAAACTGAAAGCAACTCTAGACAAGAAACCCGTGGATTAATTTTACTCTTGCACACAACTACTTCTTCTTGGTTCTAAGTCATTACCGACTAATCAGCTCTCTGGCAGGGTCTAGTGTATAAAAAGCACCAAAGTAACTTAAAGCCACTTTTGTTCTCCCATCACTTATGTGAGGAGGTACAAAATACACAATTCAACTCATTGTGCTTTATACCACTTCATAACCAGCCCTCATCTCGTTTTCCTCTCACTAATGGCAGTAAAAGGCTTCTGACTAACTTGGGAAAAGTATGGCCTCAAATGCTGATGGTTTCCTGAGCACAGTTCAGATGGTACATACACTCAACCTTTGTATTTCCTGGGATATTCGCCTAACCACCAAAAACAGTACAAAAACTTCATTCACATCTCTTTTTTTAGTAGCAGAAAGGGATATTATGTAACTTTGGAAATTTGATAAAGATGCAGCTTCAGAGAGGGGCGAGTTAATGGGAGCATTCTGGTTTCCTCAAAAGAATTATGTCTCTTTGCAACAATCATGGCTGAAGAGTCCCCCAGGGCTCGGAGTCCCCTTCTGTACTACTGAAAGGATAATATTTAGAACAGAGACAATCAACTATTCATCCCCTGCCCTGATTTATGCTGTACACTTTGGATAACACTCACGCAGCAGCGGAAATTGTCAAAGCTTTGCCTATCTTTTAAGCCCTGGGCAAAGATGGAAGGGGAATAAGAAGCTTGAATGAACCACTGAATATAATACACTCTGCTGCTGTGCACAGTAGTTATAGACACATTAATATGCTTCTCTGGGAATACTTTTGACCTCTAGGTGTTCAGAGCCTCAGGTCAGTACTGCTTTTGCCATGAATGAGAGCTTTTTGCCTACAGAATTTGTTCTCTGATGCACCACAGAGAGTGACTACTATCTTGTATTTACAGTGTGACATGAGGCTTAAGGAAATGTCCAGAAATACACAGCTGGATGGAGAATATCAGAAGACAAGGAAGACTGGATGTATGGCAAGTGAATAAGGAAATCCTCAGTTTAGAAGAAAGCCATGAGATTAGGATGTGTGTGCTAAGACACATAACTGGTAATGGTGACAGGAAGAGAGAATTTTTGTTTGATGGCATAGTTCTTACTGGGATAAGAATGATGATTGGTAGGTGAGCAACTTATTCACATAATGCTTAATAGTTTTGGCATAACTCAAAGAAAATATAGTCCTCTGCTCTAGGCTTTCAGTAATTTATTAGGCTCTGGGCCACCCAGTTTGACCACCAAACAAGTTCCCTGTAGGCAGCAGCAGGGGGTACTGGAGGGATTATTCTTCAGACAGCAATAACACAAATTTTTTTCCAAATAGGTCAGTGATTCTCAAACTAATTTTCCTTTGCTTCTCAATGGGGGGCCTTGGGATAGGATGCAGTAATAATTATTTGGCCCTATGGCTCCCAGGAACTATGGCCCCTGTTTTCTGCTGTGGCTGTGTGGACTGTGTGCAGTTCATCTGTGCCCCTAATCAAAATTACTTCTTGGACAGATAGAAATTTATTGACTCTTAACTGCCACTGCTTCTTGTGCAAATCTGCCTGGCAATGTGCCCCCTCTTCTTTTCCGTTCTCTTTGCTTCTAGTTTGAAAACTCTGATACTAATACAAGTTTTGCTTATTTTTATATATATTTTAAAATTTAAATTAATTGGTCTCCTGAAGCTTTCAACTTCCTCGAGGGCTTTGGAGTTGATCTGGTGAACCATTTCAGACTTTTTGACTTGTTAGTGTCTTCTTTATTTTTCCCCTCTCCTTTTGTGTTCTAAGTTCTCCTCCCTCATCTTCATGATATTAGGTTGACAGCTTGGGAGGGTGGGGGAGGGAAGGAATAACCCCTTTTTATTCTCCCATTGCCCTGTTTTACCACTACTACTTTTGTTTTAATACTAAGATAAACCATTACAACGTTGTCATGTTTTTACATTGGCACAGATTCAGTGTTCTAAAAAGTAACATCATGCTCTGAATGACATTTCTATTTGCCAGGAAATCACTTATTGACACATGAATGGTCACAACTCTTGCTGAAACTGTCAGGTGTTCTAAACACACATGGAATTTTTTTGGGATATGGAGGTTTTGGCTTAGCTGGCATCTTAACTAAGAGGCAATACGTGCTGGCAAAGTGGAAAGGCTCTTCTCGAATTAAATAGAAATCTTTACAAAAAAGTTTAAAACAAGAGCTTTAAGAAAAAGGGGAGAAACTTACCAGAGATAATTTCTTCTTTACTCTGTCTTGAAAAAAACAATTCTTAGTAAGTTAAACCAGGCAGTCACAGGGAGCCCTACCTATGACTGTTCTGGACTCAGCAAAGTTATTTTCTTAAATGAATCCTCCCCTTAATCCTCCCCTGTGTTAGTTGTTCCACATAGTTAACAGTGTGGTGGGTTAATGCCATGCTGGGCAGGCCAGATACAGAGAGCAATTAAACAAGTCCATCACCAACTAATCACAAATTTTTGAGCATTAGTAGTAGGTGATCAAGTATTGTCAAGAAGTAGAAGCAACTGAAAAATGCTTCAGGAAAAATACAGTAAAAAGTTTAAGGAAATAAATATGATCCTGTACTCATGAGATGGGCAAGTGCTTTCAAATACTTCCCTGACATCCTTCCTGACATAAGTAATGCTCTTATAGACATTGGCTTGCCTTCTGCAGTGCCTGGCAAGAAAGCTTTCACATACAGAGAAGGATGATAAACAGGAATTCTGTAGAAGAGGAAAATTCTCTGGGATGAATTACCTGATTGGCTGCAGTACTTGGTATGGATCAAGCAAGTTCCTTCAGAGTGAAGTTTGGTTCTGTTGTCTTTGCTGCAGTAGAGATTATAATTAGTTGAACCAGAAGGTAACATTTGAATGCTCGTGTCCATATTGTGGAAATAAGATAAAATCACCCGGCTTCTTAAATTATTTCTTGGTTCCAGCTGTTTGTTTTTTTTTGAAGGTAGAATTACCATCTTATGAAAAGAATATTCAATTAAAATTCATATGCTGAGCAAACACATTCCCTGAAATTTAAGTTCGAGCAAGTGCAGTACAACTAAAGACCTGGGATAATGAAATAGTAATGATAACAAAAAAGCATAACGGTATTTTTAGATCTATTTAAACTCTTAAACTTGTGAAAAACAAATGAACCTTTAATCCATTTAATGTGAGCAGATGAAGAAAGAATGCTCTACTAGGAAAATTCATAACTTTATCCAAAAAATCTTATATATTTAAAAAATATAAAATTTATATGTTGACCTTTCAAGAAGAAACCACTGGAACATATTTGAGATTACAAACTTCATTGTGAATGCTGTAGTATTGAGACACATTCATATGCTTTGTTATAAAAGTACTCTTTTTGGATGATAATTTTGACCAGCCATAAAAATCACCAAGCCCCAACTCCACCTTCTGTGTCTAATGCTGAACAATTGTACTGTCAGTCATTACACCCACTACTGGGATTTTGACATTTTCAACATGACTGAAAGTGCTTATATGACTAAATAGGGCTCATTAAAATACTGCCAACTTGAAATCTTCATGGACAAAAGGAGGAAATGTCTAATAGAGATGCACTTAACCCAGTCTAACCCTCATTTTGCTTGTGAGAATAAATCTTAGGGTTTTATCACTGTAAAGAATACATTTCTGCGTGTGTCATTGCTTTGAATAGGTTGGGTAAAAAACCCACTCAAACCAATCCAGCACTCCCAACATTGACCATGCTTTAATCACACTCACAAGCACAGGCAAGAGAGGGCCTTAAATTTTCAGAGCATGTCCCAGTGGAAACATTAAAGTCCTTGCTAGTGGAAATGGGCTATCTAATACCTCAATAAATATAAATTTGCCTGGAAAGATCATGATTATCTTGGAAGTCTAACAAATTGAGGCACTGGGTTTTGGTTAGGAGGAAGCTTTCAAGTTCTGCAAGTGTTATCAGCCCAACATTCATTTCATCTCATGCAATACTTATAGATTTATGTTAACCTGAGGTGTACAAGCCCTTCTATTGTCTATTATTATTATTTTTTACTTAAACAAAATGTTTTAGAGTTTCTGTGGCTGAGGATGGAATTAAAATACAAGCTTTGGTGGGAACTGCAATTAAAGAAGCATGTTTCTTCAGGAAGAAGAAAATAAAAACAATAGTTAAACTATTACAGTCCTTCAGTTTTACATTGTTGTTATCAGGTCTAGAGAAATGATAATGAACCATGCTTAATATGTACTTTAAATTTGGCCAGTATCTAGTATGATGCACTATTTCAAATAAACATTTTGAGTGAATCTTATCTGGAAGAAGACATTTGTAAAAGCCTTATGTTCATCTAAATATTCATCTCAGACCTTATAATTGCACTTCTGCACAAACAAATAAATCATTGTTTGAGAGTAGAAGATGGGAATTTTTCATCTAAACCACTCATTTTTTTGCTATTAGACTAGTAAATAAAGTTCTGAAAGAATCTTCTATATGTCAGATGAAAACAGACTTGTAGGGAAAAAATGGATATTTTTCTTTGATGTAATAAAAAAAGGCTGTGTTGATTAGATATTATTCAGGGATTTAAAACAATGAATCTTCTGAAGAAATCCAGGAAATACTGTTGTGGTTGAAAACCTCCCGAATTTCTAATATTTGGCTGATCACCCTGAAACTTTTTTTTCAGGCTCTGGATCTTACACTGGATTGATACTACAAGTTACATGCATTAGTACTATTGATATCTGTGTGTTCTTGAGAACTTCTGATGCTTTGATCTCTTCTGGATAAGGCTTAAAATCATAGTTTATTTTGTGTTGCCTTTATATGTGTTAAGGAATCAAATTATTCATACAGAGTGTAAGTAAGTATATGCTATAACTGACAAAATCTCGACATCAAAATCTGTGGCTGGTCACCTGAGACTCTTTTTGCACAAAGCAGAGTTAGTTAGCAGAGATATATTTCATCACATCTTAAAATAAATGTCAAAAATAGGTCAAGTGTATCATACCCTGGAAGTCCTTATTTCTGTCTATTGACATTTGCAAACTCAGCTCTTGATGTCTGCTGCAGAAATCTGAGCACAAGTGTTTATACTTTCATTGTCAGATATGATTAGGAACTTGGAAATAGCACTGAAGTGATTGGAGAAACATTCCTGAGGCCTCTATCCAAATCTGTCCAGCTATTGAAGAGATGTATGTATTCCAAAATGAGAATTTTTTAAAAAATCAGTTTGGAGCTATGATAATTTTGTTTTCTCTGATTAGGGATTCCAGTGGCACATGCAGGGGCACAGGTTCATGTGGGCTGATTACAAAATTCATGAGCAGACAATGCATCCTGGCATGAGAGATAATGAGCACCAAGTTCACATTTTGACCTTAGTACAGGCTGGATTCAGCAATGAAAGTAATGTTGAGTGATGGCAAGTATTCTGCTTGACATAAAATATCATGAAAGGAAGAAAAAAAAAAGAAGAGAAGAGAAGAGAAGAGAAGAGAAGAGAAGAGAAGAGAAGAGAAGAGAAGAGAAGAGAAGAAAAAGAAAGAAAGAAAGAAAGAAAGAAAGGAAGGAAGGAAGAAAGAAAGAAAGAAAGGAAGAAAGAAAGAAAGAAAGAAAGAAAGAAAGAAAGAAAGAAAGAAAGAAAGAAAGAAAGAATTAAAGTGCTAAGAAAAAATCCCTGACATTTTGGTCAGAGAGGGTAAAGAAACTAATTGTTACAGTATAGAACACAATAGCATGACAGAAGATAAAATCACAAGAAAAAGGAGGCCAGGCAGTTCTTTCTTCGTCTTTTGGAGTTGCTGATAATTGACAGTTCTTGGATTCAAACCAAAGTCTTGCTCTATTTGATATAAAGATAACCCAAATAGCTTGGAGGGAGTTTCATGAATGTATCTTATCTCTCTTCATGAAAAAAATATGTATTTTTAACTGATAACAAGATCATTTCTGCAGAGTAGGAAAGAAAGGTGTGGAAAAATGACTGATTTCCAAATATGATTAAAAAATAAGGTAGTGTTTGGTTTAGAAGGTGTGTCTGACAGCAAGCTTTAAATTATATACCCAAAAGCCTAGGAAAATCTGGGGTGAGGGGAAACAAACCTTAACAAAAATAGAACCATCATTCAGAAGTATAATTTACCTCCATTAAGGAGGCAATATATATCATGCCTTGTTTTGAGCAAAGCCTCTGGATCCAGCAGAAATTAAACCTCTGGAACACTGCACATTTTCAGGTGTGTAACACAGGGTGAGGAAAAAATTAGATTCATTCAACTACAGGAGAAAGAAAGAAAAAGAAGGACAAAAATACTGTTTATCCAGTATTCAAAATCATAGTATCAGTATGTGGCATACAAGATCAAATTATCATAGTTTATCATAACTCATTTCTATCTGTCACCTAATTAAAACAGTTTTCTAGAAGTAATAGATATTATTAGCCACATGCCAGTTGTGAGATTATAAATTAGTTTTAAGATCTCTAAACTGATTTGCATTCCCTCACATCTGAATCAGGGTGAGCCCAAATATGTAGACATATGAGCTCAAATATGAATGTGCAAATAACTTCTGTAAATCCTAATTAAGGATGTGTACTCAAGTCACTGAGCCATTGGATTTACACTCAGTCACTTAGGAGTATGCAGTACTTTCATGTCTATGGAAAAAATAACCTTTATTTCACCCAGCAATGAAAGTGTAAACTGGCTAGGACAATTTTCCCAGTCCAAATCAACATAATTTTTGAAGATGACAGCAAAGGAAATCTGCATTGACAGAAGTCAGACAGGCCAGTTTCTGAGAAGTTATATTTTACTGCAAGGACGGATTAAATCCAATAAGGTCAAAATCACACACTTCCAAAGTATCACATGGATCAGAAATTTGTAGTAGTCATTTCTGGGATTTTTTGTTTGGTTTTCTTTTTTTGGTTTTTTTTTTTTTTTTTTCCTCCTTATTCACAAATTCTGATGTACAGGGAAACAGGTCTTGAAGTTTCATTAAAACTAATTCTGATGCACCTCTCTTCAAGAAAGACTGTCCTGAAGACAACAAACTGTAAGAGATCATGAAAAACTGATTAAATGCAGACTGTCCTGGAAAACTGAGGTTCAGGGCCACTGGACTCCTCACTGTAACCCTAAAATTTAGCCCAGCTAGAGCTCTGGGACTTCACTGAATCAGGAATTGCAGTCTACCAGATGAATCACTCTTCCAAGGGAGACCATGGAAGCTGTGGCTTAACTGTTTTTTTACAGGGAAGGAGAGCCTAGGGAAAAATCCACTTAACCCTTTCTTGGAGTTAGCAAAACGGTCATTGAACTGGAAATGCTTCATAACAATCTTGAGTTCAATAAACTACTCCTGAATTAATGCTGTTAATTAATTTTTCCAACAAGTTGTAAAGAAAAATATGAAATATTTCAGTTTCTGGGTCTTTCAAATGATAGTAACGGAATGGAAACTGAATTTATAAATTTCTTTCCAATGTAAATTAACCAGGTTCAGTGTACACACAAGAGTCCATTTAGAAAGAGAAATGAGAAGGAGTTTTGATTATTCAACAGCCAACAGACTTATCTGCTCCCAGCAGAGTCTCTCTGGTGTTGAAACACTGCTCTTGTGTCTAAATGGAAAGCAAAAATGATCTGTTTAAAGAAAATTCTGGTGTTGGTGTTGGGTACTTATGAAAGGTGGGACTTTTTAAGGAAACATGCTAACTTCCTATATGCAATTACCATCATGCTATGTTTTTTCCTTTAAATTTACAGTTAAACATGAGCCTGCTTGGCAACCTATAGAAGAATCATTAAAAGATGCAATCTGTACCAGTTACAGTAACCTGCAGCAAATATTTCATAATTCAGAGCTGTGGAGGCGTTGAATCCATACCTGAAACATTAATATCCTTAAAACACATAAACAACTTCAGTGTCAAGGAGTCTTTTCCCACAAAGTTTCATTACTCTATTAAAATTCACACCTGAGGCTGCAGGGTAGGGTTGTTAACAGCTGACTTGGAATAAAGTATTCACTAGATGGGGTTTATTCTATTAGACTGACTTGTCAGTAGTTTCACTTTGTATTCTTTCCATAGAGCTTGATGTATGAAATGAATGCATTAAATCAATGTAGCAAATGAAACTTGATTCTTTGTGTTTTAAACATAGATCTGTGTACAAATAATTGATTGTATGGCTATATTTTCCTTGCTGCAATGACATTTTTCATAGTTATCAGCCACTAACGAGGTTTTAAGAAACTTCATTTTTAAAAGTCAGACTGTGTGTGCTCATGGAATATATCTGGCAGCCTCAGAGAAAGCCTGTCACACTAAACAAGTTATTTTTCTGTGAGTTATCTGATAAGTGGCCTGTATCCGTGCAGAGCTCTAATGTAAATCTTTAAAAAATGTAAGAAAGCCTCAATATGATCACAATATGGTCCTGGGTGTTTTGTAAAGCCAACAACTCTTCCAGCCAACTTAATATTCCAGCCCTGGGAGGGACTCCTCCCTGTGTTTTGGGAGCTCTACAAGTTGTTTCTGAAATTCCAATATAATTACTAGCTTTATACCAGAAATCCCATGGAAGAGGCCTGATTGGAATGTATGCATTTTCGAAAACGGTACGATTTTTTAAAGGCTTCTTTTTGTAGCTCTGTTTAATGGGATTGATTCCAACCTCAGCCTTACAAGAACAGAAATACTTTCCTTTCCAACATGTGAAAATATGGTCACTTGCTCAGCTTCAGAATGACTATATTCATATTCCTGTCCATGCTTACAAATAAGCAAGCTTACATCAAGATAAGACCTTTGACCACTATTAGTGATCACCAGATAGTCCAATATTATTTAATTTCTTTAAAAGCCTTTGGCTGCCTCTGCAGAACAGCTTCACCTCCACATTTATTTTTCAGCCTTTGGTGAGAAGGGTTCAAGGTCCAGTAAGTCTCCTCTCTTTACACATTATAGATACTGTGGCATTTTCAAAAAACAGACTTGGCATGCCATTTAGATCCAGATTAATAGACTTACAAGAAAGACACTTTAATGTGAGGTATTTCATATCCTTTCTTATTTATTGACAACATAGTCAACATCATCAGCGGGATCTATGAAGCTGTACAATTCACCTTTAAAGACACAAATTAAATTCATCTCAGTATCTCAGACTTAGGCATCTAAAGTCATTTGGGATGCTTGAGAGTATCAGGATATAGAGACAGAACTGACAGATCTGACATGCTGCCAATGATTTTCTGAAGCAACACTTCAGTAATTTCAAATTACACTGGGAGTCTAAATTGCATCCTTAGTCTGAATTACATATTTTGTGTGTAGAGTGTAATCTAGATTACATAAATTTATTTTGTCATTAAGAAGGAGAGACAAAGTATCTCTGGCAAAAAAAAAATTTGGGAAGTTTGTATGAATGCTGAGCTACCGGGACCCATTAAATATTATTTCCATTCAGATGTATATCAAAATGTCTTCTTTTCTAGAGACACCTTCCTGGGGTTGTGTGTCTGATCATTTGGTGTTCCAAAGTCTGGCAAACAATCTCTTTTTAAACCCATGCAATTCCTGTGATTAATGCCTGATGCCAAGACCAAGGGAATGACATTTCTCAGAACTCCTTCCCTCTAAAGCACTCAGTCTATGGTGTAGATAAAAGGTGCCAGCTGGACAAGTTGCTTGTATCTTTCCTTCAAAAAGAGAACACATTCTGAAAGTCTAGTAAAGAAGACTTAATCTGATCTAGCTGGGGGTTAAACTGGTTCTGATCTAGTAACTGCTCTTTTAAAATACAGTTTCTAGAGGACTATAGACTAAATATAGCATACTGAATGTTTTTGTTCAAAGGCCATGCTAGTCAACAATTTCCAGTGCTGGAAAATATTATAAAAATTACTGGGAGCAGCAGGCTGTCTGTTTTTTCCAACAGCATTAGAAATTACCAGCTCTGAAATGAGACCCAGGCTCCCGGCTAGCCTGGAAATGGAATAAGAACCACCTATTCCTCCAATACAGTTCTTGAACTAATTCTGGCTTCTGGTTGGAAACATAATTCATTTTCCTTTCATTTTTATGTTCTTGAAAGTTTTTTTGATTAAAACTGGGAGGTGACATGACAGGAGAATGCCAACTTTGTGCTCCTTGTTTCTTGACAATAAGAAAACCGGTTCCCTGATGGAGACCTCATGGAAAAGTTCTGTAAATCAGAGGAGAGAGGGGCTAAAGGAGAAAGGGAGAGGGGAGAACAGGAGGAGAAAGTGGGAGATTAGTGAAAGATGAAGCTGAAAACAGAAAGCTATAAAGTGGAGACTGGAAAATTTTTGGGTTGCTGCTTCCAAGATTTTGTTCTGGAAAGGAGGACTTGCTCCATTTTCGAAAGGAGCAAGTTTGGGAAAACAAGTAGGGGCAGAAATGGTCTCTTGCCCAACCTTTCACAGCAGCTTGGCTGAGCTGTAGACAGTTTTACTGTGGAGATGAGACAAGTTTGGAGACAGGCTTGAGCATGGAATAGGGGTGAACTCTAAAAGCCCCAGCTTTCTAAAGAAAAACAAGTGGTAAGGGCTTGTGTAAGCATTAAAAACATCTGAATTGAAGACCTTGGCTATACTATTCTGGTACATAGATATACAGCTGTTTTGCTTCACTGGGTGATATTAATTGAAGTGCCTTTGCTGTGAGTTGATAATCATGTTTTTCAGAAATGAAGGTGAAAATATTTCAATGAAAGCTTATCAGATTAATCTCTGTACAAATAGCAATTGTTATCTATCTCAGAGGCTTTAAGTAAATTATAATATTTGCATAATTGCAAACACATTTAATGAATAGGAAACTTTGATATATTCTGAAAAAGCTTCTTAAAAGAAAACCAAATCCAAACCCAAAAGAACAACAAAAATAACCCAAACAAAATCCTGTATGGGAAGCATTTCATTTTAGTTTATTCAATCCTTGATTAGTTTAAAGGAAAATATTTTAATATGGAA
Source organism: Pardalotus punctatus (assembly GCA_013400915.1). NCBI lineage: Eukaryota > Metazoa > Chordata > Aves > Passeriformes > Pardalotidae > Pardalotus > Pardalotus punctatus. Next base: position 31,108 of record VZTX01028139.1, read on the forward strand.
ACATGGTTTAAGTATAAATCTGTGTTCAAGTCAGCGCTGGAGTAGTTGCTTAATTTCCATTAGCACCTGTGGGACCTAAGCACATGATTCATATTAGACAGATGCTTAAGTGCTTCCCTGAATAGGACTGTGACACAGTGACCCAGCCCCAAAAGTGCATTAATGTATTATATGCAGTCTCTATAATATGCCAGTAAACCAGAAATAAAATGGCTGCTTGTGCCAAAAACATCTCATGATATGTAGCTTACAGAATGGTACATTGTAGGTTTGCTACTGTAACTCATTTTTATCACTGCAGTTCAGCTGATTTCCTGAGAGAAAAGGTAAACAGGATAGAAGAATCAGCACTCCATGATTCCTCTGTACCTAAAGAGATTTATTCTCAAATAAGCTTAGGAACATTCCTTCTGCATTCTGATAGACAGCAAGCAGCTAGAAGAAAGGCCATGCTATTCCTGGGGCTCTCAAACAGTAGAGAAGTAAAAGGATTCCTAAGACATAGATTGAAACTTTGTCAGTACTCAGCAGAAAATCCTCAAATGTAAGTGAAAAGCAGAAATACAGTGGAAGGATAAATTCATTCAGCAACTTCTCAGTTCCCTAGTTGAGAAATGCCCTCCCATATGACAGCTGGGATAAGACACATTTCAAGACTGTTTCCTTATGCATATCACTTCATTTGGTAGGTTCTTCCAGTTTTATAATTAAGTATCTTACTCTTTTGCTTAGCTGGGATACAATTTGTCTTCCTATTAAGTCCAGAATTCAAAGTGATTAGATAAATCTGGGGGAGTATATAATACATATTCAAGCAAAAGACACAAATTAATTAGGGATGCAAATAAGTTCATTGCAGGGTCTATATTTGGAGAGGAATTAGGGGATAGAAAGTGATGGTGTGCTCTTGCTAAATTCCAGTGCTTGGATCAAAGCCTGAGGGAAACAGGAAATGCTCCTAGATGGTAACAGGCAATTCATGACTTAGAACTACAGTGTCCCAGGGAAATAAACCCTGAACTGCTCTTTGCATTGGAAAGTGCTGAAGCTGGAAGACTAGGATGGCATCTGGAGCTGGAGAAGTGACGGTATGCAGGTGAAGATGTGCGGGAGATGAATTCAACAAGGTGAAGTCCATCCTGTGGAAATGGATACAGGGGCTCTTGATGCCTGGTTCCCAAGAGCGACACCACGTGCACCGAAGAACAAAAATGCCCCAGCTGTGAATTTCAAATGTTAAGTGTTGAAGAGGGTTTAAACAACAAGGTTTAAATTACTCTTGTTTAAAATGATTACCACAGTTTCTGAATTGAACCTGAATTTTGGTGCAGGGACTGAATTGTAATCTAACTGATGAAAGATACACATGACTGTTTCCCACCCTGCTGCCAAATAGTCACTGTTCATGTAACATTAATACTTGCTAATTTTTCTAAAGGGACTACAACATGTATTTGCTCTGACCTGACTGATTTTTGATTTTTTTCATGGACAATGATTCTATTTTATATATTGCTAAGATGGGCCTGCAGGTAAACTTTCCAAATCCTCTTATCTTCATTGAAATTGCCCCAAAGAAAGTGGGGAAGTGGGCTTGATTCCCACTTTACTCAATCTAGCCCCAGAGACTTGGCTTTGGCGGTGATTACCTTCTCTCAGAGGATTTATACAGAAGACAACTGCTTTGCATTCCTGGATGATACAGATCTGAAATCATCACCCACCTCTCTCTTTTTTATCTTCAAAAGAATAAACAAAATTCCACACAACCATTTAAGTGAGCTTAAAGTGCAATGTGTTAAAATATTTCCCACAAAAGGCTTATTGAGGAAAACCTGTTCTGTCATTCAAGCATTTTGAAATCTACAGTTGCATGTTCTTTTTTTGCGTAAAAGTCCAAGTAGGAAATATTAAAACTGAATACAAGAATTCTCTAAAAAAACTTCCAAATGCTCTAGTTTGATTGCAGTTGTATTTGAGTGCCTGAAGTATCACTATTGTGTTGCTTTGTGAATCAAAAGGGATTTTTATTTTTAGATGCACTTTCAGCCACTGATGGAACTTCTAATCAACATGAACAATTTCATCCTTTGTTACCTTCTATAAATTGTGAAAAAGCTCCTATTTACATTGGAGCATTTCACATATTGCAGGAGAAGTGGGTTCTGAATGTCCATGATGTCTAATGTTAAATGCAATTTAAGGTTGCCTAGTATAATGTAGGATTCTTGCATAAAGAAAAAGGCAAATCACACCCATTTTCTCAGTGCATTTACTTGCAAATGCAGATCTGCTCAGCAAGGTAGTGTCCCAGACACATTACCTGTGTCTGAAAGGAGAAGCAAATGAGGGAAGTTTGCTCCTTTTTTACTTTATTTGGCCTTGCTTTGTCTTTCTTCATAAGCCAGGTGAAATACCAAGTGTATAAAAAACACTTGTAAGTGGAAAAAACCAACAAAATACCACAACGCATTTCTTGACTAGGAAGCTTCTCCCAAAGCAGAACTCTTTTGGAATATGGTGTTGGCATGCCAAGTCTGTGTTAAGGCAGGGACTGTGAGCTGGGTGATAAGACTTCCTTCACACAGACTTTTTCTCTTCCAATCTGTCAGATGTTTTTTGTCCATTTCCCTGCATCATTGTGAGCCTTAATCACTTAGGACAATGCTCATATAATCATCAGTGGGAAAAGGTTAAGGGTGGTAATGTGCCCCAAGCATTATAAAAGCCTCAGAGAAGAGGTTCAGTGACTGAACAATATTATCTTACAGGCTAAAGATGTTCTTTTCTTCTTAATGTATATAACTAGACGTGCTCTCACTGTAATGAGCAGAAGTGACTATAAAGGTCATTGATAATACTCTGTATTTATAGGACCATTTAGTAATGTTCATATCTCTTCCCATCATTGTGGAGGAGTTTTACAATCCTTTCCTTTCATCAGGGTGGCCAATGACACAATTTCTTCTACAAAGTTTTTGGAACGCATGTAGAACTTGGAACAATAGTCAGGAATTTCGATGTATGTGTTTAGGCTGTTCCATATTATTCAGAATTATTAAAACCTTTATCTACTCGGACTTTAGTGAGACATTCACAGTTCCATACATAGACATTTCCTGATTTAGATAAAAGATCTCTGAGACTGAGCAGCTTCAAGAACTTACTGTCTTCTGTCTAATTATGAAAGAAATAATCGCCTACCTAGCTGATATTTCAGGTTCTAGGTTTAGCAGCATTGACATCTCACACTCTTTGTGTTCCTATTTGAAAACAATGAAAATTGGACGGCCCACTACTGTTTTAGCAGACATTTTAATGGGTCATGGAACTTTTTTTCCTGAAGTGCCAATTTTGATACAACAACGCACACCCTAAATTAAATAGATCCAGTAACAGGATCAGTGTAGCCAACTTGGCTTCAAATTGACATAAGTTAGCCTAACACGGTGAGTAAATCCTCAGGAGGCTGGTGTTAAGATACCAGAGATACTCTACCACTGACATCCAAAATACTTCCAGAAAGCAGTCATACATTTCTGTTTCACCATAGGCATATCTGAGGGAGAGGAGGGCCCAGGTCTCAGTCATGTGGTTGTGGAGGCCTGTGAAGCTTTTGTATACATTCTGTATAAAAGGGATATTTCAGGCTCTGGGATGTCCATTTGGCACTTCTTCAAGAATGTGAAAAGCAGACTTAAATGAAAAATTCAATGGTCTGAAATAGATGTTTTTTTTCAAATAGTAAGAGACAAAAAACTCCTTTACTGAAAGCAAAACTTTTGTCCAATAAAATAATTCTAAAAGAAACAAAATCTCTTTTTTTTCCCCACGTGATGTGATCAAGTCATTTGTCATGGGTAGTTTACAAAGTGCAGGTTTCTAACATTGTGTTCATCGCAAGATTTGTACATTGCAAAGGCCCAGTAAACCTCAGAAAAAGCTTGGAAAACAGATCCTTGCTCATTATAACTAGAGCATGGAACAGACTGATATCTGAGCAGTGTGCTAACAAATGACCCATTACAGAGGTTATTTAAATGTTTGGAATAAAAATGGTAATGCCTCTTCAGGTACTTCCAATGGCAGCTCAGAATTTGAATTCGCTGTTGTAACAACAACATGTTACATGAATTAATGAGAAAAGCCCGAACTATTAAACCCAATAAAGGTCACATTAATTGAAATCTATGTGTAAGCCATTTAGCTGGAACATGATTTTTTTAACTGGAACTTTATTTTTCCTTTTCTGTGGTTAGAATCTGTCATTATCTAAATGTTTACAGAATAACACCGATACAGTTTCTCCTTTATGAGTGAATGCATAACCTACTTTCTGTGTGTTGTGATGGCTATCACAGCTCTGTATTTTTCTTTACCTTTAGCTTAGTATTTTAAAATATTAAGCACTGGTAACCTAGTCACTAGCAGTAGAACATTGCCTCCATACACAGTCCTAATGTTCACCCCAAATTCACCCACAGTAAAATCAGTACTTTAATATTCTGCACTTTATTTTTTTTTTTAAAAAGTAGTGTTTTTAGGGAGTATCAAGTGTGAGAAGCATTCTTTAGAGCTGAGAGACCCTGAATTCCAGGCTAGGGGTGACAAGGTTTACCTTGTTCACCTCACATACCTAGTGGGACTTTATAGGTATTTTTATACATGTATTTTTCATAGGTTATTTTATATAGTAGTCTAGAATATCTCAGTGCAGTGACAAGTCCAAAAGATGATTCAAGTCCCCTATTGCAATATCATCCTCTGAGTACAGCCTGTTACATACAAAGTGAGTTTAGGCTGACTATTCCTAATACAGATGTCAGACTACCACTAGTTGTGTGTATGTTTATAGCGCTGCTCATTAACATTCCTGGAAAATGAATAATGCTGCAACTGTCTTTAAAACATAAAGGAAGACTTTTTTCATGATGGATCTCTGAGTGTGGAGGCTCTGGAAAACTTCAATTCATTTACTTTATTATGAAATATTTTCTGTTCATAGAGAAAGGTGTAGGGTTAATGAACACTGACACCTGAAAGTCTTGGCGATCTAAGTATTACAATGGAAACATATCATCTTACTATACATCCCCAGAGTCAACCGGTGCTCCTTATCAGCCACTGGATAAGCAGTTCCACTGTCTAGGACTTGTTTTCCTTAAATTAAGATTGTTTCATATGGTCCTCAGAAATCTAGCACAGCAAGCCAAGCCAATAGCTTTGTGCTTCATTTGCCTGAAACAATTCTGGTCTTTGCACTTGGAGAATTTTTTCGCTCAGTGGTGATGACTAGAGTTTGGATGACTTTTTTCTGTCTGGTCACTCTAAAGTTTTGCAATGTGATACATGGATAAAGTTCCATACAAACCAATCTAAGATAAACAAAACAAAACAAAACCTCAGTAAAATGGAAACAAATAAATGAGAATTGGAGAAGCATTGCATGGGATGTACAGCATTTGCAGGCTTGCTATGCTGAACATTTCAGCTAAAGAGCTGAGAGCTTTAGACAATTCCTTTTCTTCCCATCTGTAATTCCATGTTCATTTTTATAGCATGGACATAAACCCATGTGCTGCTAAAACACAAAATTATATCTATAAAGCTGAAATTGTTGTGGTAAACAACACTTTTACTTTGTGCAAGTAGAAAATCTCAGAGCAGTTTTACAGCACCATAACTAGAAACAGTTCTTTAGCAGAAAACTTTGCTTTGTAACCAGAATGTATAAGGGTATAAGTGACGGAGCTTTAGCAAAGCAAAGAATATTCATGGGAAACATCTGGCTGTACAGTAGGTTTATAGCTAATATTAGAATAATTTAAACTTAAGTCACATTCTCTCTTATAATTAGATAAAGTGATTTCAGACTATTTTGGCTTGTAGGCATTAAGACTACTAAATCCTGAGCAAAGGTTCATGCTGTTAGATTTCATGCTGTTAGATTTCTCTTTCCACTGGTGATGACCCATTCAGGGAAGCTATTAAACTATCCTTCTTCATCACATTAGAGACAAGCAGCGCAATAGTCTCTTTTATTTCTTTCTAGACTTTGTTCTGTTAGTCTTAATTCATAGCCCTGGATATAAATAAGGTCTACCACCTATTTGTAGCCAATCAGTAATCATGCCAATATTTGCCATTTTATTAATGGGCATTCTGTCAGCTGTCATCTGCCACATTTCACCATAATTCATTTTTAATTAGAACATTGAATGATTATCTTGATATTATCCTTCTATTTTTGCATCTTAAAAATCATTGTATTACTTTTATCAAGCAGACAAACTAGAGAAGAAAATATAAACCAGAGTAAAAAGAAATTATTTTTAAAGGGACTAATAGATAGATTTTCTGAATAGAAATCACAGAGGTTTCCTTACTGCTACTTCCATGACCTAAACCAGGATAGTGTGGTGCCATACAACCTCAAATAATAATAAATAAAAAAAAAAATTCAATTTTTATGTTGGATTTTTAAATTGGATGGAAATAAAAACTGTTAACAACTAGGCAGTTAGCAATTTGTAGGACCCAGGTCTAAATTTGGGCCCCTACATTTAGGAGTCTATGATGTAAATATCTTCAGGTGAGTAAGAGACGTTGTTCTATCTCTCGCAGAAGTTGGTGGAGACTTAGCACATGATTTAGTCTGGTGGCATTTCAGGGACCTTATGGCAGCTGCTTGGCCTCCCTCTGCCAAGTGAGAAGGACTCCTGTGAGTCTTTTGATGTATCCTGCAGTCCTGTGAAAATCTCAGACTCCCTACAGCATTTCAACGGGTGTCAGACACCTACACTTAGAAAAATTAATTGAATACAGTAAAGGCCAGAGATCACAGTTGGCCAGAAGCCAGGTTACCTAAACTAGTCTAATCTAATCTAATCTAATCTAATCTAATGCCATTTGAAATATTTCATAGAATCTCAGCCAGGCTGCAGCTGTCACTGTGTGACATCTCCCCATAGTTCTGTGTCATCTGATAAGCAGCATGTCTTGCATGGCACGAGATGCAGATACATCATGCAAATGAGTCATGCCATAGATGTCTCCTCTTAGAGGAGCTGAATGGCTTTTCCACGTGCTCTCAATGGTATTAAATCAAAATCTCTGTTGATAATGATGAGATCTTAGACACCTACTGAATATATAAAAGTCTGCATATGTATTCCTAAATGTAGACACATTTTAGACAATCTAAATCTGCTCTACATTACATTTTATTTATGCCAGCCTGCTGATAGTTCTAAATAACCCTGCAGAGGGACAGGCTTTCCGCCTAGCCGTGTTCAAATACACAGATCCAGGAGAACAGCTGGGAGTGTGTCCATGTTAAGTCAGCAGTGGACAGCAGTAGCTGGTAGCACTCCACACTAACACCCTCGAGACCAGCTGACCTGTGGTTTTGGCTTTGTTTTCAAAAAACATCCCTGAATATGCTCAGTCCAAAAGTGTTGCATTTTGCTGCCTAACGACTCGGTCAGACAGCAGTTCCAAGTGGAATGTTGTCCAGGCCACCTGATGGGAGGCTGGTCTTAGTCTGATGGAAGTAATAGCAGGTGTGGAGAGATCCCTTTGGAAACAAAATGGGCCAGCACAATTTTGGTGTGAATGCAACATGTGTTCTTAGTTTCCATTTGCATGAAACCTTTTCTGCTCATGTGTGTTTCTGAAATTGAAGAGAAAAGCTAACATTATATAAAAGTACATAACGCAACTTTTGGAAAGCAAAGTGTGTATTTGGGAGACAATTGTTCACATCAAGGCCCAGTTGGATATTTTTTTAATACCAGGGCAACTCAGTAAAACCAATGGACAATCTTGTTATTGTAACTGAACAAGAGTTATCACTTGCTGTCTTCATTTTTACAGCTGCATGGGGTGTTATAAGGGCCAGGATTCTCTCTTTTTTTTTTACCCCATTCCCTGAAATCTCAGCTTTCAATCAGCAAGGTCACAGAATCCTTGGGGGGGGAGAAATATAGAAATTGGCCAAGAATTTGTTCTTGCTCCTCTTTTTTTTTATATTTAGGAACTAAAAGCTTTTCTTTGAGCAGCATGAGCACCCCCCGTTTACTTTCTGCCATTGAGGGGTTTTTGGAAATGCTTGATGTGATTTGAGTTTACTGCATGCCTCTTTCTGTCTACCTTGAAATAGAGCTTGATATTTCCCATGTATGTACTTCTGGTGTTTGAAAACTGAGTGCAAATAAAAACAAACAAACAAAACCCCTTGAGCCAACAGTAGAACACATTCAGAGAGAAGGAAAACAAAGCAAGGAGGAACTCTCTGTTGGAATCTAATTGTGAAGATGGGAGCTACATTAATGGGTCTGAGGAGAAACCTTGAATTTTGTTCAATTTGGATTTTTCTCGGGAATGTTTGGGAACGCTTCTGTTTAAATTAGCTTGTTGTAACCTGGAACAAATTATAGCTGTAATAATAATAATAATCTCTGAAAGTCTGAACAAACTAATTATGTTTAGGCATGCCTGGGCTGAGGTGTTACCCTAATTTTAAGGCAACATTTTGTGGCTTAGCGGTGCAATAGTCAGAAACCATAAGGAAACATAGAAGAGACTATTAATGCTCCGCCTAGCAGGAAGAACTGTGTGTGGTCCGTCATCCTACATGTACTCTCAGTAAAATGCAGAAATCACTGGAAAATAAAGATGATTAGTGGAGCAAGAGAACTCAGCACAGTGAATGGCAGCTCACATTTCTGGGTCAGCTGGAACTTAGATGTGTCCTTACTAAATTTCATGACTCTTGTCAAAGCCTTGGAAATTGTAAAATGTGAATGGGGCATTAATATAGAGTGTCTGGGAAGCAGCCAGTTGCCCATGCAGTTGCTTCCCAAGAAATTAAAGGAGAAGACTTAAAATGTTTTCAGAAGTACTTTGGGCAAAGAACAATTTCTGATTTTATATAAAGCAATTTTTTATTGCTACGCATTTCTAAGTCCACATTCAAAAAATGGTGCCTTTTTCTCCTTGGTTGCAGGAACACCTAGATCGTTCACTATAATTTTACCAAGATAGTCATTGGGAGATATAATTTGTTTTTATTAGTGAGCCTAGAAACTTAACCTGGCCTATAAAACTGTCTGGCTGAAGGGTTACACATATATAACTTTATTTACTCTTTTCAGCTCTACCTGGCAAACATTTCAGAACTGCACACCATGTTTCAGTGGGAAGTAATCATTGTACTGCCAATGGCTTAGAAGAGGGACTCCATCCTCAGCTGTAAATTTACCAATCTTCAGTGAGCAACACTGATTAATCCCAGATGAGTATGTGATTCTCAAAAGCTGTGGTCACAGCGTTGCAGATCTGGGATGGAAAATCAGGGGTCACATTTCTGTTTAGAGTGGCACAATCACATCTCCAGTTGCCTTATGTTTCGCATACCTTAAAATCAACAGCTGATTTACCTAACCTGGCAGGAAGAAAGCAAAACAAAACAATAAGCCCCCAAAACACTCTTGTGCAATGAGGAAGATGAGAAACACAGCAGTATGGCCTTTCTGTCTGTCATATCTTGCTGACTATTTTGCATTCCTATGTTATTGCTGCAATTTCTAAGTATGAAACTTCCTTTTCAGTGGTGTGCATGGTGGGAAGTTATAAATTAGACCTATAGACAAATACAAATCTGAGGCAGAATGTTAGTGTGGATTAATCACAGCAAAAGAAGGGGCTGTCAGTGACTCTGCTATCCCACCCAAAATACTAGATAATGATCTGTAGGAAAGAAATCTGTGCTGGCAACCAGCACAAGTAGCATTAATAGGTCTCTTTTATTTCCATATTTAAAAAAAAACATCTTTCAACACAAGCATGGTTTAGTGGGTATCTTGGGATTTAACTGAAATGTGGCCATTTCACTCACATTGTGATAAAAACACGTACATCTGAGCATGATCTTTTTCCGACTTGTAAAAAAAAGTGGCTTAAGAAGCAAAATTCTGCTTTAAGGAGTTAAACCTCCAATCACATTCTTTGTTCCTACTCCGTGTGACACTTCAAGCTGCCTTTTTAGTTTTCTTCTCATTTGAAAATTCCCTTGCAAGTGGGGAGATGGTGCTTTGGTGATTAAACACAGATTTTAGTGGCTTGCTTTATTAACAATGTGTCTGTTTCTGCCAAATGTTGTTGTTGCTTCAGGATCCTTTGGTGTGTACCAAGAGCTGGCACATCTTCCTGCATTTGTTCCAGCACTTTTCAGTCCCCACAGTGCAGCAGCGCAGGCACTGGAAGAGTAATCCAGCAAAACGCCCCAGGGACAGAAATGCCAACAAACCAAAGCCTGGCTTGAGTAATGCAGCCAGCATACTTGAACTGTCCTGGAAAACAGGAACTGGAGGAACAGAATTGAATTTTACAGAAGATACTATTAAAGGAAAAAAAAAAAAAGGAAAAATGAAAGAAAAAGAAAGGAGGAGAAAAAAGGGTTTTAATTGAGCTCAGTTTTAAAAGCCAATGTGAGCCTGAGCAGGGAGCAGTGCAGCTGCTCCCAGGGCAGGGCAGGGATCAAAGTGGTCCACATTTTCCCTGAGAGCATGAGAAGGATTGATGCCATCTCTCTTACAGGCATTGATTACTTTCTGCTTAGTGCTGGCTAGTAGAGATGAGAGCTGCCTGCTATCCGTTCCCACCCACCTGGTGATGAGAGAGGCAAATTTTGACCTTTTCTCATCACAAAGCCTGAACATCTTCCAGAAATGCAGTGGTCCCCACGAGGGACACTGACCTGTGTCCTCCTGTGCAGGAGTGGCCTGTGCCCACCAAATGTGAGACAGGAGCACACAGAGGACTGGGGACACAAACTCAGGTGTAAAGCTGAAAATGTCACTGCTTCTTGACCAAGAACCCAAAGTGGCACAAACCACTACAGAGCAGTGGTGTGGGGTGACATCTGAGCAGCAGGCTGTGATTTGAAGCCAGGGTTCTCCGTTTGGAACCTGCAGTCCGAGCTGCGATCTGCAGGGCAATGGGGACATCTCCAACCCACAGAGATGTCCCTGTCACAGGAATCAGACACCTCGCTGTACTGAAAGCACCTTTGTTGAGCCAAGTTGGCCTCCTTCTCCCAGGGGCACCAAACAAATTCCAGCTCTGTTCCCACCCAAGTCCTGAACTCTCAGAGAAGTTGCAATGAAGTCAGTTTAACCCACCTGCAATATGGGAACTGTGGTTCTTGTTTAAAGTGCTCCGCGATCTGCAGCTAACTGAAATATTGATTTCTTTGTTCCCTGCTCAAAAAAGCTCTTGATTCCATTTAACAATACAATTTTTTCCTCAGATAAATAAATTTTCACCCAAATAAATTTTTTAAAATATTATTATATTTTCATTTATTCAAACATGTGAAACATTGTATTAAATCTTTTCCAATGCTTTTCCAGAAGCTTTTAAAAAAATGTAATTTATCTGAAGAGTCACTTTTTAACGCAGTATTTCTATAAAACATGATTTATTTCTTTAGAAAAGACAGGTAATATTTTCCTTCTGGCATGCCACTGACACTTTGACACTCTTCTGCTTCCCTCTGTTCTTGGGTAACACAAAATAACACTTCAGAAATTACAGGGGATTTATTTACAGTGGTACATTCATCAGTGAGGTGGCAATAGCCACTCTGGTACTCATTGCAATCATACCAGTTTAAATAAATTCCCAAGCAGCTGCAATGCCTACTCTCTCCAGCTGTGCTGCCCGTGACTATTTTAAAGATCATTAACAATACTCATGTAACAGCAAACTGTTACAATCTCCGTGCAATGTAAAGCTGCCCTGACCAAACTAGCAATTTTCCATTACAATTCAAAATTGTTATTAATGGCAGGGATTTGCATATTTTAAAATATCATTTTATGCTCAATTTGTCTTCTAATGACTCCAAACATACAGTGCTTCAGTAATGACCCTTTGGACTGTTTCCTGCTTTCTTTCTGAATTAATCCTGACAGCTCTCTCACTGTAAGAAATCATTGATTTCATAGTAGAATTGCATAGATTTCAATCATAGTCTTGAACCTGCATTTAGTTGTCATGACTGCAGCTGAACACTCTTCAAATGTTTAAGCCTTTCTGCTACCTCAACACCTTTTCAGAAAAACCACCTCCCAGTGTCTGCCAGGAATTAGCCATCAAAGCAACGGCAGTTACCATGGTCTGGGGAATCACTGAAGCATCAGTCAGGAAGCCTTTTTTCTCCTTTATTTGCTTGTTACCTAGGAAGAAACCCCACTGTTTTTATGCTATTGATTCTTCCTTGATTGCTATCTCGATAAGCAGATTAAACATTAGTGCTCTGTAGGGTCAGGCCGCTCCCGCTGCTCATAATTTCCAGTTCTATTAGAAAGATACTGTCAGTTTGCTTCAAACTCACCAACAGATGTGTTTCACTTTAAAACTGAAATCATCTCATACAGATGCAAATGGCCCTGCTGCCTCCCCAGGGATTGTGTGAATTGGCATCCCCCATAACCTCTCCAGCTTGTGTGTTCCTTAGAGCAGCCACTTAAATTCCCTCTTACACCTGCAATATTGTTCCCTTTAGAAAGAACTGCTTTCACTCCACTGGGATATGTCAGAATATAGCTGGTGGAGGCCAAAGGAGTCTTCGAAGAAAGTCTTATTATATTTGGATTTGAATAATAAAGGCTTCTCTGCAAGACTGCAGATTACCAAAAATCCACTTAGACCAAAATCTCTTTAGCATTCAAATCATCAGTTAGACAGGAACTCAGCCACCTAAAGAAACTCCTTTCCACTTCATCATCATTCTGGGAATCAAGCCCTGAGACTTTTCCAACAGTCTACTGGTATGACTGGGGTAAGAGGAAAATCAGACTCAGAATTTTCAATTTTTTCCCGAGCTATTAAGTGCCTTGCAGTTAATTTCCTTTTTTTGCTATTAATACTGAAAAATGTCACTTCCTCGACCTTTTTTATTCCCCCCTTTTCCATTTGGGTAATGAAAATAGAAGGGTAAGACTCATGGCAGCATTACAGCAATGAAATCATATTAGCACTGCCTTCATTTTCCCCTTCCCGAGCACCACGCTTCCCTACTGAGCTTGTATAGATCTATTTTTTGCAAATAATACAAACACAGAACCCTTTTTCTCTATTTTTAAAGAAAGCAATATTAAATCAAGTCTTTACTTTCAGAATTAACTCACTGGATAGATCTCTTCCTCATTAAAGCTCTTTAGCAGCTTAACTGACTTCCAGTAAATTAAGGAAGGATGAATCAGGATTGGGTCATACCTAAACCGACTACAGTTTAGTTTACTTTTAGCAGATTATTTTAAAGATTTTTTTTTTATTGCATTTTTACATCATACCTATGCTGTGGGAGTTTCACTCCTGCTTCCTTGACATGCAAGACCCATTTGCCTCCTCCTCAAGCCAATTATCTCATGCACTTTCCATTTCAAAACCTACCAGCTGAATTTATTTGCAAAAAAATAATCCCACATTAAAGGATGTCCCATGAGTAAAGGCTACTCTGTGTAAAGCAATGAAACATCACAGTCCCTAAATTTTAATGTTGGCATTTCAGCTCTTTAGTTTTAGACTCCCAAGAGCTGTTTCCACCTTTCTGAGATGGAAATAGTAATTTCTATTAGGATGTGACAGCATCTTCTCATAGACAGTGTATCTCAGGGAATTTTGAGTAATTTGTGCCAAAGCTCTTATTTGGTTCAGCTGGTATTGGAAGACTCTGATGGTTATTTCTCATGTTTGCTTTGAATCCTCTGTGATAGAGTGTTCTATTATTTTTTTTCTTTTTTCTTATTGCAAACCCATCCTGATGGGTTTTGCAGTGTACACTACCAAGCATTCTTGTGCCAATTTAAAATTCTCCGCTGCCATGCGAACACAATAAACTGTAGCAATGGTATGCAGACAAATGTGTCCCTTTGTTTATAGCAATCGCATAAATCTGTGTGTACTGATACTGGTGCAAAGGTCTCTGATGATCCTGAAAGAGAGAATTTGGGCAGGATATCAATCTCTTATGATCCTGAAATAATGCCATGAGATCTTTAACTTCCACTTGAACAATCACTAAAGGCAGAGAGATGGAAACTTGGATTAACTTCTTATCCAAGTGACACCTCTCGCAATGTTTTTGACCCTTACTTTAAAGCTGTCACCGGTTGCCTTGATTTATGGAAACACTATCCTTTTAAATCCTCCTCCCTCTTATCTCTGCAGGCAGTTTCCTGATTTGCTTTTCTTTCTCTTAGATCATCCGTATTATTTCTTGACAGGGGCTGTGTGGACAGTCACACTTTCGATGGTACTCAGAAAGAAAAATGATTCTCTGTTTTCCAGCTGAACAAAAAATATTACAGATGGTTTTAGTAGTTTCACTCAGAAGATTCCAAGACTTTTTGTTTCAGGTTACAGAAAGAAAAATAATAATTTTTAAAAATGCTGAAAAATATCACTGCAAAGTCATTTTCATCTTACTCTAATTTCACAAGCTAAGTTTCCCAGGAAAATCTGAAGTGTACTATAGTAACAAGATACCTTTTCCATCATTCCAAAGAGGTTTTGTCAGTAACAAAGAACCTGTTGGGCTAACACTGATCCACCAACAAAAATAAGGGCTGGCCCCAGCCACAGAGATGATGTCAATAAATAGTCCACAAAGCCATGGCCAGGGAACAGGTCATGAGCACACCAATATCTCCATTATTTAACAGCTGCCATAATCCCTGTTTTGCCTTGTGCCATTTAGTGCTATCCAGACAATACTTGGGCACAGTTCAGGAGACTGCACACGTGTGTGTCTGTTTCCCACAGCACTTTGGGTATTTCCATCCTGGTGTTTTTTGGAGCAAAGGAAGACCCAGGGTGTGCAGTCAGGGTGTGCCTTGTCATGGGGGATGGGGGCACAGAAAGGTCTTTGTCCATTTCTGTAACTCAGACACAGCCAGAGTCTCCAGCTGAAGCACAAGGAAAGTGGCAACAGAGGAACACAGTGGAGTTATCAGCCCACAGGAAGGAGATTTTGTGAGGCAGTGCATCACCAGGGGAAACATCGTCTGTGTTGGCATAGCCTCCATTGCATTTAAAAGGAGCTTTTCTAGAATCTGTTGGTCAAGATGAAAGAAATAATGAAGCCTGGTTTAAATGCTGAGAAGAGATAAATGGATAGGATTGTTAGGTTTTGCTTTTTAGGACGAAATACACATTAGTTAAAAAAATTATAAAGAAACAACCATTGGCCACATTGTTATCATCCCCTGTCTGTACTGATGGCTTTTGCAATTTCCCTTGGAGAGAGGACACTCAAGCTGATTTTTCTCTCTTACAAAAAAAGGAGTGATGAGGTGGCACATGAATGAAGCAAAGAACATTTCTGCTATTCCACTGGAAGCCTGACCTTTCCCAGACAGTCATTCAAACACACCCCATAAAATGTTCAATACTCTCTATTATGTTCATTTTTCTGCCATGGGTTAGGAAAATCTAAAAAAAAAAAATGCCTGAAAGGTAATTTTGCAAAGATGACTACTGTTAAATCGGTTACCATATAACAGCCTCACAGATGAGACTGACATCTCCTTTGGTATGTGAGAAACTTCAGAAACGGACTCATAAGAGTTTGAAAATATGGACAAGCAAGTTGTACTTGATGTACTTCTGAAAAGACACCCACAAAGGGAATAAAACCAGAAAAAACAGCGTACAAAATAGTAAGTAAAATATGTCACTTGAATTTAGACCAGGGGTCTCGGCAGAGTAACAACTTGAATGACAAAACTGTTAAAGAGAAGGATCAGATCTCCTCAAAGTGAAAACAAATGTAAACTAAATCTACCTCCAGAAAAGTTACTTTGTTTCTGATATTAGTATTGCAATGGTCTTCTGCAAAGAAATCAAAACCATCCCACCTTAATTATTTTACATACAAAAGAAACTGGGGACTTGTGACCCAAAATCTGTAAGCGAATTAATACAGGTTTTTTTGGTTTTTTTTTTAAATTTTGGGTTTTTTTAACATAGACCTAGAGTAAGTCTCCTTCCTTTTTATTTTTTTTTTTCTTTAGTTACTCTGGTGAAGAA
Organism: Pardalotus punctatus; assembly: GCA_013400915.1. NCBI lineage: Eukaryota > Metazoa > Chordata > Aves > Passeriformes > Pardalotidae > Pardalotus > Pardalotus punctatus. The sequence continues at coordinate 47,206 of VZTX01028139.1, forward strand.
GTGAACTGTAACGTGAATGCCAGAAGCGTCTGCAGCACCATCTCCTGCTGCTCCCAACCAGCAATGTGGGTAAGATCACAAACAGGACAGTCCCAGTAGGCTCCAAATACCCTGAACTTCCATTCATTAAAGCTGGGCCTTAAAACAATACAATATGGCTTCCCCAGAGGTATTTTTTTCCCAAGAAAAAAGAATAATACACTGAATATTTTAATTTTTTTTTTTACCCTGTCTTGAGATTTTTTTAATGAACCAGGGAAAGTACAGCATGATTTCATTATGTCTTGAGTATATAGATTGTGAATATTGACCTTTTTGTCAATAAAAATGCAAACATAGCTTGCAGATTCCACACAGCTTTAATACATGACCAGCACAGTTAGTCAGACTGTGGGTATTTTAAGAACATGTCCAGATTGCAGCTATCAGAAGCAAATAATTTTACTCCATATAATTATTGCAGCTTTCTTATATGACTTAAAATGTGCAAAGTTGAAGTTCTTTTTTTCCCAAAGTCAATTACCACAAAGCTATGGGAGAAAAGCATTTCTTTTTCCACATGAAACCCAAGTTCTTAAGCTCTGTTCACACAGCTGGGCATGCAGAATCAGCAAAGCTCTTAAAAATTCCCCAGGGAATTAATGTGACTTAATGGCAGTGTAACAATGGGATAGGGCTTGTCACAGTCTTCCCAGTGACTTCCAAATAAAATAAAATGTAAAAAATAAATAAAATGAAATTAAATAACCATTCAATCTTCTCTGACAGAGATAGTTACAATGGTATTAACCAGCAAATTTGTTCAGACTGAGACTGTGACCCTCACTGGGTTTATTACAATGATGCGACTGCCACAGTCATTGGCAGTGTAGTATGTGAAAATTCTTCCTTGTTTTTGCACTAGTTTGTTCTTCTACAGTAGCTGAGGCAATTCGAAGGCCAACTCATGGGAATTACTGTGGCATAAACCTTACCTGTGAACATTATGCTACTGTCACAAGCCAGTCTAATTTAGCAGCTCTTTAAGGCAGAGTACAAGATGGTCCGTCATCTCCTTTGAACTGAAGATACATCTTTTCTTACTGTGGGGATGATTTTTAACTGATCACTGAGAGACATTTTGGCTGAGTATTTTACGTAATTTTATGGTTCTTATAACCTTGATTCTTTTTTAATAGAGAAAGAGTGGCTGGCCTTCTCATAAGGATCGTTCTGGTGTTGGGAAAGGGAAAACAGCCAATAAATGTTACATAAAAACAGGAGGGGAATTGAGTTACAGGCATACCCCAAAGCATCCAAACCAGTAAAATATATCAGATATTACTCTTGAACAGCACAGCCTCTTCAGAGGTACTGGGCTGCTTCTCCAAACTCCTGTTTAATATGTGTTTGACAGGAAAACTACACCCCCTGTCTTGAAGCTGACTTGACTCCTGGCATCATGGAGGGCTCTCCTTCCGTCCCACCAAGCCTGAGCACTGACAGGTCATCCTGTGCCCATCATCTCTTTCCTGCTGTCAAAGCATCAGCTGTATCCCTGCCCAGTTTGGGTTTCTGCTGCTGTCACTCCAACCCCAAGTGACACAGCCCAGGGGATTCTCTGTGCCACCCTTGTGTGCTGATGGACACAACGAGCGTTTGTCTTCTCCTTCAGACATTCCTGCAGTTGTCTCAAGTGTGAGGACCACAAAAGGCTTGATAGGAATTACTCAGCTGGTACAGATTGTGAGGGGGCTCTGAAAAGAGCAGACCTGTAAATTTGGTTGTTTTATCTCCACAGCTGAATCAAAAGGGGAGAGGGAAAAGAAGAAGGTCGTGTATGACAAGGTGCAGGAGGTAAATCAGTTCAGGTCTGGAAGGGTTAAAAATTGAAAACATGTTCCTTTGTCCAGCAACCCAACCTAAAAGACAGACCTGAAAAAAGCCACTCCTTGCTACTCTCCTGACTCAACAACTTGTCAGTATAAGCTATCAAAGAAAGTGGCAGGATTCAAGGTTTTTAGGATTTTTCAGGATTTTAGGGTCAGGTTCAATGCATCACTCTGCTGAGGACATTTGAACTTCATCCCACCTAGAAGAATGCCATAAGTGAAGCTTCATGGCAGCATCATGGTTCAGCTCTTCCATTTCCAATAAATAAATATTCATGAAAGTGTAGTATAACTACCACTTCCCAAGTGAATACCTCAAAAAAAGTGTGTGGGATAACTGATAATGATATATTTATATGGAATTATGTATATTTAAATCAAAGTTCTAAAAGGAGACACTGGAGGACACTCCAACATTTCTGACATTATAAAATTGCCATACTCACTTGAAATCATACTCTGTTTTATTGAACAGTGAGAGGATCACTGTGGGAGGAGAAAGATTTAAATTACTTTTTGTTGTTAGAAAGAAAATTTGATCCTGTGTTTTTCAAATTCTCCATGAATTCTAAGTAAAAATGGAGATATTGTTTCTCTTCAATACAGATTTAAGAAACTAGCCTTTTTCCTTCCAAACTCATACAATTTCCTGGACACAGAACTCAAGACTGCTACCATTTCTAAAAAAAAAAAAAAAAAAA
>VZTX01028139.1:49795-84327 GCA_013400915.1 Pardalotus punctatus
AAAAAAAAAAAATTCAAAATGACCCAGCTTTCACAGTATATCTTATTCTTAGATTTAATCTAACCTAACCTAATCCAAGCTTCTCAATTTCCTCAGATGCACCACACACTTCAGGGCCTCATTACTGTGTTCACACATCAGTATTTTGCCATTTATTTATTCTGAAAAGTCTCTGCATCTTCTAATTCATATTGTAGCTCTGTGATAGATGTATGGGCTTCCCGATACAGTGAGACAGTAATTCCTGATGGAAGGCACACTAGGATTTTTTGGCAATGAAAGAAGGGAGAAATCTGAAGAAGCCCAATCAGAGAGTGGCAAGGTATATATTGGGTAGAGAATATTGTTTTTACTGCCTGGTGATATCCCAGTAAGACTGTGTTCTGCACTGCATCCGCTGTGATACACTTTATTTGAAGAAATACAACTCCCATGGTACAGTGTTTCCTAAAGCCAAAACTGAATTTAGAATTCACTTAGAGAGAAACTGAAATAAAAAGATGACCTTCAATAAGTAGGTGTTCCTAGATTAAATACTTGAGCTGCTTATTTCGGAGATCACTTTTCAAACTAACATAGATGCAGATTGTGTTTTCCAGAGTCTTGACCTCCATTGGCGGGGCCATAAAATTGTTGTGGGAGGATATTCTGGAGCATGTTCTTTAGGTGAGTGTGTTTCAGTTTAGATCATTGGACTCTGAGATGAAACCTCTGCTCTGGCAGTTTGCAAAGGTTTGTGCTCTTCAGAAAGTCAATGCAAATCAAAAAAAAAAAAAAACAAAAAATAAAACCGCCTGGGAAAGGCTTTGGGGAAAGGCATTGTTTTTTTATTAAGAACCTCTTTTCCAATCAATTCTTTTATGAGGGGTAGAAGGGAAGGCTGGAGGCAAAGAGAGAGGGAAGCTTACTTGGGAGGAAGGGAGGCAACACAGCGAAATGATGATTTAAGAATAATAATTTCTTTTGTTGTCATGACATTTTATTGCATTTGGCACCCAATGCCCGTGTCATTATAGGAATTTATGCTCATACCTCATTCAAATGGGGAAAACAAACCCCACAATTTGTTTCTAAAATAAAAAGAACATGCAGGAGCATCTGCAAGGAAAATGACCTCTTTCATTTAGTCCAGATTTTATAATGTGTAAAAGCAGAAATTTACTGTCCAACTAGTTTGCTTGGTTGCCCTTGGGCTTTATAGTTAGACAAGGAGAGGAAGAAATGTGCTAGCCCTGTTCAAAACTGAAAAAAACATGGGTAAGATTTTGAAAGCTTGGTGTGCTTTCAGAGAGTGTGACACTCAAGTTTTTTGTTCTGGTTCTTGAATTAATTACAACAATTATCCATCCCTATCAGAATTCCCCTAAAGACTCCCTGAGGCCTGAACACTGGCAGTCTGTGTTAGGTTAGATACACAGACTTGAAGAGCTCCTCAAGTGAAACCAGCATCTGTGGAGCCTGGGGTGAGACAAGAAGACATCCTACCTCTGTCTAAGATACATATTGTGTTTGTCTCTTTCCTGGCTCATCTCAGAGCTGGACCCATCCAGTGCCTCCCCATATTTCCCCTGAAGCTCCTAGGTTGCTTTTAAAGCTGAGTGACAGCAGCTTGCACTCAAGAGAGCTGGAGTTGGGATTTGCTGAACCAAAGTTCAGTGTCTGTGGGTGTTCTCCCAGTCAGACTCTTGTGTGCCCATGGCAACTGACTTCTCGTGATGTCCACTTTGTGGTGTTGTTCTTGGATGGCTCAAACAGAGAAGGCTTTTGCAGCTATTTGCTTCACTTGACTGAGAACAGAATGGTTCCAGTTGTGTAAATATCTCCTGGTGCTTTTCCAGTTTTTCTCCTCACTACCCCATGAAGATGAGTTTGCTTAAGCAGGGCATAGCAGGAGAAGAAGCTCTGCTGGACTCCTCCTCACAAACCTTCCAGCATATCTCAGGCCTGGGCTACAGTATCTCTGTCAGTACAGCCCTGACCTCTCCCTGAACAAAAAGAACCACTTTTACCACATTAAGTCATAGTTTTGTCTAATAGCAAATTAAGAGGGATAACTTAACACATGTGACTCTGGGTAGGACTTGGGTCTCCAGAGACATCAGGGAATATCCCAATCAACTACACATTTGTCTATCCTTGTACGAATCCCATGAGATAACAGTTGCACAAAAATGAATATTATCTAATTAACACATTCAGTTGGAATTTGATCTTCCCTTTTCCTTTGGAATATCCCAGCTGAAACTGCACTCACATCACTACAGGATTTATGAGGATTAGACAAAGTGCATTTTCCCATACACATGGTGAGTATGAGTTTCATCCATCAATGCAAGCTTGCATAAGCCCTGTGAATGAAAGGCTAGATGTGACTTTGAAATCCTATCTCAAGGGGCAGAAAAAATGGAAAGTGCATAGAATATAATGTACAATGTGTGGATATGAATTTTTTTCTCATGTATAGTTGTAATCTGTAGTTTATGAATGTTACATTCAGGCTGGAAGGTATAACATTTTGTATAACCATTTTTCTTTGTTTGCTTGACAACTAAACAGCATGGGAATTAAAAATCATCTTTTAATAGTCTTGTTGGAGTAATAACATCTGAAACTTACTGCTGATTTCAGAGGCTTGCTTCCCTCCAAATATCCAAAGTTACAGAGAAAAAGAGTCAAAATTAGTACTTATAATCCCCTGGCTCCTACTTTTATAGCCACATGGCTAGATGCTTCCTGGAAAAAATGATGGTGAAAGGAAGATGCCTGAGTTCTGGTCTGATATAAATTCCTGAAGTTACATTTGTTCCTGGAGTTAAGTTGTTGATGTCTGCTGAAGATATGACACACTGTTAAAAAAGTATTTAACCAAATAAAATGAAAGCATTCACTGCTGACTCACAAAAATTACTTTTCTTCTCGACAGATCCTGTACAACACAGTGTGTTTAACCTGAACAGTCAGACCAGACAAAAAGTCCATCAACCTTTCCTATCCAGTGATTGTTGTCTGAAACACATGAAAAAAAACTCACACAAAGAAGAAAAAGTACAAAAATGAAGTGGCTTTTGTCCTTTTATGGCCTTTCAGCTTTGCCAAGGTCTCATTGAGACCTTTGAAAGAAGTGGAAAATACTCAAAGCTTTAGAGTAGAGACGATCTTTCCTTGTTCTTTCTTTCGCAGCATTAACTTTCTCCTCAAGCACTTCAGTATCCTTAAACCTTCTTCCTCCAGGAAGTAGCATGAGGAACAGAGAAAGTGCAGACAGAAAAAAGCATATTCCAGAGGCCATGGAGACAGGGTAGGCAGCAGAAGAATAACAAATAGAAGACTATTCATGAAGAGCTGATCTTTGGCATCCTCTGGCATTTCCATGGAGTGGAAATCATGCCAGTTCTTGGGTTCTGTACAAAACAGTGCAAAAGAAAGGCCAGCAACATCCTCACTATCTTTAGAGGAGTTGTCTTAGTGTGGAGAAAGCTGCTAAAACCAAGAGCCCAAGAGAAGGAGGTTTTCAATCGAGCTTGTGTAATTTTAATGGAGATGTAATTTGAAGGAGTGGTGAGCACTGACCTGGAAAATCAGTTGCTAACTGAGATATCTAAGAGGTAGAACCAAAAATCTCCAGATAGTCTTAGCAGCTGAGCCTACAAAATGCAAATTCAATTGCTCAGAGAATTCCTAATGGCTAAAAAATTATCTCGTCTTCTAGGCTAGATACGGATCAGGATGCTTTACTTGAAAAAATTCTGAAAAAGAAGACCCTATAAAACATAATATATTTGCTGGTAAAGAGATATTAATTGCATTTGTACCTCATTCTGTCCAGCTGGATTAAGTTCTTGCTGAGCACATCAGACAGCTTTTATTTGCTTCTTGTCATGCTAAGTAAGAAGGCATTTAATGCTAGAAAATAGCTTTAAAACTATATAAATCTTTGCAGCCGCAGAAAGACCCACTCAGACTGAAAATCCTTGCTTTTTAAAATAAACTCGCTTTGTTAACGTGTTTTCAATCCAAATATCCAAAGTAATGTTTAACCCTTGTCTTTTCTCCCTTCTTACATTATATCCTTGTTCAATTATTGCAGTATACTTGAATGAGATTACAGCTCTTCATCTTTTCCTCATTTTAAGCGTGGTAAAGTCTCATTAAAGCAAATTGTAAACTTCAGATCACACTCCCTTTGTAAGTTTGTGTTGTAAGAGAACTGATGCATGTTTTTTACTATGGAGTGATGTATAATAACAAAAATGTCTGGAAAATTAAACAGACAAGCCTGGATCAGATGTTCCCCCCAAAATGTCATAATTGTGCAAACCTGAGAAGCTCAGTAGGACACTTTACATGTAAAAAAATTAATAATTTAAATGTAGTGGGAGCAAAGCCTAGACTTAGCCACGTCCAGACTTCAGAATTTAGCAACATACTATATTGCTTAAAACAAGATATCTGTCAGATATAAATTTTTATCTGTATATATGGATGTAGACTTGATATTTTATCTTCATAATTCAGTTTTCATAAGGAAAATGTTTCTGGACCATATGAGACGCCTAGTTCAAATACCCTATCAAAGAAATATAACTCCTCATTTCAGAAAATACAGAATATTTTTGTGTCTAAAAAGTGCATTAGTCCGAGAAACTTTTTTTAGACTATCCAAAAATTGAATTACAGACTGTATTTAGTATGTAAACTCTATTACCAAATGAGCTGCGTGCTCCACTCCTAGAAAAGGTTTGATTACCTGGGTCCTTGTATGCAGTGATTTCCCACTCTCCGTGTTAACAGAGATCCATGACAGCAGATTTCAAGTTGATTATCAGCCATCAACCAGTTTTTCTACTTGAAGCCAAAAGTTAGTTTTTCTGGCTGGTATTAATTAGGGACATATCTTTTAAGTAGGAGCCAAGATAATACAACCAAGCTCATTTTTGAATGTGAATTTAAGGAACTATTTGAAAGAACCTCACTAGAACAAATAAAGGAAAAATATCAGGGGCACCTGTATGCAGAAGGAAAATGAATTACTCTGACAGCTTTTTGCTGGATTGGCCTAAATATTCCTATATCATCAATTGCTTTTAATATGAAGATTAGGATTTCATTTGACTGGCATTGCAGCATCATCTGCATAAAGCTTTTTTCATACAGTCTTCATTTCATGTGTGCTTTGCTCCATCAAGGCCTAGAAACAAAGAAAAATTCTCTTAAAATGAACAGGAACAAATTCCAAGGATGAGAATATGTCCCTCAGGAGTTTCAAAGGAACATGAAATTAATAATATTATCAGGAATTCTATAGGTGGCATTAATTGTTACCATTCCCAAACATTTGAAAAATCAGTCGTTGTCTTACATGAGACTCAAAATCTGTAATAATTTCCAAACATAGTTTTCAGATATCTTCTATTTGCTTTTTATTGCTGAAGTTGCTATTGTTTGAATTTCCAAGCTTTTCTCTGCCATGGCTGATGTTTTATCTATGTTTAATGGAAACTGATCTTATATGAACATAAGGCTTGGAGCTGAATTTTCAGAAATCTGTCAGCTATTGTAAGTCTTGAGATAATATGATGAGACTTGGAGTTACAGAGGCAGGTAAGAAACCACCTTATGACATTTTGCTTCTGTGATTCAGAGATCACTTGAGAGGTTCCCTTCCCAAAAGACCCAAATGTGTTACTGTAAAACCTAACACCTGTTCCATAAAAATCTTGCTCAAAAGAGAGGACCATGCCAGTTTGCCTGGGTCCAAGAATTCATCCTTAGGGATCTTTTCATCACACCTGTGCAGTTCTGTATCCTGTGGTACAGTGAAATTGGTAGAATCACTTGCTGTCTCTCTATAGGAAATAAACCCCAGAATGTGTGAGGGATCAGAGCACAGCACTGCAAGACTGACACCTAAAAATTATCTATTTTTAATTTTAAATTAAAAATGCGTTGCACTTCCTTCATCAGACTGTAAGAATTGTGAATCTAAAGTAATTATATGATGTCTTCCTCACAATAGTCCTTGTGTATTTATCTTCCCAACAATTTTCAGGGAATTGGTATCAGACCTCCCTATAAACTGAGAGACAGGACACAGAGATAGATACCTTGGACAAATCTTCAAAAGAGTTGAAGCTGGGCCATCACCAGACCACACATTTCTTCCCTGCCCAGACAGGTGGAATTCACTCTTTGTTTCCCTTTCACAAAAATAGATCTCCTCATAATTACACTTGGAGTTTCAACTGCACATTTCCTCCCAAAGAAGACAGCAGGGTTGTAGCAGTTTAATCTGACTTTTATTTCCATCAGGCAAGTAGCCTGACTTTTTAACCGACCCGCTGTGATTTCTGAGTTGAGGAAAAACACAAAAGGTTTTTATTAAAACGAAAATACTTAACTTTTTTGAAACACCTTGCTTGGTATTTGCTTTCTACACACAAAACCTGTTTTTCTTTTATCCCTCCAAAACATTTTGATGAAAAAGATCCTCAAGCCTTACTATTCAGCAACTGGGCCTTTAAAAACAAATTTTGGATAATGCGAGTTTTTATAACACATTTATATATTTATTTCTTGGATCAGTGTATTTAAGGGTTGTGAGGAGTTGAGGGGACTGACTGCTTTCTCTAAACCGCAGGGGGTTCTTTGGCACTACCAATGAAGCTGTTCTATGCCAGATAACTAAGGCTTATGAACAAAGCTACTTGATTTAAAAGTTCATGCACAGGTTACAGAAACACCAGTGAAGTGAGCAGGTTTTCTTCTCCTCGCCTCTTTTAAACCCTTAAACACCTATTTTCCCAACCACAGCTAACTCCAGCTAAGGGGCTTACACAGGCCTGAAGACAGCAAAATATGCTTCTGCTTCTCCAGCAAACCTGGACTCGGGTCCTGTGGCAAGCCCTCATTTACTGCTTAATTCTTTTTACAGGCAGCAGGTATTAAACAAGCTTCTTGCAGCAGCTGTTCTGGGAAACGCTGGCATGGCCGTAATCCCCCGGCTGAAATGCTGCGAGGCATTTGCGGACTCTCACTGCTCAGCTGAAGAGGCGCTGGAGCCAGACTAACTCTGGGCTCCTGGTGTTAGTAGCCAAATGTGAAAACAAATCAAAATATGTGCTCGGGATCTGAATTTTAGGCTAAGTAGGAAAAATGCTCGGATCAAAAACCTCTGCAGCGGGGCACCGACAAAGGTGTTGTTTAGCTTTTGAGTCCTTCTCAAAATATGCTTGTTTTCTTTAAATTTAATTCAGCTTTTGAAATGTAGAATGTAATTTCAAACTGTAATTAGAAACATATTTGCTTATGCCTCAAAAAGATAAATTGATGAGTTTTTTCCCCTTCAGTTTTTTTAGTTGAAACTACTTTTCGGATTATTTTTCCAAATTTGGTAACTGAAGTCTGGTGGTTTAGTTTTTTGGGGTTTTTTTCTGTTTTTTTTGTTTGTTTTTGTTTTTGTTTTAGTTTGTGGTTTTTGTGGCTTTTTTGGTTGTGTGTGGGTGGGTGTGTTTATTTATTTGTTTGTTTGTTTATTATTTGGTTTTTGTTTTGTTTTTGGTTTTTTGGGTGGGTTTTGTTTTCGGTTTGGGGTTTTTTTTTTTAATTTTTAAGCAATTTTAGAAATAAAGTATGTACTAAAAAGCATGATCCAGCACTGGAAAATCACTTTGGAAGCAAATATAATGAAGGATGTTCTCAAAGAAAACACTGAAAAGGAACCAGCAAATACTCTACTGCAAGATGAACAGAAATATGAAACAATATAGACTTCATTAGACAAATCAATTCCTCATAACAGCCTAATCTAATAATCAGGCTGACTAAGGGTTTTGTATTCTTTGGTGAAAAGAAGGATGTAAGAAATAGCTGCATGCAAAAGTCCTGGTTCACTGACTTCTCTCAGACAACTATGTTTTATATTACAGCCTCAGCTCTATTTTTATTGTTATTATTTTTAATACTAGGCTGCTTTGACTTGCTTATCCAGGGACTTGAGTTTTATGGAGTGAGCAGANTTGTGAAGGAGCTCGTACAGAAAATCTCCCAGTGAATGCTGTTCAAACACTAATGTTATTTTCTCAGCCTTCCCTGTTTATTTTTCAGCACAATTTGGTATTTTTGGAGAAATGTTAATGGTCAGATTTTCTATTTTGCTATTGGAGGTGCTCTCACCTGGCCATGCCCCTGCAGAGGCAGCAAGGCTAAACCACGGAACTGAGCACTGCCACAGGCAGTCACAATAAAGAACAAACCATAATTGTCCCTGTCCATGTCAGGGGGCTTAGAGCTAGATGATCTTAAAGGAAAACCTTCCAACCCAAACCTTTCTAAGATTCTATTCTTCTGTAACCACTAGAAGTATTCAAGTTAGTATATAGAAATATTCAAATTACTTCCATATTATGGTTCTGCCTGACATTTTTCACCATTTTAATCCCTCTTTCTACTGTTTGAGTATCAGGATGCATGCACTGCACCAGATGAAACCTTGCCAGGACCTTGTAGCCAGGCATTTTTTCTGTCACTCTCCAAGGATCACATTTGCCTTCACACAGCTCTGCAACANATAATCAGGCTGACTAAGGGTTTTGTATTCTTTGGTGAAAAGAAGGATGTAAGAAATAGCTGCATGCAAAAGTCCTGGTTCACTGACTTCTCTCAGACAACTATGTTTTATATTACAGCCTCAGCTCTATTTTTATTGTTATTATTTTTAATACTAGGCTGCTTTGACTTGCTTATCCAGGGACTTGAGTTTTATGGAGTGAGCAGACAGTGTACCAGCAGCTGAAGCTAAAATTATTCACTTCTTATGTTATAGAAAAACCAGGTCATTTTGAAGGGAAAACTTTTACAGTCTTTGTAACTAAGATGGGCAAGGTGGTTCTCAACATTTCCCTTCCACGGGAGAATTAAGATGCTTGAACGTGTCTGTCTAGCTTTGGAATGAATTAGAAGCAGTTTTAAGAGGAGCACAGAGATGGCTGGGCTTTCAAGGACCAGGTGGGATTTCAGGCAAGGCTGGAGTGACTGCTACCACATTAATTCACTCATTTTTATGGAGTCAGATTACAGGAGAGCATGGTGCTGTATCTAGAAAATGACACATATATATATATNTTCTAAGATTCTATTCTTCTGTAACCACTAGAAGTATTCAAGTTAGTATATAGAAATATTCAAATTACTTCCATATTATGGTTCTGCCTGACATTTTTCACCATTTTAATCCCTCTTTCTACTGTTTGAGTATCAGGATGCATGCACTGCACCAGATGAAACCTTGCCAGGACCTTGTAGCCAGGCATTTTTTCTGTCACTCTCCAAGGATCACATTTGCCTTCACACAGCTCTGCAACACCAGCAGCTCACAGTCCAGCTGGGATTTTCTACTCTGCACTCTGCTTCTCTTCTTTGTTGCATCCAACCCCTCCAGTAGAAGGTTTTATTACTGCCTAAGTGAATCTTCTCACTTTTCATGGTGATGCCAAAAATGCGTTGTTTTGTTTCTAGATTTTGAAGGCATCAGTGGCATGGAACTTTCTCCCATTTCTATCTCTCTAACAAAAGGCTTTCCAATTCTTTCTTTATGGCATCCCCATCTTTCACTACAGTGACAATGACTTCAAATGCTGTGTTGTCATGTTTTATTAGCTCACTTCTGGGTTTCTGTGCCAAAGCCATAATGAAAACATTACGTTAAGTTAGTCCAGGTTTGATCCTCGAGAAATCCCACTGCAATGTCCATGTGATCCAAGGCTTCTCATTTAGGTACAGCTTGTCATCTTCCATCTAAACAATTCTTTAGCCAAGTTCCAGTTCTTGTATTAGTTGTCTCCAGCCCAAGGAATTTCCTGTGACCCAGTCCCAAATACTTTACTGAAGTCCAGATATTTACTACATTTTCTTCATGAGAAACTGAAGTGTTTTATCAAAAGGAGATTGAGGATCTTTAATAGAAACATCTGGGACAATCTGTGGTTTTGTGATATTTTCGTCTGACTTTTTTTCCTTAATTTTGCTTTAAATCAATTATGCCTTTTCTTCAAAATTTTCTTCAAGCCTTAAGTAATACTTAAGACAATTTCCTTATCTTCTCTTTGTTTTTTTTAACAGCAGAGAATGAAGGAGTCCCAGATAACTAGCTTGTTTTAAGAAGGAATCAATACAACAAATCTTTATGTGAAACCTTGGTGCAAAACACTCAGATCCCAGCTCCTCTACTAGCCTCAATGTATATCTTTATTGCTTTTATAATGCATTCCTGAATTTCCAATCTACATCTGGCGTAAGTATACTAAATAATACTATAAATTGACAAAAATAAAAGACTGCAGTTAGTGAATTTGAAGATGAAGGATTCTTGTAATAGGAAACTGGAAATTGTGTACTCAGCTGTATCACAAAGAAGGTCATTAGGCATTAGGTCACTGTCAGCAGTGATGCACAAGATGGCATAAATTTGATGTGGGCTTTGGTGAAAATGCAACATGACCATGTTACATTCACAAAAAGACAGTAGATATTCTCTTTTTACAATACACAATGTAAAGCCCACTTGTGATATTTTTACTTTGGTTTACATAATTGTACCTCTGCTGATTTAACTACAGAATTACTTTTGACCATCACCTCTGATGGATGCTCTAACCATGACAGGCTGCCTTCTGATCAGGTACTTCACCTTCCTCACAAACACATTATTGAAAATGATACACCTTTACAAATATTTGGTATCCAAGTAGAGGCTTTTTTTTTTCATCAAAATATCCTAAACTATTTTCTTAGAAAATTTCTGATTCAATTCTTTGGGCCCACTCAAAACCTTGAGGACAGACAGAAATGAAACCACAGATAAGGGAGGCACTTTCCAAGCCATCGCAATAGTAACTTTGATTTATTCAGTTTCTTTCTCTCCCAATGAGGATGCATCTTCTGATCTGCTCTAGAGAGAAGAGCACTTGTCTTCTCGCACTGGGGAATCAGGAGCTACAACAAACTCTTGGCCATTTTAACTCCTGTGGAGATGTTTGGATCCCAGAGGAAGATGAGATGAACACCACCCTTCATTTCTGGTTCTAAACCTTACTGTTCATGTGGCATAAGATCTGTTATAAAAGTCCATTTTAGTGGAAGATAGAAAGCATTTAAGGACATCACCCACCTTCACTGCCCTTGAAACGTGTGGGAGGCCAGGTATGGGGTCACCTGGACAGAATATATAGTGATACTTGCTATCATAGGAGCCATATGCAAGAAATAAAAATTGAACAAAACCTGTGCAGCAGTGAAAATGAAATAATTATATTAATCTCCTTTAGGGTAACTGATGTTAGATTAGAACTATCAATTAGTCATGCAGAATACATAAGAGCCACTATAATAGGATGTCATACAGAGGCAGTGGATGGATTTTTGAAGAGTATCAAAGAGACTTAGACACAAAATACATTGACTTTCATTATCTCTTCACACTTTTTATAACCACAGAGCAACTTCCTTGGCTGGCATACACTGACTTGGGTCAATTGAGCCAAGTGGAACTAAACAGATTTACGAGAGCTGACAGTCAATCCTTTACACCTCTTTTTCCTCTCGTTCTGCTTACATAACTTAGCTTTACTTGCAATTTCAATCTTTTTGGGTGGCCTCTACAACTTATAAGAGGAAATTCTATGCAGAAGTAATTTATTAAAAATAAATCTTTCCACTCTAAAGGTTTTCTCGGCTGAACATCTCCTACCCTCCTTTCACCTTCCCTTGGTGATCTCTGAATTTCTTCACTTCTGACTGTGTTGGGGAGGGCAGCATTATTATTTTTCATTTTCTCTTCACATCAAAATATGTCATTTTTTAAACATTTTCTCTGAATGCTTGCACATGTGAGTGGTTCTGCTGAGTCTGTTATTATGTGGAAGCAAAAAATGCTGCAGAGAACCAGTCCTCTGTGAATAGTCAAAAATGCTTAAAGTACATTATAGCCCATTATAGCCCCTAGACATTAGACTCAAATTTTGGAACGAGCCAGCTTGAAATCTAATGTGAGCTCCCATATTTCTGCATCTAACTTTGATAATTTTCACTGACATTCCTACAATGACAGCTTGCACAGTCAAGCACTTTTTATAGCCCACAGAATTGTTTTTTCACACTTTTTATCCAATCAAGTAGAAGGAAAAAAAACTATTTAAAATTATTGATCTATTTAATGTTTCCCAGAACTCCTTTGTTAATTCTTTATATTTCAATCCATCACTAGGAGTAGTGGGAAAATGTTAAAACAACCGAAGGTGATGAAAGTCTTCATGGTAATGTAGATACTGCTTTTTATGAACCTGTCAAAAAAGTACTGACATGCAAAATTTCAGTATTAATATAATAGCTTAAATAATTTTGTTATTTTTATTTTAACTCAAACACGTTTTGGATTTACATATCTACCAAAAAAAGGGAATCTCTAATATTCATTATGAGCAAAAATATATAGTTGTGTACTTCCACAAAAAATAGCTTAATATAAACATTTTTAAAGGAGAAAGGTATCTCATCCTCCATGGTTTCAGGCTAATAAGAAAACTATTAGACAGTGAAGGATTCGTTCTGATGAGGATTGCATTCTTTGAACATTAAAGCTGCCACTGGTTTTGTACACAGTGGTTTTTTAAAATCACTCTTAGCAAGTATGTCCTGGATTGCTAAACATGCTTTTAATTTATAATGGTCTTAACACAACAGTTTATTTCATTGTCACTTTTGGGAACCATGAAATGAGACATGAGAGTTACTGGATTTGTTTGTAGGCACATGGGAAAGTTTCATCACAAAAATCACTCTCTTGGGACTGAACAGTTCAGACTTGGATTTTTTAACTCAAACAGGACCTGAGGAAGAATGTCTGTACTGTGATATCACTTTTCTGTGATAGGGACTTCCTGATATAAGCCTGATTTTTATGATTTTTTTTTCCATTTTTTTAAATCTTTATTTTAATTCCTGTAGGCTTTTGACATCCACTACAGCAGGCCACAGTCTACAACAGAGTTTAACTCTGCACTGTGAGAGCAGATGTTTTCCTGGGATCTCACACTGGGCAGTTTTTTTGAACTAAACTGTTTCTTGCATCACATGAAAAAACAAGCAGCTGTTTCCAATATGATGTGATCAAGAGTAGCAGAGATAAACTGCATAGTGTGCAAATGTGATAAAGAACCTAAAGGACAATCACAAAAGTAACTGTCAAAGAACAGAGGCAACCCCAATGCCTTCCTTTATAGCAGCAACCTCTCCCAGAAATGCTGTTTGTTCAAGCTATTTGAGATTCTGTGACTTTACTTATGACCTCCACTTCCAATCTCTGTGTGACTACATTTGCTTGTCAGGAAAAGTCTGTTCTTTAGCATCATCACTCTGAAATTGCATCACAGTGGCCAAAAGAGCCGGAATCTTGGAACTTCCGCACACTGAGAAGGAAAGTTCCATAAAGCACGTGAAATGATTTTGAGGTGTGTGGCGGAGGAAAGGCAGGTGGATGTTTTGGCAGTCCCACCTGGATGGTGTCAGGGATAGGGTTTAGGTATTCCTCTCACAAAACCCCATGCCAGCTGGGTCAGCATGGCAGGCAGAGCACTCATTTCCATGAATGCACACCCAGAATTGTTTCCAGATTGTCCAGCCTGGCAAAGTGCAAGCATGTAGTGATGCTGAGCAGCATTCAGCCACTGCAAACATCTCTCTGCCGTTTTCATTCCTGACAGTTTCGTGTGCCTGACAGCAGCCCTGCTGTTCCTCAGGTGAATGTCTCACAGGTTTCCTGTGACAGATCTGCACATATGCTGCAATATGTAAACAGCAGCATTGGCTTTCCCTGGAAATGTTCAATACATATCTGTCAATGGCATCAGATTTTCTTCACACGTTTTCCAATCTGTTTATTAATACACTGCTCAGGCTACCTTGGCAACAGTGGTGTTCCTGCTAGCAAAACAGCCTATTATTGTGAAACTTGCAAAGATGCCAGTTTGCCTTGAGAATGGTTACAAAATGTTTTAGTTTGGCATTCTAGCCGGGAGCTAAACTATAATCTAAGATGCTTGTTTCCCATTCCATGTTCTTGTTGAGCGCTGAGAACTCCACAGTTCTTTCCAGCACCAATGAAACTCTCTCCTTCTGTAGCACACAATCCAGTGTCAAATTTTGTGATAAATAAAGAACATGACCACTTATTGATGGCTACTTGTTATCTAAACTGTTAGGATGCTTATTCAACATCTTTACTTAACATCCTATACATCAGGATTTAGGATAATCGGTTAGTTATATTTCCAAATTGGAAAACTTTGGATAAAATCTAGACAAATCTAGTTATTTTGTCTTCCAGAATGAGATTCAGCTCATGGACTAAACCTAAATTTAGACATCTATATGTATAACCCTACATGTGAAACTACGTGCTGAGGTTGCCACCGTAGCAGCAGCACATGCAGATGTGTATTAGAGCACCTCCGATAACACTAAATTCCAACATCTAAGCAACTGCTTTGAGTCCAGAGTACTGAAAAAAACCCAAAACATCCTAGAAGAGAGGCCTATATTTAATTTTACAAAACTAGTAAGCATGGAACTTGTCAGTTCAAATGAGAAAGATCAGTAAGGTTAGCAGGACGCATGAAAAACCCCCAATTATAGTTTGTTTACAGGGTGGCAACACATATAAAAGAACATTCTAGGAAATAAATGTTATTTCCCATTATTTTGATACTTCCTTTAGCATCTGAAAATGCAAGTGTGCTAACACAACGGTGCACTGGGACACAGCAAGTCTTGGAGCATTTTAAGAATATTAAATTAAAAAACATTGGGCTGAATAAGTAAATAATATGCTCTCTAATCTGTTTAGGTTGTTTATTTTATAGTACTGCCAGACAACACTATTTATAGGCTTCAAATTTTTGAGTGAAAAAGTTAGCAAAGGTATGTTCCTTTCATGAAACAGTCCAGTTGCCTTTGCACATCAGCGGGTGTTGTCTGTAGATGTGAGAAACTGGAAAGGCAGTGGGCTTGGACACACATAATCCTCTCCATGAAGACTTTCAGGCTGCAGTAATCACCCTCACTGAATTAGATAACCCTCCCATGCTGCAGCACGACTTCTGCATTTCACAGCTTTATCTGCATTCTCCCTTTATCTGATGGAAGCAGACGTTTTTTACATAACAAAGCTGTTAATTAGTTCTTGAAAAGATTGATAGGGACTGGTTTTGTAATAATTAGAGCTAATGCTATTACTCCTGAGGCTAAGGCTGTGCTGGAACAAAGATTGACAAGGGTCGTAGTTAAACATAGATTCAAAGGCACTCCATAAACAAACCTGTTTTATGAAGGTTTAATAGACATATGCATGGAAAAGCTGTGTATACCAAGTGTGTCTTGCAAGAACACATTATGTGAAGGGAAAACAAATTTTCAGAGGATGTAATGGAATATAATATAGTAGAGTAGTTGTATTTCTTACAGGCATCTGCATTTCTAGAAATTCTCTGTCTGTATACTTATGCATATCCAGTGCTAGAAATAAAACCATTTAGCTTTTCTGTGGAACTCCTAAAATAAACACTTTGCTAAGGCTAAAACTCTGCCTTCAAACCCCTAGGTAAAACAGTCATTTGCTTGACTGGGTTATTTGGATGATGAGAAAATAACAGGAGGGATCAATAGGTAACTCAGAAAGAGGAGTAGTTATCCATACCCTTTAAAACATAGTTGCTTAGACTCTTTCAATTACTTTTGTCAAGAATAAATGCAAGGCAGACATTTATTTAGCACTTCTCTGACTTGCCTCTTCCTTGAGGAATTAGGAACTTCAGAATCACAGAATGGTTTGGGTTGGAAGTGGCATTAAAGATCATCCAGATCCAAAGCCGCTGCAATGGGCAGGGACACCTTTCACCTGTCCAGGTTGCTCAAATGCTTATCAGCCTGGCCTTGGACACTTCCAGGGATGGTGCATCCACAGCTTCTCTGGGCAACCTGTCACCACCCTCACAGGAGAAAATTTCCTCTTCATATCTAGTCTTCATCTACCCTCTTTCATCTTAGAGCCGTTTTCTTTTATCCTGTGACTACAGACCTTGAGCCTCTTCTCCAGGCTGAGCAGCTCAGCCCCAGCCTTTCTCCACAGGAGAGGTGCTCCATCCTCCTGACCGTTCTCATGGTTCCCCTCCGGGCCCATCCAACAGGACCACGTCCTTCTTGTACTGAGAGCCCCAGAGCTGGATTCAGCACTCCAGGAAGGGTCTCACAAGAGCACCATAAGGGAACTGTGAATTAAATACAGAAATTGTGACCTCAGTATACACTTGCTGGATTAAATTTATATGACTTAAAAACAGATACAGAAAGTAATAACCACTGTCTGAGTTTTGATCTGATAATAATGTGTTCTTCAAATTCTATACCATAAGAATATACAATTAGGAATCTGGCCCCAGCTTCACTGGCTTAAGAGAAATAAGCTTCACTGAGAAGTTTTAATAATATGACAATTTAATGTATTTCTTTACTGTGAAGGAAAGGAGGTTGTTTTAATATTTTAAAGTATCCGTCTTAAATCCATCTGCAAAGTGCACATTCTGCACATTCTATATCCATTTCTAAACCTAACTCATCAAAATAAATCTACTTTGTTTATGTTCCTATTCTATGATCTCTGCTTACTTGTTCATAGTCTCTGATAGCCTTGAAAATGGCTGCAAGAATGCTTTATATCTGTAAGGTATAATAAATACTATAAAAGTTTTGGTTTTTTTTTTTGGTGATATATACCTGATATTTATGCAGTTATTTAAAAACTGCAGAAAAACCCCAAAATGTAAGTGGTATGAGAAAAGGAGAACAGGGAGTGACTGCTGGCAAGTTATCACAATACATGAGCTTCATGATATAAAGGCATCAAAAACTATGCAAGATGAGTGCTCAAACAATCAAAGGGAGGTAACTATTAACATATAATTAAACAATAGAACTCGTGAAATGTCGTGAACAATCAGATCAAAAAGTAAAACTGATCCATTCATGAAAGGCATGGACTGTTGGAGGTTTTCTCGGGTGAAGTCACCACCTCAAACTTGAGGAGACCATTTTAGCTGCAAATGAAGTCTTTGCCAGGGGTTGTTCAAGTTTGTTCTTGCATAAAAATACCACTTGCCTGCCTTTTCTTTACTGTGATTACCACTGTTGGAGACCAGATACTGACACAGATGGGTCTTTGCTCTGTTCCAGGACTGTTGTTCTGAGGTCCTATGAAGTTGTTTTGTCTATTTGGATGTGATGTTCAATGTATTAAATCAGAAGGTGCCTTCCTGTTCAGATAAGCTATGTAGGATTGAATTTAAGGAATGAAAAATTCAAAAACAGACCTCAAATTCTGACTCCCTGGTAGCTTATAAGGCAGTTTAACCCAGCCTGTGAATTGAGCAGAACAAAGCCTGGGTGTGGGCTCTTTGGGCAGTCGTGTCTTTGGGAGCCAGGCTGGACAGATGGTCACTGGACACTGATGCCAGTGGAGGAAGCCGGTCATTTAGGAAGGCTTCCTCCTCTCCCTCCCAAACTTGCTAGCCTGTGTCAAAGGGAGTAGGCCTTCTGAAGTTCCATTTTTGCATGTCTGGAAGAACCGGCTTGCTCTGACCACTGAACTATAACAGCTTTTGGGTCCAGTGCTCCAGCATGAGCCACCTCATCTGCTGTTTGAATCTCGGTGCTATAATAGTGCTTTCAGCTTCGAAGGCATGAACAAAAGAAAGTGTCTTGAGAGTGTGGAGCTATGACAAAACCACATGTAACATTTCTGAATTTAAGCACATTTGTAAAGCTTCAGACTGATCTCTTGCTAAAAAGAGAACACATTCTTGTACAAGCAGTATTCCCTTCTCCTTAAACTTGTGTACAACTGTCCCAGTCTTGACCTTATCCAGCTGTATAAAAAGTTTTCTATGCAATAAATACGACCTAACTTCAGATGTTACTAATTTCTCCTCTATTTTTTCCAAGTCTTGTTTCTAACCACATATATGAAACATTAAATCTTTAAAACTTTACATCAAAATTTTAAGAGCAGGTCATTTTATCATTAAATGAATATAAGGAAGCACATACTCAGAAAAACTGTGCCAGGAAAGTGCCTATGCTACTTGAAACAAAAAGAGTTTGCCCTAAATTAGCATTCACAGCTACAAAGAGATGGCAGGGATCTGCATTAGGGATTCCAAGTCATCTTTTAGGTGCTACTAACATTCATCAAAATCCCACCTAACCCTGTAAGTGCTATAAGTGCCTAGTTTAAGAGATTAAGGTGTTAGTGACAAAACTTCAGCATCACACTGCTTTTTCTGTTATTAATGGACAGAAAATAACTCCTACAGGCTGAGTCCAAGTGGCGGCATTTGCTCTGAAATGCCCTTCAGAGCAGATCCTTTTTCTCAGCAGGGAATACAAAGATGGACATTAGTCTCCCACATGTTATGCTTTGTGATTATTCCACATAACTCCCCATGTGACACCTGAACTGAGAAACTCCAGAGAAGGTTCCTGAACTGAATGTAAATCTTAGCCTGTCCTAACTCCACGTGAGAGCGGGATTTAAACACCCCCCCAGACGACTCCCAAATCTTGTTTACTGGGGAAGATAACTGAGGCCCAGGCTGACTGTCATCTATGGGTCTTTGTTTTGAAACACTGCAGTGTCTCCTGTGGTGCAGAGCTGCAGGTCAGCTTAGGAGCAGTTCAAGAATTTGCAATTCTGCGTCAGGAAATGTCTGTTTTGAGGATGTCCAGGAGCAAGGTGCTGAACCCATGCCTTCACCCTCCAGCATGACTTCATCCTCGTCTTGCCCACCTCACCTGCACAGTTGGACCCAACAGACCTGATTACAGCTCGTGTAACTCCAGAACAGATCAAAGAGTGCAATATTGGTGCCTTCCCACACGCTCCGTATTTTCTAGGTTGCACATTCCCTTCTTCTGAGATTAAAACTGATTTTGTATGAAATACAACACTATTCATTTGAGCAGCAAGTGGAATGTGATTTTCTGTACAACCTGTTCGTGTTTTTATTATAGTTATCTATAAGGTTAATTAAATCATGGGGAGATGAATGTTCGAAGCTTTTCTTAAAGAAAATCTGTTATCTTTCTAAATCAAATGGAAAGATTTATTTTCAAAACTTCCTGCTGACTGGGAACATGGAGAAAGTTTTCCCTAAAATTATTTTTGACAAAACCTCGGGTCTTTTTAATGATCAATTTTTTTTTCCAAAACAGAGAAAGTTCCATGAAATCCTGAAACTACACTTCGAAATTAGAAGGGACAAAACCAGCAGCCAACTCTCCCCTTTTCCTCACATTCTGCAGATGCCAGAGTTATTCCCACCACCCTCAAACCTCTCCCAAACAATTTCCTCTTTCTCACAGAAATGCTCCAACCCCAAACCTGTTACTCATCCAGAGACAACTCAGCTCCTGCTGTTACCAAGTGCAAACCTGATGAGAGAAGAACACCACAAACACTGCTTGTTCTGAAAACGAAAAGATTTTACTTGCCTATTCAACAAACAGAACAAGGAAAATCAATCCAAGAAATCCCTTTGCAAAAGACTGTGCAGGGCAATTCATTCTCCTTGACAGAAGAAAATGATGGAGATGATTTACATATGAGAGCTGTTCGTCATGTGTAGAAATGGTTATAAAAATGTTGTCAACACCTTTTCATCTGAAAAAGGCTGCTTTAGAAAAGTGCTATATTTAAATATGTTACACTGCTCCCAACAGGAGATGCTTTGATCTAAAGAAATTAACATTTCATTTATCAATGCATTAAAAAATATCCTCCGTAAGCTGCTATGGGTTTTCATCTTGCATGTTAGTTTTGGCGCAGCATTTCATGGAGTTTTGCAACTAGCACGTATGTAATCACATAGAAAGTAATAATAAAAATGCAAAGAATCTGCAAACAGAATTCAGCGCTGCTTAAAGTCTGTTCAGGTCCAGCAGCACCCTTTAAAACATTTAGTGCATAGGTACCCTCATAACTATACCTGTATGCAGGTAGATATATAGAAATCCTTATAATGGTAGCCAAGCCTTCTACCATGGATTTTTAACCTTTCAGCTATTGCTTGAACCTTAAAAACTTCAACTGAATTCATCGTCTATCAGGTTTAGGTCGTAAAAACAAACTTCCTGAAGAGGTTTATTCCACAGGGCATCAACTCCTGTAATTGTAGTGATTTTAACTATATCTTTTATTGTTTTGTATATAAAAAACTTCCCGCCTGATTCACTCAATTTCCCAAAGGTTGAAGAGCTTGCTTTGTCTTTTATCCCATAATTTTCCTATGGTTTATTTTAATTTAGTTGATATACTCAACAACTCATGCCCTAGAGTAAAATCCCTTCACAGACTTCTTTTCATATGGAGGAATTACATGTTTTTTATGTGCATATATTTAAGGTATTCAAGAATCATCTTTCTTACAGGCTTACATTGAGAAATAGTAAGTCTTTTCTTTTTCCCTTTCAAGGTAAACCATAAACTTATCTTTTATTAGCAGTGAGCCAAAAACTTGTCCTGTTCTCATTGTGCTCACACATAATGATTTTTTAAGGTTTTCAATAATAATCTTAATGAACAAGTCAGGGAATTAGTTGGCTGCATAAGTGACTACGATCAGGTCACCTAAAGGGTAAGACAATCTTAAAATTAGTGAGGCACTGGGGAGGGCTATTTAGAACATTTCAAAATGTATATGTTGAGATATTCAAGAAACCTTTTTAACTCCATCTTTTGCTATAAAGAAAAGATCTCCCACTGGCTGAAAAATGACAAACCATCCATATATAACTTAATTTGTTTTGTATAATTTTACGCATTATTTTATTTGGAATGAGAGACACGAGTTTGCAAGGCTTCTCAGCAAGCCTCTGCTTTATTTGAATTTCTACGTTTTGGTAGTGCACAGCAGGATAAATATATGCAGTGTTTCTTTCACCCTCTAAGTAATGGAGACAGACAGTGGAATGGAAAAATATGTATCTCTGAAAAGTGCTTGGTGCAATTCCTTTAGTCAGGCAGGTCAGCAGTGGATAACACCTGGCTGTGAAGACCATAACGTGCATGGTGTGGGTGTCTTTCCCTCTCTTAGTTGCTGAGTCCAATCAGGATTATCAATCAGGACAGTGGTTTAAGTGTCATAAAATACTTTAGAAAATTATGTGTGTTACATGAGTTTTATTCTCATTAATGGTGTTTTCTTGTGTGACAATGTACAGCAGAAATTCTGAGTCTTACACACGTTTGATAGTTGAAAAATAAAATGACAAAAGGTAAAACTGAGATGACGGTGTGGGTTTGAAAAACAAGCAAAATAACGTTAAGATAGAATCATACTGGTCGGGAACAAAGCAACACTATGTCTGTGAACACTTCAGAAATGCTGTTCATATGCAGAAATAGTACGTTGTAAACACTGATGATACCTCACAATTGATTGTCTCTGCTCATAGCTTCATGAGGATCTGTGTAGAATTCGAATTCAATAACGAGGATGAAAAGCCAAAGGTGAAAATCATCCTGGGGAAATTGATGTTTGTCAAGGTAAAAATGCTTTTGAAGTTCATGTTTTAATTTGTTCTGAAAACAAACCCCAAACCAACCCCAGCCAAAACCCCTCTCATGCAAAATGTTGACACTTTAAAAAAGATTTTACTGCTTTCACTTGACAAGTCAAGTGGGCCCTGCCTACACCTAGCACAAATTAGCCATTCTGTACTGAAATCAAGTTTCTGAATTTATGGCTGCTACACATAAAGATCAACACGTTTAATACACTTTAGCTCTAACCCACTCCTGCAATGGAAAATGAGTAATTTATAATTTTATTTTAATAAATTATTTCACCACTTGTTCTTTTTTGAGAAAACAGACTGTATTACTTGGCGTAAGTGGTAGGATATTGTGCAATACACAGCAGAGTTCATATTTTCAGTCCATTGCAATGTTTCAGCACAACTTCACCGAGGTCAGAGCTGCTGGATCAGCCAAGGATCTGCTATCGAACTGAGCTGCAAATTTAGTGTGCAACACACAGAGACAAGAAAAAAAAACCCTATTTGCAATGAAAAAGTAAGAACAAAGGCTTGAGTCCTTAGACAAAAAAAACTCCTGCAATCAAAAAATTTTACAGTTATTGCTGATTTCAATGACTCAAAATTCATTCTTCACTAAGCCATCTAGGTATTTGTTTTGGGGTGTTTTGCTACACCAGATACAGAAAATAACACAGCTTAAAGGTCATGGACAGGGCAAAGTGACATAATGAAACACAGACATAGAAAAATCATCAGAGATACCTGATGGAAACCAAAAATACAACAAAAAAACCCCTCTCCCCAAAGTCTATTTTTTATGTCAGCAGAAAGACTTGAGATGGAAAAAAAAGTGACAAACTACAAATATTTGCTTTTTGCTTTTTTTAAATGAAAAAGTATGTTTGCTTTATTCAAATATGAGAATCTAAAGCACCTACTTAAAATCCTTCTTTCTGGCTCCAGAAATGAAAAAAGAGCACAACCATTCAAAGCAAAACCAAATCTTTTCCTTTCCTCATCCTTGCTCCAGCAAATGCATCTTTTTTTTTTCAAGTATCGGAGGAAGGTGCAAAGATTCCTCTAAATGACACATGCAAAATAATCTGCTAGAAGAGAAGGTCTGTGTAGAAAAATAGATGCCATTTTTGAATGGTGCCCTCACTGAAAAATGGTAGAACTGAACCTTAAGTCTACTTTCACACACTATCTTTCAAAATATATATCAGGCCATAAATAAAAAATGTTAGTGCCATTGTGGGATATCAGTTAAGAAAAATACAGGAGGTTTTTATACTACAGTTTCCTTCACAAATTGGTGAGTTTATGTCTGCCAGAAGATTATCTGTTCCTTGGAGAACATATGTAATATGACAGTTGTAAATTTTATCACATTTTTCTTCTTGAGTGTTCATGGACAGGATGCTGCACTTTAAAGGAATACTGTGAGACTAAAAATCTGAGGTCAACGGGTCTGGATGACTGTAACTGAGTAGATATTCTACATTTAATTAAGTGGCTGATCCTGAGAAAAGAATCTGCTGTTTCTCCTAACCTGAAGATGTGACTACTCAAAACGCCAAGAGTGATTCCCCAAAAATTGAGATTAGTGGTTGAAGAATTCATCCTGTGACCATGGGATCTGAGATTGACAAATCTCAAACCTCCCTTGTTTTGCAGGGGAGTAGTGAAATTTGGCTGGCTCTGGGAATTTTCCCTGGTGGTTTCCATCTTGCCTTAATTGCTCTGCAGACTCCTAACCTGCCCGTGTTCCCCTCTGGACTGCACAGGAATAACAGGGGCATTTTGGGGCTGTGGTGTTTCCTGCTTAAAAAGAAATGAGATCCTGAGGGCCGTTCCTCCTCTGCTGCAGGGGGATCTGTGGTGAGTGAGTGCCGTGTAGAGGTCTTGACACAAGACAAATTTCCACAGCAGCCTTGAGAGGGGCTCATTGTGATTGCAGAAGTTCCCACCTTCATCTCTGTCCAGCTGCTCCTTCCCACAGCTGTGCTCTTCAGCTGATCCTTCTAAATTTGCCTGAGGTGTTTGTGCATCCCCAGCTTACCTCCTTTTCACACAGGGTGTTCTCCCACACATCCTCCCTCCTCACCTTTGCTATTTGTCACTTTTCACATTGCAGCCCCTGCCACAGGGTAGATCTTTCAGAAATGGAGTTTAAAAAAAAAAAAAAATCCATGTCCTAGATTGAAAAATTAGAGTGCTAAAGATTGCATCTCTGTAATTGTTCTGGTTTTCTGGTGGTTTTATCTGTGGATTAGGATGAAAATTTGGATCTCCTGATTGTCTCCAGATGAAAGCAAAACATGAAATTCTGTTCCCAGAGGGATCTTCCTTTGTTATTTTTGTGCATGTTTGGTTTTGCATTGAAATATTATTATAATGACTTCTGCTACTACTTTTTTTTTTTTTTTTTTTTTNNNNGTTGTTTCTTTTTTTTTTTTTTTTTTTTTTTTTTTTTTTTTGTGTAGGCTTTGCAAAACCTCTCATTGTTCTATCCCAGAAATAAGTCTGACGTGCTTCTGTTGATGCAGAGGACTTGATTCTGATGGCCACATATGAAAGGAGTGGAACTAATGGGCATTGTCCATGACAAAAATACCAGTCTGATGCATGGTTTGTATTTTGCCTCGTCAGTGGTGTGGTATCGCAAAACCAGGCTTAGACATTTTTCAGTGAACTCCAGGCTAACAGTTTTGGAATATGGAAAATGTGTGCCTGCACGGGCATCCAAAGATATGCCATAAAGCCATGAGCACGGAACCCATTTCTGCCACAGGCACCACAAAAACCGGGAGTGAGTTGCTTCAGATCATTCCAAAAACCACCTAGATCCTTGCCAAGTCTGTTTGCCTTTATAGTTTAATTCTAGAGTCAATAAACACAAAGAAAAGGCCATCAAATGAACAGTATGTATGTAATTTACAATTAGAGCATGCAACTGGTATATCAGAAAAATATGGATACAGTTATGTCTCTGGGCTGAACTGAAAGGACCACAAGTTTTGACAACTTGCACCTGCAATATAAATTTGCTGGATTTTTAGAAAAAATACTGCATTACATGTACACAAAGTACATATTCCTTAGCTATGGTCCTCTTTTGAAACCGAGATCCTGAACAATGTTGCCAAAAGAAACAGCTTTTGTGTTTTCAGACAGCCAACATCTTATAAAACCAGGCAGATGAATGATGTTATGCGTAAGGGATGAATAAAAATATCAAAGACTGAAGTTCCAAAAGGCTTTGAAGGCCAAGAAAACTGTATTAAAATTAATTCCATAGAAAATAAAAGCAAATAACATCGGGACCAACCTGGGAATTTAGTTCTGCTCCAGAAACTAAAGGCTTGTGAATATTCCTGAGGCGGATTGATCCCTCATTTTGCAGTGAAATTTCCTGAGATTTTGACACACTGTTACACTGGGTTTGTTCATTGACAATAAAGGTGTGAGTCTATGGTTTATGAGTTTTTTGTTAAGCGGGTATCTTTACTGCTATTTGATGTTGATAGCATTCAGAGCCATGCTCCTGTATTCTGGCTTTTGTATTTGGGAGGAACCTTTTGCCATTGATGTCAGAAGACGGGGATTTCATTCTGATTAAAATCAGAAGAAAGATTTTGATAACTCAGACTGACAGCCTTCACAATTTAAATTATGGAAATGCATTAAAAATCCCCAGCATAGGCTTGAGTTACCACCTAATAATTCAACAGCATCAATATAATTCCTCAGTGATCTCTAGAGTTATAGATCAGTGTTATCAGTGTACAGTTTAAATAAAAAAATTTAAAATTCCCTAATTTATGTAAATGAAAGAATTGAAGCCAGCTTTAATCAACAAAGGCACACCCTGTTTTTAAACTTTTTCATGCCAGTAAAATATGCAGGTGAAAATTTTCTCTCTGATCTTCAAAACAATTACCAGTTCAATCTGCTTTCATTTATTTATATGCAAAACATAAATATTGGTACCGTAACTAAAGACTTCAGAAAGAGTTAGATCTATTTATCAAATGTTATACAAATGCACAGGAAAATCCATTCTTTTCCTAGGCTACACCAGATTTTAATCAGAAACTAGCAAGTGACCATCAAAGATGATACGAAGAATGGCATTATACATACAAACATCCCCTGTGCAGTAGTTATGGGTGAGATTTACCTCACCCAACTTGACATATCTGCAGATTAAAGTTCAGACAACAAACCAGTCACCATGCACTGCCTTTGGGGGGCTCCTCCAAAGAAGAAGTCATCTGACCTTTCTAGAGCAGGATCACGTATTCTTTGGAGGTGCCTGTTTCCCTTCTTGGACTAATTGGGAGTCTCAGGTGACTGGATCATAATTAATGCCTTACTTTTGGCTTGTGCTTGCATGGTTGAGCTTTCTGCATGACCAGAGAGTATCCCAAAGAGAGGAACAGAGGAGGTCACAAGCTGAAAAATAGGAAGTAATGAAACAAAAGTGTACTTTCACCAGTATTTTTAAAAATGCCTTATTTAATGAGAATATTCCTCCTTTATCTTATTTTTGGTCTTCTCTGGAAGAGGGCTGCTGTAATACAGAGGGATTCTGGCAACAGTCCTCGGTGTTACAAGATACATCTTGGAAGAATGGAGGAAGCTGGATCAGTCTCTGTCCCTCGGTCACACAAGTTACAGCTCAGTTATGTATTTGAGCTTTTTATGGCCTTGCAGATGCTTCTATTGTGACCGACCACTTCATCTGTCTCCCTCATTCAATTTTGTTTGTAGTTTATTATTTTATATTGAAACACATCTTTAATCAAGGTTGTTTTTTTTTAATTTCTCAACCAAGAGCTTCATAAAAAGAACAATGTGATTCTTTGATCCCTTTCAACATCCAAATACAGAGTAGATGTAAGTACTCCCATGTAATTACTCCCAGGTAAACTCTAAATCTATCAGGTATTTTTAGCCTGTTTAGACATAACCCAGAAATCCCTAACACACATTTGGATCTGCTCTGCTTTTCAGTTTTGCCGACAATACATTTATGTCTGATAAATAGTCTATTGGGTCTCATGTATTCAGAGACCTTAACGTGCCAAAATAATTTGCTGTTGTACCTTTGCCTTCCAAAAATCAGGATGATGAAACATACTGCTACAATGGAAGTTGCTCTAACACTACCGAAAAATCAGTTATCTTGATAATCATCATGGCTGTTAGCTATTGGAATGACTTCTCCAGGGATTTATCTTCTCTCTAGTTACTTGGCTATTTCTCTTCTTCCCAGTTACATAGCTCAGGACTGGCATTTTTTCTTATGTATCTGTTCTAGCTCAGCCTGTGGCTGAAGGTTGAACTCAGAGATCATCCACTGAAATTCCTGAGTCAAGTCAGAGATAAGTGATCAAGTCATAGTTTTGGCCTTAAAGTAATTCCAATACATAAATGAAGTCTTCTCATCTAACTGCCATTAATGTGTAGCGATCAAGTAGCTTAGACTGAAATAATTAATAAATTATAATATGTTATGGAAATATGTCTAGTAGTACCAAAGAAAAAATATATTAGTTAGGATATTAACTTAATTTCCTTTTTTTTTTTTTTCCTGTTCCAATCTAATCAATATTTAACTATTTAGGAAAAAATTAAACTGATTACATTTTTTGTGATGAACAAAACTGTCGAAAAGTACCCAATTTGTGGAAATTGCAGTCTGCCTTTTTAATATAAAGCCTTGGGTTATTACTTTATTACCTTTACTTAATTTTTTTAGTGACCTGAAAGCACCTGGAGCTTTGCATTGACTTGGTAGACAGAGCATCTTTCCACATGTAAATACCCTTGGTGTAAATGTCTGTTTTCAAAAACATTTTGTGAGAGCAGCTTCTTTTCTATGGCCTCAGGTTCTGCTCTCATTTGTCCCAAGTCTTCATTTACTGAAGGAAAAAAATTTGAAAGAGAAACTGTAAAAAAACAGAAAACCATACCACTCTGTATTCCACATTGCACTTTGTATCTGCAGTTTGCTAAGACAGAAGTTATCTCCCCAAACCACAGTATCAAATGCTGGCTCTTGAATGCACTGGGATCCTTCCCATTTTGGGTCACGTTGCAGTCTTCTCAGCTGATAGAGCCACTGAATATATCAGCATTTTATATAGATGCACATGGTTTCAATGATGCTAAACTTCTGAGATTGTTTTTCTGTTGTCTTTCTTGAAATTTTTAAGCCCCAGCCCTGAAGACTGAATGGCAGCCAGGCATAGCCACATCTAGAAATGCTGCTGATGTAAACTGAATAAAATCTAGTATAAAGCCGAATAAATGATTTATACCGAAAGTCGAAATATACAAAATTAATTAAAAACCGGTTCATTTAGTTGGAGTAAAGTAACTTTCCGTCAGACTCTGATGGTAATTTTGTTGAACAAGGAACACCAACATGTGGCAGCTCTGTTTCCAGGTTGTAATGCTGAGATGAATAGCACCTTTCATAACAGAGTCCTCAATAACCTCTGGACTTGATCCTGAAAACACTTTGTATGTAATTATGTTGGCTTCAGCTGTACTACTTCAGGGTGGGTTTCACTCATTTAACATCAGACATTTAGAAGCAGACATGGGGGCTCCCTCTGCAGTCAAGGCAGAGAGATGGAAAGCACTAGAGAACAAGTCGTGTTCCTTGTCTGAAGTATTTTTTTTTTTTTTTTTTTTTTTTTTTTTTTTTTTAATAATGGGGTGTATCATCACAGAAGGGGATTGGCACCAATCTCTGCTGACCGTATAAGGAGCGGCTACAATTCAAAACCTCGATTTTATGCAATAAGCTTATTTGGAAATTTAAGTGCATTTGTTTTTGTTGAGCAAAGTCTGGGATCCATAGAGCAGGCAGCTGAGATCCTTGTGGAGAGACCAAATCAGTGCAACATTCATCACTTTATTTAGTGCAAAGCATGTGTTGGTAATGACTGATGTTTCCTGTGGCTGGAACGTGGCAGTCTGAAGGCCAGAGATGCTGCAGGACAATCAGACCTGGACACAGGGGTGATGCAAAGGGGAGTAGTGTGCAAGAAGGACCCACTTCATCAAATGGACCAGAACCACGGTGATGTGGAGTTCATCAGCTATAAATCTACACCTGGCCACGTGGAAAGAATGAGTTGTGCTCCTCTAAAAAGTTCAATTGAATTGTAAATGAATTTAAAAAGAGAAAAAAAAATAGTACTGGTGTTTTCCCAACAGCTCCCCACAAAAGACATATCTAATTCAAAATGCAGCTCACTGTGGATTGTTGAGATACTTAAAATATGATGATGCAGGGATTTTGCTGAGCTTTTGGGATTTGGCTTCTATTCACTGGGATTCAGATGCCTCACTAACCTCTTCTGGTTAGGCTAGGTTTCTTGTACAGAGAAACCCAAACTTAAAGCTTTGAAGTTCCCCTCCAGAGCTCTCAAAATCTACAACTTCTATAAATATACTCCTGTCTACATTAGAAATGAAAGAGTGATCTCCAAGTTAAAAGCCCCTTTGCTTCAAACCTGTTGCAGGAATTTAATGAAATTATTTAAACAAAATACCAACACAGAACAAAGAAGGCACGTAAACAAAGCTACTATACCGATTTACTGTTTTCATCCTTCTGACAACGCTAAAAACTTCCATCTTCCAGACAGATTTTTTACTGACTTGGCCAGTAGCATACCCCTGAAGCTACTGACAGCAATCTGTTCTCACTGAGGAGTCCATAACAAATTTAATGTTTAAGAGTTTAAGGGAGGTGATCTTATAATACAATCAAAATAGTTATTTATTGAGGACAGTGAACATGAGCCCACATAATGTATGCTGCAAATCATGAAGGCATGTGGTTCCATTTAACACTATTTTGCTTGAAAAGTGATCACTTAGAGGTAAGGTTTGCCCTAAGTTGAGTAGGAAAGAAAAATATGCAAGAATAAATAATAAATAGGGTGTGTTTTGGACAAAGCTATCTTTTAGAGGCATTTAGAGGAAAGAATGTTTCTATCTATAGAACCATTGCTTGGATGTTTGTCTTCTCTTAACCACAAGTACATATTTTCACTGGAAAAATGTGACTTTCAGGCATTCACAAAGATTTGCTCATGCTAAGGATAAGCAGAACTAGATATCCTGTGTTTTGAGATAAGAAAATACATGGTATCATTTCATGTAATAGCACTCATGTTTTATTAAAATGAGGTTTCTTTTATTCTTGTTTCTACAGCCACCACTGAGGGGAAGTGGAGTTCTCTGGACACAGCTCAGAGCTGATTTTATTCGTACCCTCCCCTGCTTGGTGCTGAAGCTCATAAATCATACAGCAGTCATTGCCATTTAGGGAGAGCAGGATAATGCCTTAAACCAATTAGTTCAACGGCTGGTTTCTCTGGAAGTAGAAATATAGAAATTTAATTTATACAAAGCAGGAAAATGAGCTTCAGTTAATTTTCATGGAAATTAATTTCTAGTCTGAATCAGAAAATACATAGAACTGTGGGCTCTCCGAAGATGATTCGCTTTCCTACCCTGGACATCAACTGAAAATGCAATAAAAGTTTTTATTGACATACTATTTATTTTAAAGAGACTGAATTAATATCCCAGATGTGATCTGTAGACAAAATTTTTATTCTTCTCACCATATTTGGGCCAGAACCCACACGCACTGTGTGCCCATCCTGGTTCTGTCCAGGACAAGGTTAATTTTTGCAGCAGTCAGGAGGGACATGACCAGGACCCTGGGGTTATTGACATCACCTCACAGCCATGCTCAGGGATAGGGTGGGGGTTTTTCCAGTGTTTTTCAGGGACATAAAATCAGTGTGCGTTATGATTACCAACACTGGAGTAAAACAGATTCTCCTCTTCCCAAAGTGGTGGCAGAAGGAGAGAGCAGAGTCCTCTGTCTTGCTTTGGAGACCCCCAAGGGTCAGCCTAGCTTCATGAGCACAGGGCAATGGACAAACTGGCTATTCCTGTGCAGAAAGAGTGCAGAAAAACAGCCTTTATCTCCTGATGGACTGCAAGGTGGAAATTCAATACCTTACTAGCACTATTTTGTGTCTTACTCATCCTCTTTGAAACACCTGACTTCTAGTAACTCTCTTATATGTGTGTATATATCTGTATCTATGTATATCTATATCTACAAATATGTTCTCTATTAACCACTTTAGGTGCCATTACTGGAAGTGGAAATACGACTTATGCCTTCAGAGAATATTGATCCAGATCCTCGGACAGTGTTTGATCTGAATTTGACTTTACTGCAAGTGTGGAACTCAGTCTGCCAATGTGCTTGCACAGTAACTGCAGGAATGTAGTGACCCAAGCCTCCCCAGGGAAGCAAATTTCGGGGCTGAGTCACAAACAGGCACTCGAGGCTGGCTGGAGAGGTGGTTTCTGTGCACAGCTGACTGCTCTCTCCTCATCCTTACAAAGGCTTCCCCACTTGTGGATCCTTCACTGCTCCAGCTGGCTTTCCAGCAGATGATGGTAAATCAGTTCTGGTATTTAGTGGCTTTATTTATCATGTTTAACACTTTCTTGTCTGTTGCTGGAAGCGAACACAGGGATGGATGGATGGCTGGGAACAGTGTAAATAGACACTTTATTTCTTGGTCTGGTCAGTAAAGAGTGGGAGGTTCCTCTGAATATTTTCAGAGTTGAACATGGAGTACTTCTCATGAAGGACCTCAGAGTCACCAAATGCACAGTAGTCCAACTGGAAGAGATTCACTAGGCACAACTTAGCCCAACATCTGGAAAACAATCCCTCTCCTTAAGAGATTTAAGCAACACCACTGCATTGCGTCATGCTGCAGGCATTTCTGTCACTGCTTACAGAAGGAATATTAGTGCTCAGCATAAAGATAAACACTTACAGTGTGGCAGCAGGCTGCTGTCTCATGTTTCTCCTGCAGTCTTTACTAAATAATCATCTATTTACCATGACAATTTATCTCACATGAAAATAGTTTGGCCTGAAATATGCCAGTTTGGCATTACAGTGTCTGGACACTGTTCAGACTTATGATCAAGCACAGAAGGAAAGGAATGGAAAGTAACAAAAATAGCTGACCTCTCTTCCTCATTTTAGTTATTTGTGAAAGATCTACTCGGTCATTTAATTCATGGTTGTATTACTGCCCGATGAGAAAACAAAAATGCAGATATCTGACATTCAACTTCTGCACTTTCATGAGCCACTCAACTGTACAGGAAATTTGAACAGTTGCTCTGGGCACTGGGTGTGGAATCTGCCCTCAGGGAAGCCTCAAATTAGCTACTTTAATAAAAAAAAAAAAAAAAGGAGAAAATCCTTTAACTTTACAAATTCATGTTTAAAAGGAGCTATTGAATACTTCTTCCATCTGATAGCCAGTCTCCTTTTTTGCATGAAAAATAATGGCATCATCCTCACCATCATTATAATCACCACATCTTCAGAACCTGGGAAGGAACATTTATCTTCCTATGAAAACTTCAGACAATTTCTGTAAATTTGGCAGAAATTCCTGTTTTGGGGGCATTTCCAACACCCTGTTAAGAGCAAAGGGCAGTCCTGACCAAAAGGGTCACTCAAAGATGTGGCATTAATGGAGACTCTGAAAAAACTAAAATTACTTCTTGACGTCTCCCGGTAAAGCTGCACTTACCTGCTCTGGGAATTTCTGAACACTGGTTTAAAATACAATGCCGAGGAATGCATCAAGCGATCATTTACAATGATACTGTGCAGACAGTGAATGCCTGCTCAGCCTGTGTCCATGGCATGACCTCGTGTAACCCAGTCCGAGAGCCTTCGCAGCGAGCAACGCAAAGGCGCGCTCGTTCCCGGCTGCCTGAAGAGAAATGTCATTTTTCAGCTTTCCTTTAGCCAACAGCCACAAGAGGGCGGATTTTTTCCTGCTTTCTTCCATTTCACTCCATGAAGAGCATAACTATTTCACAAATTTGGTTTTATGACTCTTGAAAGATAAATCCTCTGCTATTTATTCCCCCCCCCAGTGTTGTCATGATTTTCAAGAAGAAAAGTAGCTGCTACAATAAAACCATTTCCAAAACCTTTATTTCCCCCCCCCCCATTTCACAGTCTGTAAACTGGTTCCACAAATTAGTAAAAAAGGAGACATTCATGCTGATTTCTTTTTCAGAGGAGTCTGAGACATCTCCAGAATGTGAAGTAAACAGAACTTTCCAGCACAATTTCTTTTTGTCAGGATTCACCTACCTCAAACCCCTATTCTGTAATCCTAATAAATGTTTTAAAAAAAACCCACAAGGATTTTTCTGCCCTCAAACTGCGCCTCATTTTCTACTTGTTGAGCTTCTTCAGTGAGTGGGAAAAACATAAAGTGCAAGGATTATTCTACAGGTATTCAAAACACAAACTGGGCTCAAATCTGCACCATACTCATCACAATTATATTTGTATTAAGCTGTACCATCCAGGATTAAAGCAATGGAAAGTTTTATCAGTGGTAGTGAAACAAACATGGAAAT
Organism: Pardalotus punctatus; assembly: GCA_013400915.1. Taxonomy (NCBI): domain Eukaryota; kingdom Metazoa; phylum Chordata; class Aves; order Passeriformes; family Pardalotidae; genus Pardalotus; species Pardalotus punctatus. The sequence continues at coordinate 82,958 of VZTX01028139.1, forward strand.
TCAGATATAAAATCTCATTTCATTTTTTGAAGGCCTTAAACAGCAGAAGTCAACAGTCAACCAGTCTCCAAATTCCTCCCTTTGTCTTCTGGGAATATAAAATACCTATCGATAAGTACAGTCTGCACTTGTGTGTGTAGAATTTATAAAACTACGTCAGTCTGGTACTGTAGTAACAAACTGCTTTAAGAAACTTAGGTTAAAAAGGTGCAAAGTTGACTTTTGGTGAACTTAAAAAACTCCTCTTATTTAACTTCTGTCCTGTATAACCAGACCACCCATCTGACTTGTGTGTGAATGGTCGGTGAGGATGGAGCTCTGCTGAGGTGAGTTATATGGTGGAAATTCCAATATATTTCTCTGGACTTCTTTGGTTCCGCTGTTATTTCATGGGAGCAACAGTCGGGATCTGTTCCACAACTGAGCTGCCAGCTGAAGACTTTCAATCTGAGCCCTTCACTGAGGGAAACACAGCTTTTGAAAGAAGCCCAGTGTGTCTTGTCTGGAAGTGTGTGATACTGTCTGTGCCATGTGTGCAGTGGCTCTCAGCCTGTGGGCAGGAAGGCTCTTCCTCGGGCAGCCACAGAAGGAAATATGTTGGAGAGAATGGTTTGGTGTGGGAGTGGGCTGCTCCAGGAGCGAAATTCTCTCTTAGGAAGTGGTCTGCAGCATGCGAAAGCCGGAGAACCACCAATGTAGCACACTCCGGTGACAAAACAAACAAATGTAAAGGCAGATGTGTCCCTGGCAGCTACAGTTCTGCATAGGGGCAAGCTCTTAAATGCGCACCAGCCCCGAGCTCCGGGCCACTTATCAGTCAGTGTGGCGAGCCGGCTTGTTTTTCTTTCTCCGAGTCTACAAGGCAGTGTCCTGCGGTTCTGTCCCAGCGGGAACGTGCCATGGGAACACCGGACCGGAGGCTGCTTTAGCCGTGGGGGTGAGGAGCAGCAGCCGCGCACGGCGATCCCAGCGCTGGCTCGGGATGCTCCGTGCGGGCTCGCAGGTGTGTGATCTGGCCGTGCAGGAGGGGCTGTGGCCCACGGAAGGCACATGGGCTCAGGGTCCCAGGGTGGGCGCACACACACACGGCCGGTGCCGGTTTGCGCACTCCGACACTTCTCGGGAACCCGCAGCGGAGCGGTGGGTGTGAGCCTGCGGCGGTGACAGACACCCGGACACACAGGCGCACTCTCAGGCGGCAGCCCATTTGCTGGAGGGGTGTGCATGTGCGTGCGAGGGAGTGGAAAGGGGTGGCGGGATGGAGGGAGGGCGGCCGAGGGAAAGTCTGACACTCGGCGCAGAAGGAGCGAGACCCTCCGCCGCCGCCGCCGCCGGGGTGGAGCCGCCGCGCTCGCAACGCCTCCGACAGC
>VZTX01028140.1:0-89548 GCA_013400915.1 Pardalotus punctatus
TGCCGGTGTCAAATTCCAGCCACCGTCACCTGACCGGCGGGGCGGGCACCGACACCGGGAACCGGATTCACACTGGCACCAGGATACCAACAAGCACCCCGATCTGCACATAGTGGTACCGGAATTCTGACACGCACGGGCGCCTGGACCGCACCGGGATCAGAAGGGCATCACAATCTGGCGAGCAGCAGGAGCCGCAGCCCAGCCCGCTTCAGCATCGGCTCTCGCCGTGATCCGCACCTCCTCCGAGCTTTCGCGGAAACTCGCATCCCAACGGGAGCGGCACCGATACCCGCGGAGGCACCCTACCCCCGTAACTACCACCTGCCCGTCGGCCGACCCCCGGGCAGGCGGACCCGCAGCCCGTACGGACGGACGGACACCCCGTGAGGGGGGGCTCCCTGCCCCGACAGTCCAGTCACAGCGCTACCAGGACGGACACACGGACACCTTGGGAAAGGGTTCAGCCCTTCCCGGAGCTCTCCGGGGGCAGAGCCCCATGGGGATCCCACGCCCTGCGTCGGAGGGCAGAGCCTCTCGGGGACCCCTTGCACACGTGGGGATCCGGCGGAGATGGGTTGTCGGGCAGGGCCGGGGTCATCCCGGCAGCTCCCGGCCGCGGCGGGGCCGGCCGGCGTCCCAAGCACCCTGAGCGACTCGGGTCACCGGTGTGCCTGGCGCTCGCGTCCGGCCGGGCCGGAGGAGGAGTCCGGCAACCCGCCCGCCCGCGCCCCGCTCCTTCTCTGCTGAGCCGCCCGACACCGGGCTCCTTACCTCTGCCGTCGCCCTGCCTCCCTCCGCCGGGGCCGTCGCTGGCCCCGGGGACATGGGGGCCGGCTGGCGAGTCGAGCCGAGCCCGTACGAGTCCTTACGTCACCGCCCGGGGCCCTCCGCGTCCATCCCGGGGCTCTCGAGTGCTCCTTGCGAAAGTGCCAAATCCCGGGGCCGCCTCCGCTCGGCCCCGCTTCACACGTGCTCCCCTGGCCGGCGCTGATCGCCGGGACGCGCCCCGGGCCAGGCGAGCCCCCCGGGTCCGGCCCTCATGGCTGCGGTGTCCGAGGGCGCCCGGGGGGCTGCGCGCCCCGCGGTGCCTCCAGCCGTGTCACCTGCCCCGGCGGCGCTCCGCCGCCTCGGCGCAACTCCCCGGACTTATGCAACTCCCCGGCTGGAGCGGAGCCAGCGGCTCCGGCGCCNAGCCAGCGGCTCGGTTGCCGGCTGTGCCGCGGCTGCATGCCGGGCCCCAGGTCGCCCCGACCCCGGGCTACCCGTTTGGCTTTAACCTCCTCCCCGTCGCCCGGCAGCCCAGGCCCCGTGGTCCCGCGGAGGGGACGGATGGCCGCGCCCGCAGCCACCTGCGGAGCCGCAGCCTCGCCTGCTCTCATCTCCTGGGATTATCCAGCGCGGGGGTGACAACTCCCGAGTCCTCCTGCGACATCACCTGCCAGGGAGTGTGCGGGCACAGGCGGCGCCCACTAAGCCGTCCCTGCCACATCGAGAAGAGACAGCGGAGGTGGCACGCGGCACGGAGCTGCTGCCCCTGCCCTGGAGCAGCACCGCGTGGCCCCGGCTCCCCCCGTTTCACCTCCACCCCTGTCCTGGTACAAGCACCGTGGCCATGGGTGGCTCCATGACTGCTAGTGGGACTGCGTGGGAGCATGGGCTCTTCCGTGGGACTGTGCTGCTCCCCGGCCGTGGTCTGAGGCCGCTCCCATCTAAGATGTCCTCATGGGAGCTGTCAGAGGCAATGCCCTTGAGTGCCTTGGCCCAGCAGAGGTTTGGAGGCCCTGGAGCATCCCTGGGGTAGAGAAACAGCTGAAGGCAGGTGACAGGGAACAGGACCCTCTGCTTTGCAGGGCTGCAGACTAATGCAGCTGCCTCCTTGGAAAATTTCAATATGAGTGGCATGTCCTGTTTCAGGTTGCCTGGTTGTCCCCATGGAGCTGGGACTGGCCACAGCCCTGCCCATTCTGGGGAAGCTGCCCAGGAAGGGAGGGCTGGTAATGAAGGGAAGGGCTGCCTCCCCCATGGACAACCCTGAGGGCTTGGAGACAGTCTCAGGTGCTGGCTCAGAAGCGGGGTTACCCCATCCCCTCCCACCTTCCCTACACTTTGGCAGTCCTCATGTCCCCAGGACACAGGCAGGAAGCTCTGAGGCTGTGATGTTCCCCCCACTAATCGTGGTGGCAGGGGATGACATGTCCCAGCTCTGTGCCTCAGTCCCAGCACAGCTCTCCCTTCATGGGCTCCCATGACTATTGGCTCTGCCCTGGGAAACGCTGAGCATGGGTCGGGCTGCACAGGGTATTGGGGTGCAGGGTAGGGTTCCCAGCCCCACAGGTCTCCAGGTAGAGGGGTGACCTGCTCCCTGACTGCTGCTGGCACCACCTGGCTTGGTACCTCCCAAGGCACTGCCTGTGTCAGCCTGTGCTCCTGCACCCCTGGGGCTGGGGTCTCCTCAAGTGCCTTGTCTGGTCTGGAATAAGCCCTGTGGAGCCAGGGCCTGCTGTGACATCTGCTGAAAGTGCCACCCTTGCATGTGGCAGGACGGGGGTGATGCAGTCCAGCCAGATGGCAGGACTGAGCATGCCATGACTGCTGTCTGAGGCCATGGCTGGGTGTGACAAAACATATGTGGGAGAGAGCTGTAACAGAGACATCCCATCTCAGCAGTGACGTGGCTCTTTCAGGGGTATCTCTGAACAAGGCTCCTTGTCTCAGCTGATTTGCATGGCCTTGTGTGCCCTGGTCCCAGGCTCTGTGCTCTCTTCCTTCTCCACCCTCCCAAGGCCAGGACAGGGCATGGGCTACCCCTGGGGCTAGCCCAGCCTAATGGCAACGGTGGCCCTGCTCTTTAAATGCTGGGAAGAGAGGAGGGAAGGAAGGAGGATTTGAGCAGCTCCAGCATCTCCTTCTTGAAACTTGCAACCATACATCAGGAAGGGCTGGGCAGTTTCTTCTGTGGTGTCCCATTAGCAGAGCAACAACTCACCCCTCGTTGTTTAGAAGCTGGGAGGTCTGGCAGACCAGTCACCTACCTGGAAGTAGCCTTCCTATTTCTCCGAGTGATGCGACGCTCCCCAACATATCCTGTGGCTCCAGGAGCCTGGCAGCATCACCCAGGTTTGCCTAAGGGGTTACACTCCTCCTGTTGGGACTTGGCAGGTGTCAGAGCTGGTCACAGCCTCAGCCCCTGGCTTCCTAAACCGTTTCCTTTTCCTGGACACTGCGGTGACAAGGTCACTTGGCCGGACACCTGCCTTTGTCAGGGCCGCACCCAGCCCAATTGCTGCTGTGACCCCTGGCGGGAAGTTACCCTGCTGGCAGGGAGTCCCCAGGACAGCAGTCAGAGTCACAGGCAGCCTGTCAGAGGCAGGACAAGTTCTGATGCCTGTGCATTCCAACATTAAATGAACCCAACCTGCGATGCCTTCTCCCGCCCCTCAAGTCATCTGCAAGGAGGAGCATAGCCCTCTCCCGTCCCCAGCACCAGGCCAGTGGCATTGCCCAGCTGCAGCTCCCAGCAGCTGGATTACTCTCCTGGAGGAGTCAGCAGTGAAACCAGGCAGGGGACAGCCCAACCAGGGGAATCCCTCTGCCACCTGTAAAAAAGGCCCAAGGCAGCAGAAGAAAGAGGCCAGCCAAGCTTGTTTGATAGCTTTATTGCTTCTGTGATATGACTGAATTGATGTGACATAAGCCGGCTTGGAGGAGCCTGCAAGACTCTTGCCCTCCCTGCCTAGAGGGGAAATTAAAAAAAATGCAGAAACTAAAACTAATTTTAAAAACTCATTGAGTTCTTGCATCTTGGCTTGGTACAGTACCGGCGAATGCACTGGCCTTTTTGAGACCCTGTGCAGGCTGTGCAAGGAGCCAGAGCCCAGAGGGGCTGGGCAGTGGCCCCAAAGGAGCTCCTGCACCAAAGGACACGTCTCTAATACTGCGAGTGACACACACTCAGACCAACAGCACACGCCGTGCTAGTGCCTGTGGAGCTCAGTGCCCGTGGAGCTCAGCGCCCGTGGAAGTCTACGAGTCCACTGCCTCCCTGCCAAACACTCTGGAAGCCCTTGCCTGTGTCCAGTTCTGCCCATACTGAACCCAAATGTGTCCATTTGACACAGACAGCCCTGTCTTGACACTTTCCCCCACTCCCAGCAGTGCCCACACTGAGGGGTAGCACAGCATGGCCAGGAAGTGCCTCCCCACTGCTCCCTCCAAGGAAAGGAGACACTGGAAGCCCAGAGACACTGGGATGAGGAATGTTGGGCTGGATCCTACTGCTGCATCCTGCTACTTGGCCATGATGCTTCCCTTTGGCATGTGTGAGCTTGAGGCCACAGCATGGTGAGACCTAATGGGGTGAGCTGGTGGAGGGAGCCCAAAGCCAGTGTGGTGGGCACTGCCACAAATCCACAAGCAGCTCATGGTGTGCTCAGCACGGCAGCAGCAACTCTCTGGCCGTGCCTGTCCTCCAGAGCAGCATGTGCAGGCTGCCCGGCAGCTCCTCAGACCTGCTCTCTGCACTAGTCAGAGCAAAACCCACTGTGGTTGCTGGCCCCTGACCTCCCTCTGTTTCCCTGGGCTCTCTCTAGGCAGGTTCCCTGCCACCCCAGTGGCCTTTCTGCACCGCAGCGCATCAGAGGCACCAGGCAACCCCGCTCTATATTTAGGCTGTGGCGAATTCCCCTGGGCTCTCCCTTCCGATCTGACAAGGTGAGTCACTGCAAGGGAGAGGCCAAGACTCACATCCGTCCCACTGACCCTGCTCTGACCTGAGTGCACCGCTCCTGAGCTGGCAGGACTGCAGCATTTCAAGGGCGGGAGGTGGCTGCAGGTGCACGTGGGGAGGCAGCCAAAAGAACAGCACCCAGGAGCAAAACCCAGTGCTGTGCACCGCTCCTGAAGCTGGAGCCCCATCACCTGGCCATGGGCTGCTCTGTGGTGTCAGTGAGCTAGAAGAGTGCCTTGGCCCCCAAACACTCTTTCCTTCTACATGCAGGTGGTCCTGACCCACCACAGTCACTCTGGGCCATGCACTCATCCATTCAACTTGGACACTTCTGCCTGGAGACCTCCATCACAGTGAGGGAACGGGTTGGAGTCACCTCCCTGGTCTGCAGGGTCAACTTCCCATCAGGACCTGTTCATGGCTGTGGTGAAGAGCTGGGATGACAGGCAAGGCTGAGCACTGGCCATGCTGTGTCCTTGGACTTGGAGCCACTGAGTTGGAAGGTAAAAGTGCCCTGTAGCTTTGTACTGTTCAATAAACCAATTTAAACCAAATTAATGCCATCACAAGCCTCCATGGCGGTGCTCTCCCTCCATGGGTGGAAAGGAGTCCACCACAGACATCGAAGGCTCTTCACCCTGCTCCTCCTTCTGGATGCAGCTGCCCACTGCAATCTCAGCTCACTGTAGCACATGGATACAGCCTATCACCCCTCCCTGCCCTAGGACTCCCATGGCAGCTGGTTAAAGACCCAGTTCAAGCACCAAGACATAGAGGGGTGGGTGTCAACCCTTCCCCAGCCACAATCTAGCCAGACCCAGACCAAGCATCCCCACCGCCAGCATGGCTGGGACTCAACAATGATGGTCCCAAATCCAGGCAGATACACAGGAACTGCAAAGGGAGTGTTGCCTGGTGAAAGCCATGGAAATCCAGTCCCATGGACTTCTTGAGAAGGAAACACAAACTAGGAGATACTTCAAAGAAGTACCTACCACAGTATATGCTCAAAAACCTCCTGGAAACCTCACAGAGCATCCTGACAGCAGGCATGTCCCTGGGGGAACAGGGAGGCCAGAGCAGTGGGGAAAGGACATGGGAAGGGTAAAGCGAAGGAGAGCCTCCCAAGAAGTCTTCTGCAGCCCAGAAGCAGCAGGATATTTGAGCTGCTCCCAGATGACAACGGAAACAGCAGTCACAACAAGAAGCTGGGCAGGACTTGCCCCTGAGCAAGCTCTGTGGCTACAGGCACATCAGGCTCCGGAGGGATGCATCCCACACTGGTCTGTAAGCAGCACTCAGTGCCATATCCTGGGAGCTGCCTCTGCCTGCAGCCTGGTCTGAAATCATTCTGTACAGTTTGCTCCTCTGCCCCATGCCTGGGTCACTGCCTGCCGCTCCTGCACACCCCCTTGAGGGTCTCAGCTCCAAAGTCACAGCCCCCCATGAGTCAGCAGGTGCAGAGTCAGTCTAGGGGAACCATGCTAGCCCTGCTCTGAGCATCCCTTGCCCATGCCAGGGCCATGCTCCCACTTCAGTTCAGAGCAAGGCAGACTGCAATCCTTGGGCTACGTCAGATGCAGTGCCAGGACCATGAGCCCAACCCACATTCCTCTGGGATCCCCCTCCACTGACCCCAGCACTGGCTGGCTGTGTGCCAGTGCCTCGGCACCCAGGTACTGGGATAGTGGGTGCAGTCCAGCCTTCTCCAGTCTCAGAGAGCACGGGAGCCTTTTTCCACGTGTAACCATTCATTTCCTCATCAATCTCCCTTCTGCCCACGCTCTTCAGGTGGATGAGACCACCCTGCTGCCCTCGCACTTGGCCACATTGCTCAGTTTATTCCAGCTCCTCTGAAATACATATACAAATCAAATGTGCAAATACTGCATCTTGGGACCAAGACGGCAAAGGAAGGACGTGCTCCTGAGAGCAGGAGGAGCAGCAGTGCTAGAGCAGCATGGGAGGAGCTTGGAAATGGAGTGAGCAGGGGCCGAGCAGAGGGTGAGAGTTCCCATCAGGTTCCATCATCATTGAGGTCACACGTCGCTTAAATAGGGAACATAATCGAGTCTGGAACGTAAAACAAACATCTTCAGCAGTCTGCTCTCAAACTGTAAAGCTTGAGATCTCTGCTCAAATCTGATCTCCTTCCAAAGAATAAATTACTGCCCTCCCACACAAAACCAAAGCAAGATGCTGTCCAGAAACAGTGACACCAGTCTGCACGGTCTCCACAGGGGCCCTGCACAGAAGGCACAAACCAGGAGGCCTGAAAGCCTTGAGCACACCACGGCAGGCGCTTCTGCATTGTGACAGGCAGGAAGGTGGGGAGCGTCTGCTGTAGGCAGAGAGAGCCACCAGCTCCCTGCTCCACCTTGGGGTCAGGGCAGAGACAGAGTAAATGGCTATGAAAAACAGAGCCAAGTCAGTGGCTGCTGCTGTTGCTGCCTCTGTGAAGGAAGTGAGGAAAAATGCAGAAAAACAAACCCATGCTCATCTCCATCCAGAAGCTCCAAGTGGAGAATGAGAGGAAGCCATTATTCTCCCTTCGAATTGTAGCAGCACCAATGACACCAAAGTTTTGGATGGATTTGTTTTCCTGGGGAAAGGTCTGAGGCCGGTGACAATGCAGATGGAGCATGAAGAGGCCAGGTTTTTCGCAGGGCTGTGCACAAGCAGACTTTGCCTTGTACCTTGGTATTTCTAGTATGGTTCCAGCAGAGTCTTTTAAAAAATAATACTTTGTACATTCAGGCATTGCTGCCTTGGGGCAGCATCACCTCCCATTTGGCACAAATAATTTTATTCACAAACCTTTATTCTCTCTCCTGAGTCTTTCCTGTCTAATTCAGGATGCAGAAGATCTGTCTGCAATGCAGAGTTCAAGAACTGTCCACTCAGCCCCTTGCCCACCTCCTGCCAGCTCTAGGCCTGGAGGTGGCAGATGTACCCCTTGCAAAGACTGGCAATGCAAGAGGGTCTTCCCAGAGCACCTGGGCATCTCTGTATGTCTTCAGTGAGGTGGGATTCTTGCAGGGGGCTGCCAGTGCCTGCTCCCAGAGCTGCAGCGTGTCTTCGTCTCCTCCCTCGGAGGCAGTGGCTGCAGCCACTCAGATCCCACTGGTTAGGTCAGTGATGACTCGGGCTTTCACCAGCTTCCTCAGAAACTCCTTCTCCCTCTGGATGTTGTGCGTCCAGGACTGGAAGAAAATGAGAGGGACAGGAGGTCAGCAACTACCCTGGCGAAGTATGCTCCTGTCCCTCATGCTTGGGATACCCTGCCAAGGAGACAGACCCTGCTGCAGATCAGAAGAGTCCTTGCACACCAAGGACCTGCTCTTATGTAAAGCCGACACTGTCAGCAGGGTCAGACCTGTGTACCTGAGGCAGGTTTCCTCATGGGCTGGGTGAAGTTTTTTGGCATGGTGAGATCTGGGCAATCCAGGTCCCTTGGGCAGATGTGCCCCCCCAGGCTACTGCACACAAGAGCCCAGCAGCACAGCACTGGTGTGTGCCAGGGAACAGAGCTGGCACAGGACACAATGGCAGAACATGTACCCACCACACACAGCTCCCTGCCAGGCCATGGCAATGCATGAGGATGCATGCAGCTGAAAAACCCCACGACCATCCCTACCAAAGCCAGCTCTTGCCTCTGGTAGCTCTATCAAGGGGAATCAGATGCTAAAGGTTACACTAATACAATGTGAAGGGTGAAATGGCCTCATCTCCCAGCAGGCACTTCACAGCAGTGATTGCTATAGTTGGTGTCAGCCCACCCAGATGATCCCTGCAGCAGGCTTGAGCCTGGATCACAGCATCTGCTATTGCTCCCCTGGGCTGGGACTATTGAAGCACTTAATGAAAGCAGGAAGTGGTTTGTCACACCATGGAGTTCAAGGCAGAACAGGGAAAAGCAACTTTCCCCCAAATCCCCCAACAGGTCAAGAATCTCAGTAAATTATTTCGGCACAGTGCTCTGGTCATCAGGTAATCTGAGTGCTAAATACAATCTGAAGCATGACAAAATCACTCCACAGGAGCCTCCCAGAAATGGCCTCAAACCAACAAAGCACTAGCCCCACAAGCCTGCTGAGGGCACTGTCATAGGTATTGAAATCCAGTTTACCCACTGCAAAATCGTGGGCACCTTTTGGCTGCAAAGCACTGGCCGTATACATCCTGCTCAATGTGCATGCAGCACTCCTGCCACCCTGCTTGTCCTGCCATGTCCTGTCTGGAACAAGCAGCTCTCAGCCATGACTGCTGTGTGGCACTGACAGCCCCAGGTATGATGTGCATGCAGTGGGCTGACAAGAGGTCCAAGGGACTGAACGTCCCTCTCTAGATCTCCAGAACATTTCAGAAATGTCTTTCTTGCTGCTACTGTGCATTTACAAGCCACTTCCATCCCTGCAGTTCGCAGGAACGACATGTTAAAGCTGCTAAAGAAACACCAGGCAGGCGTTACCTTGTAACCTGTGTTCCAAAGAAGTCTTTGACTTCCTCTGCTCCCAGTGACATTGTTACCTGAATGCTGCAAAGGCTACACCAGTACCAGGAACAGGACCACACGTGGTTGGTGCTCACTGGGACTCTGGAAATGCATAACACCCCATCTCTAAACTGAAAAGATGCTGCCCAGAAACAGCTCAGTGCTTGGCTTCAGCTAACATAAAAGCAGAAACTAAAAAAGTGGCACTGGGAATAAGGGTTGCAAAGACTTGTAAAAGGAAAAGAATACCAATTCCAGAAAGCAGTGGTGGGAATGATGGTGACATGGAGAGAGCTGGGAGAGCAGGGCTGAGTGTGCCTGTGTCACTTGGAGCCAGAGAGCCAGGAGCCCCCAGTGTGCCAGAAACAGTCCCACACGTGGCATGTCAGCTGAGGGCCCTGGGTTTGGCCCCTGCCTTGCACCAGTGTCCCTTGTGCCAACACAGCCCCTTGCTAGGAAGGCTCAGAGCCAGCAGAGGCAGCCGAGTGTGTGGGTGAGCTCCTGCCCACAGGCAGCCAGCACCCGTCTGCTGGCACACAGGCCACGCTGGGACACCAAGGCTCGGTGCATTTGCTTGCATCTGGCTGGGCTTGTTGCTCAAACCTGCCCGGAGCACCTCATAGCAGTCTGAGCCCTCTTCCATGCCTTTCAGCCTCATCACACAGTATGAGAAGCCAGCTGGTTTCAGCCAGGACAACCTGTTTGTGCTCCTCGTACAGATGAAGAACTGGGGAGGCAGCCACTTGTAGGCAAACTCAAACCACCAAAAACGTCACCTCAGGCCAAGTGCATGTGTCTTATCTGATGGTAAGAGGAAATCTGCTTTGTGAAAAGTACAAGTGGAGCAGGAATTTAAGACCAGAAGGTAGATAATAAAACTTGGGGTGATACAACTGCAGTCTCTCACATTACAGCCAGGTTTGGCTCAAGCACTGACTGCAAAACTTCTGGCAGGACCTACTAACCTGTGGTTGTTCAGCATCCAGGCTCTTTACCCCAGGCACTGCCACTGAGTCTTTTTTACAAGCAGAAAGTCACACGAAAGGCAATTCAGCCTCCCACCCGATCCACGGATCTTAGTGATGTTCACAGCAATACTCTCTAATGTTTTGTGGTTAATGTAAGCCCACAGAGGAAGAGGTTCCTAGGTGAGAACAGGCTTTCATCCCTCCCAAAGAGCACTATCAGGGCGCTCAGTGCAGTGCTGCTCCCCCATCGCCCGACAGCAGCACAGGCAGGAGGGATGAGGCATGTCTTCAACACCAGCTCCGGTTACTGATTACAGGAGAGGGACTCACTCACCCCACTGACAGACAGAGCTGATCAGACGAAGGAAGCTGCATTCCAGCACTAGCAGCAGTAGTGGGGAGAAGAGCCAGAGCAGTTTTCTCAAAACTGACAGAAAGGCAGGCATCTCAGTGCCACTGCTCCAACAGGAAAAGGCAAGAAAATACACCCTAAAAACCCAAAGGTCTCAGGGTGTATACACCTTAAACTGCACCTTGAGTATACACCTTAGATAGCATATAGTACCAGCAGTAAACTCCAGCTCTTTTCTTGTCAATCTGCACCTCAAAGGCTGTGATGGAGCAGCTTGCAGCATTCACTGTCACCTCCACCTTCCTGACCCTGCACATCACCACCACTCCTGCAACCTGGCAGGCTGGCTCTGCCCTCTCCCTCCTCTGCTGCTCACATCCTATGCAGCTTCCACTTGTGGAATCCAAAAGGCTGCTTGCCTGAGCCTACGGTTGGAGTAATGAATTTCGAGAGTTCCAACAGGAACGTCCCAGGAGGGGACCAGACCCCTTCTTGTTCTCTGGGGATCAGGCTAGGATTTCCCGTGCTTTGGGTCTCTCACTGAGTAGCGGATGTTTGCTCCTTCCAGTGGACAGAGAAGCAGTGGGAACAGAGTTATTCTGCAAGCACATGCACTGTTCATCTGAGGAAGGTGGCAGTGGCTCTGAGCACTCGGTCACAGTTATTAGATGAAAATTTATCATCAGTTAAAGCCACCTTTCAGGGTTATGCAAATGCAGCAGCCCCAAACCACCTATCCTTTTTATCTTGACAATTCCACAAAGAAGCACAAAACATCATCTGTCGCTCCAAGAGAAGCCAAGTAGAATATTTTAAGCCTAAACAAATGTTTCAGAGACCAACCCAGGAGGAAGGTAAGCTCCCCGTCTGTAATCAATTACAATCGGGGAATGCCTCAGCTTCAGACCACATTAGTCTTATCAAACATGCTACAATTAAAATACAGGAAGGTTAAATTAGAGAGGGTAAAGTCAATGAGGAATGCATTCAAGAAAAACAGCAAGTTGTAAAGAAGGAGTTTTCTCAATTCTGTTACATCTTCTGTATTTCTGCAACTCAGCAGCACTTCTCCCTGAAAACCTGCACAGAAACCACAGAGCCAGAAGTGCTTCTTCACTGGCAACTGTCGGTTTCCAGTCTCCACCAGTGCTAATTTATCTTTGTCTTTAACCTTCACTGCCTTGTCTCTAGAGCTGCTTAATTTTCATGATCAGACTGCCCCACTCTGCTTGAACCCCCTTGGGATTCACATGTACTGAAATAAAAGGCATGGCTGGGCACCCTTGTCTGCTCTTTAGGGGATTTACTCACAGCTCCTTTATGCCTAGTCATTCTTACATCAACTTGAAATTTCAAACAGCTGGTTTTGCTCCTGCTTACTCTTAATACACACACAGGGAGAAACTATCTCTTTTCAGTCTTCATTTTACCAAGTTAAACAAGCCATGTCTTCCTTCTACCAAAACAGGTTGTTCATTTACACCATGAAAACTGAGAAGTTTCCCAGAATTCTGGTAGCTCCCCTGTCCCTATCTACCCCAGATTTACTTCTCATGAACTAGAAAAAGGATCACCAGTGCCTCATGCAGAAGCAATTCCTCGCTCTACAAGTCCTTTCCTCTAGTCTTTCCAGAGCTGTATTTGTCTGTATTGTCTTTTTTTCACAGTAACAGTCTGGCAGCCTGGATTATCGTGTGATTTATTTGTACCTATCTAAGCACGTCCCTCCTCTGCCATTGCCAAATAATGCTATCCCAGCTTAGAGGCAAAAAGTCTGTTATTGCCCCAAACAGCATGACCTTCCATTCATACTCTTAGGTTTCATGCCACCCAGTTCACTTCTGTTCTCAGGTGCTCATGGTCTTCCTGGATGGTATTTTGATCCTCCCATGTATTGACCACACCTGGTTTTGTCTCATCACAAATTCCACTTGCACACCATTGCCTTCTGTGCCAAAAATCATTAAAGCAAACACTAAACATGACCTCCTGCAGAGGAACTCCCAGCTGTCCATTCAGTGCTGCTTTTTGTGTTCTCCCTTAGAGAGACTATTCATGTACAGGTGTTGCACCAAACCGTGACTTCTAAAGCTTAACTAATAATATCTTACACAGCACAGGATTGCATGCTTAAGTGAACTTCTGACAGATGGGACTGCTATACTTCCTCTGTACTGAGAATGATTTTTTAAAAATCAAATAAAGATATTAAATTAGTTGTTGTAACCTGCCTTTGGTAAATCCATGTTGTGTTTGCTTTCAGGATTTAATTATTCTTTCATTTAAATTCTGCTCTGAAGTTCTGAATAGTACCTCTGAGGTTAGTTTAAGAGATTTGAATTTGACTGGATTATTTTCCTTGACTTGCTTTCATCCCCCCCAAAAAAAGAAGGGAAAAAGATGTATTATGTCCACTACAAGCTAATCCTGTGGAACCTGATAGATTTACTGGGGACCTTTTTCTCTGGACTTGCAGCTTAATTGTCTCAAGGTGGAACAGAGATCTCTTGGGCTCTCACACCTACTGCATTAGCTTCAACAGCTCCTTTCAGTGCTGACCCAGTAATTTTCTTTTTCTGTGAACTTCTTGCTGTAAGCCACTCTCCCTCACATTCATCATATCACCCTGATAGAGGCCATATATGTATTCATGTGGTTCCTACTTTAATCTTTCTGCTTCCTTCAGCTCCCTGGATGTCAGTCTTGATAATTCTTTCCTTGTTTCCTTATTAATTGTTTGTCAGTGACACTGTTCAGTATTTGCTAATTTTCCTTTGCAACATCTAATTGAACTTGACTTCTGCCGGTTTCTACTTTATCTCTGTCCTTTCCAGCCATCAGGAGTGAAGTCTTCTGATGCTCTTCTTCACTCCTCTATTACTTTCAATGCCACTTTGAAGCAGTTCTTTATGAAGTTATATTTACAACCTTTTTTGCTCAGTTTTCTCTGTGCTGCAAATATGAACTGCAGATAATTATTGTACTTTCACAAACAAGGCTACAATGACTACGATGGCTACAAGTCTACGAGTCCATGAGCTGAGAGTTGAATCTGCTTTTAGCAGCCCATTCTCCTAGGCTAGGCCTAAATTCAGAGAGGTCAGAGTCTGCACGCGTGTCCCAATTCCACTGAGCACCCCGCCAGCGCTGCTGAGTCTACATATAGCCCTGCTTATCAAGCTCCCTCCTCTTGGAAGCAAAATCTGAGTTATGACAAAATCTGAGTTATGACATATCCCTTCTGTTGCCTTTTCATTCAATTTAACCATGAAGGCACTCGATCAAAGGCTGTTTCCTAAAATGTTCCTCTGTAAGGTCTCCATACATGCTAAAAACAGCCGTGCAAGGCCTACAGCACTTCTTGTGCCCTCATGGTTGGTGAGAAGAGCTGTGCCAGCCACTGTGTCTGGGAATACCTGGGCTCTCCTCTCGGCAGCCCTGCTGTACATCCATGACAGTGCCATTTCTGGTGGCACCCAGCACCCCACAGACATCTGTGTTCAGTGCTGTGGTCAGCAGCTGGGCTCTAGCACACTTCTGTACATTTTGACTGTCCCCTCCTACAGACATCTTCTCCAAGCCCTAATTCTGGTTTTGTCCATTCCACAGCCATACCTTCCTTGCTGTTCTTGGTGCACAGTGATACCCTGAGTGTCACTGTACATCTGTCCTCCTGAACAAGGCAATACCTGCGCTCTGGTCGTGGCTGCTATTCCATCAATCTTTCCCAGATTTCTGTTACATAGACACACAGTCCTTATGCACAGGAACAGCATGTGAGGCCTTTGCTCAGCCCCAATGCTGTCAAACAGGTGGCTTTTAAACAAAGACAAAAATGTATAAACCTCATCAGTCATCACTGCCGGCCCCAAGAAAAAGCACTGCCCTTTCAGAGGTGCCCCTGCCCCAGCCCCTAACCTCCCCCTCCAAAGCTGACCTCCATTTCAGTCTGCACCACTCCTTGTACTGCAATCACAATTCATCAGCCAGGCTCCAATAGCCATGTTTTCAGTCTATAAATCACTAGGCCAGACATCTGCCCAGCTTTCAAAGGAGTTTTGTTCTTCTTGTTGGCTACCGCCAACTTTAAGGTACTTGGAGGCCTGAAGCAGCCCTACCACCCCCTCCCAAGCAACTTGTGTTGATTTAAAATGCAAAAGGCAGCTTCACAGAGAGAGCCCAGATGATGATAAAGCACTATTGTTTGTGCCTTTATGGTTCAAGACTCCAAACTTGGTGTTTGCGGATTATTCTGAGAGGTAGCTGCTGTCGGGGAGAGACAGAGACAAAGCTGTGAGTCACTGCATGCTGCAGGCCACCTCCCCTGGCCCTTGTGACAGCCCTTACACAGGCTGAATGAGAAGCATTACAAGATGGTGTCCTCAGCATCCCACAAAGACCTGCTGGGGAAGGGGCCAGTGATCAGAAAGAACCCATCAAAGGCTGCCACGCCACCTCCCCCTCAGGTCAGGCACGGAGGTGCTGGGCACAGCTGTATCAAAGGAGCTGACACCTCCAACAGCAGTGCTGCTGCTTGACCCGCTCCCCCAGGAAAAGGAGACCCGCCACTGTGGGACACAAATACTGCAGACAGGCTCTGGATGGCTGAGGGTGGCTTTTAACCATGAATTGCCCTTTTTACCAATCATGAGTGTGTGAGGCAGCCTATAGCCAGCTGCTGAGAAGACAGTCCAGGATGTTCCCTGTGTGGCATCTGAGGTAACTCCTTGTTCACGTTCTTGCTCCTGAAAGAAATGACCAGGGGATAGAAGCTCACCTCTGGATCAAGAGGCCTGGGAAGGCTGTGTGCTGGGCAGAACTCATGGAGGAGGGGTACTGGGAGCCAGTCTTGTGCTTCGTTCCCATGATTTAGCACAGACCCTGCTCTCTCAGTTTCATAAGCTCCTTTTGGATCTGTTTTAACTATTCCAAACAGTCACTTTCCCATCCTTAAATAATTTCTATTTCACTCTATTTTAAAATTATTCTTTTTCCTCACCACCATTTCCATGTTTCCTTCGTTATGTTCCCAGTGGGTCTGACACTTCTACATTAATAGAAGACAGTGACCTGTGATAAAAATACATTTTTATGGAGTGCTTGGGCAGGAAACATTACAGGACCTGGGCAGGACATAAAAACACAATAAAGTATATGAAAATCCAGCCCCGATGGATTCATTGCCACAAAAACAGAAACAAGTGAGCAGACACCTTGGCAAAGACTCAAGTCATTTTTTGTACAGCATTCATGGAAGCAGGCAAGGGATAAAAGCTGTTGTGAAGTTATTTGGAATAGGGAAAATAGTAAGTGAACAGAGATGACAGACTTGGCCATTCTGCATTCTGTAAGTTAAAACGAAGAGACAGGATAAGAGCTGAAAAATCACCTGGGAGAGTTTATACAACAGCACGACGCCTGTTGGGCAGTGGAGTCCCAGTAAGAGATCAGAGAACAGCAGTTTGTCTTCACACCACCCAGAAATCCCTGATGAAGTGCAGGCCAGGAGTCTCCACCCCAGCCATGATGGGGAGAAGTTGAGAGACCAGGGGAGAAGGTGCTGGACAGCAGATCTGGCCTTGAAGTACAGTTTTAATTGCATTGATTTTCCAGCTCACACCCGAAACTGAAAGCGCCACCCCAGGGTGCTTCCAGCTCTCCAGAGCACACTGAGGAACAGAAAAGGGTCTTCTCCACCAGCTCTGCCTGGATACACCCTGGTCAGAGCACACTGAGCTACCCAGGACAGAGGCAAAGGAGCTATTCAGGACTAAACTGGAGAAATTAATTCTCATGAGCATTCACCAGCACCAGAGACTCCATCGGTGTTTGCAGCCGTGCTACTGACCAGAGTTCCAAGACCATACACTTCCCCTTGACTGGGAACAGTGATCAAGCTCCAGAGCATCTGCCTCCTTGCAGAGCCCTTTCCTCTGGGGCAGGAAATGCCTGCCCAGCACTCAGAAGCTGGAGATCCTGGAAGACTCAGCTGCCTTCTGTGGTCGCAATAGCAGCACAATCTTGGACCTCAAGGGCTTTTAGTCCCGCAGGGAAAGGAAAGGCTGAGCTAAACTGTAGACTGGGTATGTCTGTTTCTCCTTTTAGAAATACAGCTGCCAGTGCCACAGAACAACAGGAAAAATCAGATTCATTTCCACAGAGATATTATCACCTCAGTCTTGGCACAGGAGAGGCATCTCCGCCCAGCTGTGAGCAAGTGAGTGCATTTTGCTGGCTTTTTTTATGTAATCAGAACAAATTCCTTGGAGATGAGTCACACGGTTTCAAGGGTGTCCAGAGAGATGTCAAGCAGCCTCAAGTGTAAATCAGTGACACACCTTGCTGAGAGGACTCCTGCTCGACAGCAGGCCCATTTTCCCTGCAGATGCCAAGCAAGGAAAGGGGCTTGAGGGATGTTACCCAACAGGCTCCCAAAATCCACACCCACACGTGTGGCATCTCCAGACCCAGGACACTGCTGGTGTTTACATTTCCTCTGTAAAGACAGTGATGTTTTCAGGGTGGAGCTGGAGTGCTTCCCTGCAGCTGCTCTCTAGGCTTAAACACTGAAGACTTTTGGACATTCAGGCTGGAGGACTTTGGCAGTCAGTGAACAGATTTGAACTTCAGAAACAGAGGTTCTGCCCCACCAAAGCCTGGTCAGACTGCAGGGGTTCCTGCCTGGGATGTTTGTTGTGGTGGAACAGCTGCATCCCATTGCAGTTGTTTCAGTATTGTGATGATGCCACATTAAGCAAACCTGTTCCATTCCCCTGCCCAGGAATGAACACTCCAGCCTCCACGGGTCTGCAGGCCAGAGGACTGAGATGATGCTTGCATAATTTCAAGGCACAGCCTGGTTTAGTGAGGCCAAAATTTAGAGGCCGAAATGTAGAGGAGGACCAGGAAGAACTACTCCTGGACACAACCCCCGAGGTCCAAAGTAACACAGAAGAAAATGCTGTGGATGCTCTTGGACCTTTGGGTGTCAGAGCAGATGAAACAGACAAAAACTTGGTTCTGGGTCAGTCTTCTTTCACTAATATCAAGGGCAAGGTTTGGCACAAAGTACCAGTGCAGGTCAGCCTCCCAGTTTGCAAGCTGCCTGCAGGTCTTTCTTCAAGCAGATGCTTCCAGTCTGGAGTCTGGCAAATCCCTATTTCTGCATTCTTTGAGGGCAACTGAAGAAGACACAACCCAGCTATTATGCCCTTCACCTTTCAACTTCACCCTCAGGTGACTAACAATTACCAGCTACCATTAAAATTAAATGGGAGAGAAAGAAATGTGATCCTCTCTCTGCTCTTCACATTCCACAATATCACAAACAATTTGTCATATTGGGAGGGGCAGAGGCAGGAGAAGCATTAATTATTGATACTTGGGAACAGATGGCTTTTCTTGTACCAGGGCAGTGAAATGTAAGAGGAGTCTGTGGGTGAGGATGTGAGGATTAGATAGGCAGACACATATCAGGTAACCAGCCTTCAAGGGGAACAGGAACCTTTCTCCTAGAACCAGCTCTGCTGGGCTGCAGAGCTCTCAACAACAGCCCCGGCTGCAGAAACAAATCCACTGACATCTGAATTACTGAGGCTTCACCAGAACCTTTCAACACTCCCTCACCTCTGTACAGAACATCCTGGACATGATGACTGATGGTTTCCAGACGGCAGAGCCCTGGCAAATCAGGTACCAACTGCTCTCTCTAGGAGACCTCGCTGGTTGCATTTCACGTGTTCGTCCTCATCAAACTCTCCTGTGCCATGCAACCTTTATTCCTGAGACCACATTCAATGTCCAAGAGTGACCTCCTCTGGCCTTCCAATGGCCTTGGATCCCATTTGGGCTGCTGACCTCCAAAATTAGAGATCCAAGTGATGTGGACTTGCGACTTCAACCAGAGACTCTGTTATCCAACTATTTTGCCAACATTTTGTATTGATCCATGTAAGGATCAAGAGCAAGAAGACTTCATTCTTGTCACCTCCAGTGGTGTCCTCAAGGACAGAGACACATAGCAGGTCGTGAAATAAGCTTGGCACAGGACACCTGCTGTGGGTGTCCCCATGCCCAAAAGCTGACCGTGGGACTGACATCTTTATGAGACAAGAGGAACAGCTGGGCAAGAGCGATTCTTCACCAAAGGCAGATGATTCACCAGAACAAAAACAGTGGCACCAAAAACTTTTCCTGAACCTTTCATGAAGAGTCTCTGTGCCCTGAATTCAGGCATTTGCAGCCATTTTCACTCTGGTGTAGCCATCTCTTTGCTGGAAGATTAAGGAACCAGCTGTACTGCCTCAGACCTGGGCCTGGAGAGCCCAGGGTCCTGTCTCTGGCAGTGGTTATAAGCAGATGCCCAGTACTGGGCAAGCTGATGGGGATACCTCCTCTACTTCTGCAAAAATATTCCTCAGCTATTTTCCATTCAGGGATTTCACAAGTCAGATATCACCTCAATTCAGTTTACCTTTCTGGACATACCCCTTAAATCCTGTAAATAAGCACTCATTTTCCCAGCAAGGACTGATTACATCCATGGTTATTCCATTGAGCAAGACAGACTCCCTTGCCACCTCTGCAGGCCCAGAAGGTACCTCAGTATCACAATGTCCAGTCCCTTCGTGTCTTGGGGACCTCCTCACAGCCTTTTCCTAAACACTGTTTGTTCTTTTAGCCTCTGCCAAGAGCTTGTTCCAAAGTCTCATTACACTGATAATTAGACACACTCTTCTCATTTCTCAAGATGACTAATCACTGATTTATAATTCCCCTCAGTCTGCCTAAGGTCATGCAGCCTGTGAGAGTACTTAGAGACGTACAGTCTTGTGATTAGGAAAAACACAACTTCCCAGCTCCTCTCCTGGTCTGGATAAATGGTAAAGTGCTCAAAGTGACCAAATACTAAATGCCAGGAGACAGCTACTGTCCACGAACAACACAACTTTTCACAGTGTGGAGTAGAATAGAGTGGGTCTCCCTATGTAGTGAAGAGGAAGAAGCACTCTTAGAAAGACCTGGACCCCATCTGTGCTGGGAAAGAATGAGCTCTACCAGAAAAGCAGGAAACCTTTCCACTACAGAAGCTTTGACCAGTGTCCAAGTTTGCTCCAGTTTGGTACAGGAAATAGATAGACCTGAAGGCATCTATACTGCTGCTTTATACCAATATGAGAGCTTTTGTTCCTTCCAAAATTCTGTTTGTCTCACTGTGATAGTATCAGAAAATGTTTTCAATGTGGACCTGTCTTTACAGAGCAGTCTCCACAGAGCCCTGGTGTGTTTACACCAGTGAGGTGCTGCTGAACAGTCAGCTGAGAGCTCAGGTGCACAGGCTGATCTCACCTCCCCCACGCTTCCCAGGGCCTGAGGAGGGGATCATCTCGCAAAAGAAGCCTATGGATTAGAGAGAAATACAATGGATCAAAAAGCAGGAGAGGCCAAGTCTTTTCAACCCCAGAGCAGAATTGCTCCCTTGCACCCTTCTTGAGTTAACATTTATGTGAATCCTTTCCCTGCTGCTCAAAGAAGAAATGACATTATATACACATTCCAGAGAACGTTTCCCAGCAGTAATAACCATTTTTAACATACATTGAGCTTGGGAGAATGTCTAGAATTTTACAGGCAAATGCATGGGTGGAGCTGTGTTTTGACCCACACAGGAGAGCTGTGAGTTGACATCACCATCCCAGTCAGGCTCTGGAGTCGAGGTGGCCAGTGGGCTCAGGAGAAGGATGTGCTTGACAGGAGCTCCCTACCTCTTTGATGGCAGACATCTTGATGTTCTCATAGTAGTGCAGCGGTGCATTGGGTGAACTCATGTCATAGCCAAACCCAGCTACCGCCACCTCATCACAGTTGTGCAGCGCCATGGTTATTGCTACGCTTCCCAAGGTGGGGATGTTCTGAGAGGAGAGAAAGCAGGAATGGAAGTCATTAGCAGGTTGCCATTTTTATAATCAAAGATTTCCTCTTATTGTCTCTGCTCACAGGGGCACTGCTGCTACTAAACAGAAAATTGGGAACTTGGTATTTGGCTATATCCGCACATCAGCTGCCCAATGCCAGCTTGTAGAGTCGATAGCCTCCCAGCTGGCAAAGAAATGGTCAGACTACCCTTCCACAACTTTGCTATCCTGAAAATGGGGCAGCAGATGAGCTGGAGGATGAATGACAGCAGATACATTAGCTTTCTGAAATTAAAACAGACATAGATACTGGATTACAATGTTATGCACATTACTGGCTTCCAGCTAGGCTAAGGAAGAATACTTATCCCAAACAGGTCACCATACAGGAGCAGAAGTGAGGACAAGCATAAACTCCTTATTTTACTGATGGCAAAAGCAGTTTAAGGTTGTTAAAAAGCTCTGGGAGATGGAGAGGAGATCAGGCAGTGTGCTCCAAGATCACTTCCTTTGCTCAGGGGCACAGCACTCTGGTCTGTGCCATTCCCTCCGAACCACAGCGCACTGGGAAGACAAGGAACAGTGGGAAGCCACTCAGAGATGGGTGGTAGCACTTAAGCAGGGACTCCCCAACTGTCTTTTCCCATCTGCTGACCTGCTATTTGCACTGAAATCCAACCTCAGCCGTTCCCATTTCACTGGGCTTCTGCTGAGGCCCTGTGACAGCGGTGCTGTACAACTCCTCTTGTGCATTCTGCTGGGACAGGCAACTGTTTCCAGTGTAAAATCCTAGCTCACTGACTTTTCTAGCTCTGCTTTAGCCAGATGAATCCAGAGGCAACTTTGCCCCAGGGGCTAGGGAGAGGCTGAGAAATCCACCCACATCTTCATTAGTAGAGTATCGGAAGTGTCACGACTCCAGAGGACATGCACAGTCACCAAGGGTGACAACTCCTAGCTGAGATGTAGAAACCAACTGCACACTTAGGTTTTTCATTTACAGTGGTTTACCCTGAATTGGTGAGCAATGCTATTGTATGTTCAAAAAGACTGGGAGCAATGTTTTGTGTTTCTGCTTCTCATTCAAAGGAACTGGTTTTTGCCAGCACACAACCGTGCTAATTTGTGAGTGCCTGACCGGTCCAAAGAATGATGTTTGCCAAGCAAAGAATGTCACCCATATCCCAGCTGAGATGTGCAGAGCTGGGAGCACAACTCATGTGCTGTGGAGAACTCCACTACAGTGCACTGGAATTACTCTAATCTGAAAACAAACAGGCAAAACCTGCTTATGGATAAATTAATGAGACATTAAATTCAAACATCTGCAGCACAACAGTGACAGTGCACATCTGAAATGACAAGACCTTCCTACATCCTCCTGTTCCAGCTCTAGATGTTGGGAAAAACAGCCAAGTCATTTTGTTTTCACTGCTTAATTTCAGCTGATACTCACAAAACCAATATTGGTTTTATTCTAGTTACTTTAGTTAACTGTTAATTCACACAAAAAACATCAAGTTGGGGTTTAAAAAAAAAAAGGAAAAAGTTTATTAGGCAAAGATAAGAACATTGCCCCAAATTTCAAAATATCCAAGAACATCCTGTCTTCCTGGACATGGCAGTTATAATTCAGATTTCTCAGCTTTATGTTTTGCATAGATGATTACATTCGGATGTTACTGGAATTGCATCAGCTGGTAAGTGGACGTGCCACAAAACTCTTTCCCTCAGCAGAGCTGTAGTTACAGTGTCCAAAACACAGTGAGTAAATGGTTACATCCTTCAGGCTGTGTCGTCGTCGCTGGGAACATGATGGTGTTAACAACACCCACACTTGCACTGGGCCCATTCCCACGGTACTGCTCAAGGGAGACACAGGGTCTTTGCCTGGAGGGAATTTCACTGGCCAAGTTAACATTTAAGAGCTAACTTTCTAATGTGAGTCTCACAAACCGCAGAGAATTAATCACACTACCCAACCTTACGGGAGGACTGCCAAACTTTCTTTCAGGCATATTCTCTTTGGAGAATAACAGTAGACAGAAATTGAAAGTGAACTTTCCTTTGGTCGCCAAATATCTGCCTGACTTTATTCCATCTATAATACTTCCAATGGTATTTATGGAATAATATGAGCTAATTTTCTCATCTGCTTCTGCTCTTCGGTAGTTCCTATGGGCCACTATCTCAGTACCACCTGCTCTGCTCTCAAAAATGATTAAAATACAAGAGACTACCCACCTTCCTAACCCCTTGAACTGTAGTAAATGTTTCTGATTTGGCCCCTACAACTATTAGAAATCCACAGGGCATCCTTAGCAAAATAGCTTTGCATTACCCAAAAATCACATTCGGAAACTGATGATCTGATGACAGTTTCTTAATTAAACTATGCCGTATTGATGTTAGCACCCTCCAACACTGCGATAGCTACAGCTTAGTATGTGTCCCAGGCTGTGCTGCAGAGAATCCAACTCAGCAGTATTGTCCAGGTCCAAGCAAAAGGGCTCTCCTCTCCTCCCAGCAAAGAAGTGGCAAATAAGAGGAGACACATATCAGAGAGGAAATAGCTATAATTACTCTCTAGCTTCATCTACAGAGATGCCAAGCTCTCCTGATTGTACATATAAATTCATTAGCTGCTAACCTCTAATCTGGACCTAATGGACGATATACAACCTGCAGGGTAGTTGGGGGACAAGTCACTCCAAAAGAAGTTATCAAAAAAAGAAGAATCATGGACATGGCTGTGCCAAATGTGGCTTGCTATGCCCTGCACAATGCATCAGTGCTATCTCACCACACACACCCTTGTGCCATGCCCCACAGACATACCAAAGCAACCACCACACCTCCTGTGTTGTTGTGAAAATAAAACTCTCTTAAACAACTGAGCAGACCTCTTGTTATTCTAGGCCTTTGCTAAAACAAAACCCCCCAAATTCCACCATCTTGCCTCAGGAATAATAATCTAGTGTTGGACCAGCTCAAAGCCTGTCTTCCTGCTCATGGCCCTCTGTGTGCTTGGGTGCTCCTTTATCACCCAGCAGTGCTGCTTTCAGCCAAATGGTTGAAGAGCTACGGCCCAACAGCAGCCAGTGCTGAGGCAGGAGCCTCTTCAGATGCCTTCCAGTTGCTCAGAGACTGCCCAGCGCAGGTTAGACCATGGGGCTGCCTGAAATGGTCCAACACAACCACTGCTCCTGATGTGGCCATGATGAGACTCTGCCCTGAACCGGTGCTCACCAATCAGTGTGAGCTGGGAATGGCAAAGCCCAGAAATCACTGGCAGCCCTCTCCCCCTGTCAACTCCCTGCCACAAGTTTTGAACTCGGCCTTGCAAGCTCTGCATCCCCTGCTGTGTGCTGAATGGTTTCTGTCCCAGCTGGGGCCCATGAAGGCACCAGGTTCAGTACCCTCTCTCCAGCACCTGTAAACAACTACAACGGCAATCTCACTGGATAATGTGTCCAGAACTGAGAGTCCACATTTTCAACCCTGGCCTGCTTGTCTAAGACCAAACATCTGAAAGATGTCATATCCAATATAATGGTCCCCAGGGATCAGCCCTTTGCCTGATCCCATTTGAGAGAACACAGCAGACTGACAGATGAACCAGCAATGACACTAAAAGGCCATGTGACAAACAAGCAGAAAACACAGCAGTGGTGAGTGACACGTCACCAGAGCAGTGCTGAACAAAGTCTGCCTGAGCCTCTGGAGCATGACTCCTACCGGGGTACCTGTCCTCCATGGGCAAGGTGAGCACATGCATGGTGCATCTTGGTGAGAAAAGCATAAAGACAAGAGAGGCAAAGATTTCTGGTCTTGTGCTGTGTTAGGGGCCACAGCAAGCTCTGCGCAGTGCAAACACAGCAAGTCTGAACCACCAGGCCAGGGGACCAGAAATGCCTTTAGCAGTACAGACATAGGACAGGTTCTCCTAACTGCTCCTAAACTGTTCTCAGCTGCAAAGAGGAAGATAAAAGGCTTCCCCTCAAGACCTTGAAGTTTCATCTTCCATTGTTCCTCTGAAGAGGTTTTAAACACTGACTTCTACTCACATAAGAAAAGAAATCAGTCAGCAGAAATGAACACCGTAACTCCTCTGGACTCTATCAAGGCTGAGCATCACCTCATGGGCTTGTGCTGGAGATCCAGTGCTGGTGACTGAACTAGGGCTGGAACTGCTCTTTGCTTGGTGCATGTGAAAAGCTCTTGCTGCTTTTCATTCCATGCCCGGGTCATTCCTGTGTCACTGCCTGCTGGACTGGAAGGAAATGACTGCTGTAAATCTGTTTTTAGAAATATTTGACTCCCTTAATATGTTAAGTGAGTTCCAGTTATTTATGGGATTTTACTTAGCTCGGGGTAAGACTTACTGGATTGTTCAGGCTATTCCAATTGTTAAGTTTTTCAATAAAAGGGTAAGTGTTACTGAAGAATAAACTCCCTGCAAACAATAATGCACCTGGATAATTTTGCAGGCTCTTGCTGCTTTGCAAACCCAAAGCTTTACAATGACACTTAGTCTCTACATTTAACTGACTGCAGCTGCAGTGGCCCCTTACCTGTCCCTCTACCTGCCTTAGAAGATGCCATCAGGGTGCAAAGAAGGGAGAACCAGGTAACTAGAAAGGATTAAGTGGAAGACTTCTCTGCTCCTGCCATTCTGACCCAACAGATCCCAAGACATGGCCTTCACATAGTCATAGTCCTGTAAGAACAGCCCAGGAGAAGTTTGCTGACACCAGGACAACTTAAGAGAAAAAAGGTCACGATGACAAGTCAAGGGAGCTGAAAACAGCCTAAGGAGCAAAAGATCCCCACTGGGACCTCCAGAAAGGCTGCTTGCCCCCAGGAAAAACCACCTAAGAACTATGAGAATCCCTGGCCAGGAAGCGCTAACACTCCAGCACCAGAGGTTAATCCCTGAGCTGTCAGTGCTGTGCAGAGGTGCTAATCCATGGCCGGGTGCCTGGATCAGCCTGGCAACACCTCCTACACATGGCTCCTCCTTCACCAGGTTAGTGCTGAGGCTCGGTGTAGTTCAAAGAAGGTTGCTTCATCTTTTTAGTTTACAGATTCAGCCACTGCCAGTACATGAACAAACCAAAGGTGTACAGTTTTGGGTTAAATCGTAAAGAGATCCATGGGTGCACAGCACCAGCACAGAGAGAGGAACAAACACCTCTCTGAACTGATGTTCGTGCTTGTCCCCCAGTAAACTGCCTGCAGCGTAAGGGGTGATACTGCAAGCCTGAACCACTGGCTGCAATACCAATGATGTCTGGTTTCAACTCCCAAAGACCTGTACAAACAGAACTTTCACCTAAATAAAAATCACATTTGGCTAGTGAGAAAGTCAGCCCACACCTTAACAGGACTCTTTAATCAGAGAGAGGATCTTTACTAGATAATTTTTTTAATGCTAAACTATCTTCAGGCATTAACAATTCTTTTCTCTCAGGCATTGTTAGGAGTCCAAAGCTTTTTCTGTATCATCAACTTATCTCAAGAAATAGAAGTCCACATATAGTATGGAACAGCTCTCCCACTCTTAAGATTTCAGTAGGACTGAAGAAAACTCCCGAAAAGCTTTACCAGTCCCAGAGAGAAGTCACTACTCATTGTTGGTGTGAGTTTTGCTCCTTGCTAAGACTTTTGGCTACCAGTGCCAAGAGTGCAATCAAAATGCACATCTGAGTTGTACTCCATTACTATACTCCAGAATCATCTGGCCCAAATTATACTATCAAAGCAGAGGATGTTACTACATTCACCCTTTATTGAATCCTGGGAAAAATGCTTTGAGATCAGCCCCAAACTATTTTACTAGCTCTGCTCAACCTTGCTGAAAAAGCCCCCAAATTACAAAGTTAATTGGCAGCACATTGTTACCATATGTGGTGTGCAAGAGAAGCACTGAAGTTTATTTAGGCATCAGAACCAAAGGAGAGTGGAATATTACTGCTCTTTATGAGGATTTTGTGTTGGCCTTGATTACTAAGCCATCCCCAGCCTTGATCCTCCTGTGTGCAGCCTGCCCAGCACAGCACAGCACAGCACAGCACAGCACAGCACAGCACAGCACAGCACACTGCAGCACGGGGGCACCAGTCTGCCTCCAGCCCCATTTCCCAGGAGAAACTCTGGATGTACTGTTCATTGTGCTTTTGCTTACTACTCCTCAGCATTTTCCTTTTCCATGTTCATACACTTCTTTCTTGAGTAAAATTTGCAGTAAAATTCTAGCCACAGGCTAAAAAGCATCCTCTCTGTTTTTTAAACTCTGACAGAATGCCTGTATTAGTGTCCTTGCACAGACAGCCCAGGGTACACTGACATCCCAGCCCCACACATGCACCTGCAGAGCTCCTGTTGCCCCATCTGAAGTAATAAACTACAATTCACACAGTCTAGCAGGGGTCATGGGCAAAGACTGCTTGCCTTAAACATTCATAAACTATTTTTAAATGCTCAAACGGACTTTTGTGAAGTGAAACATCAGGTTTCAATTAAGATGCCTTCATTTCCCAATCTGATGTTTGTTAAACAACCTATCAAAACCTCATAAACTTCAGTTCACAGTATTTTCATTTCCGGATTCTCTCTTCTCCTTTCAGTTTAAGTAATAACTTGTGTATTAAAATAAGGCGTTTAAAAATAAAAACAAATTGGAGAAAAATAAAGGCAAAATGAAGGTATGATAATTTTTGTCCTTTTTTGGGGCAGCACTCCTGATTTTCTGGTAGGCTAATCAAGGCTACATTGTTCTAAGGGCAAATTCTGGAGAATGCAGAGAGGTGAAGTTAATTCCTAGCTGATGGGAATATTTGCAATTAGATACCTCCAGCACATGCAACAAAAATCCAGAATTCCCAGAATCTCAAGACAGCTTCTGTATACAGCAATGCATTTTACAAAAGGCCCATTCCATGTGGCTGAATCTGTCTGCACATCTGGCACTTCGCATTTTAAGAAGGAAATGTCTTATCTCCAGGCACCCACCCACCTGACTTGCACAAAACAAACGTCTCTAATATTCCAGAAGCCTTCATGATATAATTAGAGCATGGAAAATGAGGAACTATTCCGTCTAGTCCAAATCCCTGCTGCGACACAGCAAATCTTCTGCACTGATAGCAAAGGCAGGACAATGCCAGGGGCAGAGCAAGCAGACCTTGTCCAGCAGAAGTGCTTCTCTCTGGGTTTGTCAGCTGCGCTAACATGCCCAAAAATGTCATGTGCGGTCTCTATCAACAACTATATCATATGTGTACACGAGCAGTTTACCCACCCAAGTAATACTTACTCTAATGGTTGTTATATTACGTAGAGCAAATATAAATAGGTTCTGAGAACAGTGTTGCAATGTGAGATAATCCAGAAAACCCAAGTCACCACCTACTCCAACACTAACCTCCAAACAGCTGCACTGGGGGTGAGAGATACCATGGTGAGAATGACCATTAAGGTATTTGATTAGTAAGTATGACTTGAAACTGTGGTTTGCATTGTTTTCTTTCATGAGCTTTTACATATAAGACTTGTTGGGATAAGACCAGAATTTCTCACCTAAGGTCTCATAAAGCAAACCTTTACCCTCTTCTACTATAAGCCTAGGATGCAACTTCACAGTGGCTTTCAAGGCACTGCTGAAGTGTTGATGACACCCCCCGAAATCCTTGGATCAGGAGGGTCCTTGCCTTGGTCTGAAGGAGACTGAGTGCTGCCTCTGTACCAGAGCCAAAGCCCCCCCTTTCAGTGTCCAACAGTGGAGGCCCAAAAGGAAAATAAGAACAGTGTAAGCCTCCTCTACTGCTTGGTCTCACATCCTTCTCTGAGGCTTTGCTTCCTTTGCTTTATACCTACCCCTCTGCCCATCAGGCCGTTGTTGAAAGGCAGTCCGATGAAGCTGAAAGCTGCCTCCTGGATGAAGTAGGGATTCAGGATACGAATCTCATGAGGTTCCCTTGGGACACGGGTTGCCACTGACTTCCAAAAGCCATCAGAGGCACTCTGGTAACAACAAAAAAAAAAAAAACAAAAGAAAACAAAAACCAAAACAAAAACCAAAACAAAAAAAAATTAAAAAAAAAAAAAAAAACAAAACCAAAACAAAACAACAAACACAATTATACAACCCAAATATAGCATATTTCTATTATTTTATTTAAAAAAATATATTAAAATGTACTACTGCAGCAGTTCCCATTGTCTCTGCTCACTGCCACAGGGCAGTAGTATAACACTGTAGAGGACCTGTGCATCTTGGAGAGGTGATTTTCACCCAATAGATTGGTTGTTTTCACCCTGAAAACATGCAAGAACACTGGCCTTGACATGCGCTGCTCTGCTAGACAGCCCTGCCTGGAGAGGGGCTTGTGCCACTCTGCCACACAGCTTCCCATCATGACTCCTGCTCTCCAGGTGCAGAGTGCCCCCAAAATAACCAGAGGCTTTGTGTTCACAGGACTTAGGGAGCAAATACATTCTAACATTTCACTTCTGTTTGTGTTAATTCAGAGCAAGGCACAGGGAGGATGGCAGGAATTTTAATCTGCTGACCAGCAGCTTGGGCAGGATAATCTGACTGAACACCTCGAAGCATTGAGCCATCTTCCCTGAGATCTCCATGACAAGCAACAGAGACAGACACTACACTACATAAAAAGGACACACTCTGGAATTCATTATGTGCACCGGTTTTGTGTTGCTTGCAGCTTAGCAGTGACTTTACAGCTGCTCTCAAGGCACTGATGAAAATGTTGATTATCCACTGCAAAATCCTCAGGAGCTTCCTCCACGCCGTAGTCATCACCCCTGCAATTACAGACTGGAACTCTGCCTCAGCCAATACCTGCTACATTTCACACGCTCCTTGTACTGTGCTCAGCTCCATGTTGCTAAACACCTCACTGAGTGTTTTTTATGGAACAATCCCATGGATATCTTTAGCTGCTGAACTTCATGTCCTGAAATTGAAACTTTAGCAGATGGCTCATGCTACAAAAGGCATTAACAGAGCAAACCTGAGGAGGGTGCACCCTGTCATCCAAACCAACACTCTAAGAAAATCAAATCCCATTGCTATCCTGTGCCCCCTCGAAACTGCCCAAACATAACACACTTTTGACAATCAGGGCAAGCATCCGATGGGTTTAAGTTTACATTTCAACAATGGCCAAGTACCCTTGGGACCCTAAATGGAAAAAATTCTTGATTATCACTCATGTTCTTTCATCATAGTAGAATTAGAAAGAATGCCTGGTGTCAAAGCAGTCTAACACTTTCCATTATAGTAAGACATTTTCAGCCACTGAGTGATCCCAGCATTTAAAAAAAATAGAAAAAACCTTTACAAATATTAACAAAGTTCAACATCCATTTGACCAAGGGATTTGAGGGATTTGGTATGCAGCTGAGTTTTGCCTCCTTGTGAAAATTCATTAAAAATTGGATAAATATTAAACCTTTGGAATTTCCTAAGGCCACATGTAAAGTAGAGGCATTCAGTTCCAGAGAAGGAGAGAAAAAAAATTAAATAATAAAAGTTACAGATTCCACTTGCATTAAGCATGCTCCAAGTCTCACAGAAATGAAGACGATAAACAAAAATCTTGAACAGCTACTCATTCAGTGAAACCATCTTATCATGGGCTTAAGCAGGCACACCCTGGAAAAATAGTGTGTGACCTTGAAACTAAAATAAATTTATATGTTCAATTTCGATTTCACATACAACTCTAAATATGGCATTGCCTAAATTTTGTGAACAATTCAAGCCAAAGGTCTGCAAGCTATTTAAAGTGGACAGAAGATGCCTTTTGTTTGGACTTACACTTCACAGGAGATTCTATGTAAGTTCTGGGATTTAAGCAGGTTTTACCTGGCTTTTACATTACATACACAACATCAAATAGAAAAGAAGAAAAGTTATAAACGCTTGAGAGTTTTATTCCTTGCTGCTGCTGGAGTTGCTCAGAGAGAGATAACCACACACACCCCCCCTGCCCATTTTCCCAGTGCTGTGTGAACCACAAGGACCACACCTGGGCTTCTCTCAGCTAGTTCAATGTCAGTGCAAAATAAATGTGGGAGCCTATCCCTAGCTGGAAATACAACCAGTCTGCTTTGCTCCCTTCTATTTAGTTGTTTTACCTGTTCTTCATGTCTATTTCCCTAAGCATTTCCTTCAGCTATCACACTGCTCTGAAATCACTCTGGCTTCTCCCTTCTGTCTCATTGGTGTTTGCTCTGTGATCTTCCCTGTAACTTTTCTGGGCAGTTCCCCTGAAATTAATTTTGAGGGACACCTGGGCTAGTCTTTCATTCTGGTGCGTTTTCCCTCTGTAGTTTCTAAAACAATTGTAGGGAGGAACTTGGAGCCTCAGCCGGCAGCTCTCTCACTTTCACCTATACAGTAGGCAGAGCCCTGTGTAGTGCTAAAGAACCAAAAACTGTTTTCCTGGCGTATAATTACAGAAATCCTCAGCCTTGTGGTTTGGCTCTCCAGTTCTGAGCTCCCTCTCAGGCGCTGTGGTTTTGTTCTGCAGCTTGTCCCTGGCACGCTCCGGCACCAGCCCCTGCAAGCCTCGGGGGGCTGCTCCCTAACACAGCCCTGGCAGCCCAGCCCCTTCCAAGGCTCCGCGCTCCCGCTGCTGCCGCGCCTGGGGTGATGTGCAGCCTGATTGCGCCCAGATGTTCAGAGAGGTTTCCAAAGAAATTACTTCCCGTCGGGGAGCGCCGTCCCTTTTTTTGGCAGGGAGGAGACACGAGGAGCAGCAGGCACTTAGGAAGGAGGGCACACTTTTCCTGCCAGATTCGGGAGCTCAGACTTGCCACTGGAGCTTGAGGGCATCCTCTGTTCTCCACTGCAGTGGCTAAATCTGTAGCGCTCAAGGGTGGGCTTCTCAGGATGAAATAACTCCCTTCCTGATTGGCACGATGATAAACAGTCAGAAGATGAGTCTGAAAACTGCTTAGGCAATATTCCCACAGTGCCTCATCACCTCCTGGTACCAAGGTGGAAATCAGAAGGCCCAGGCTGGAAATTGTGTATCCCTGTGTTAAGCTCCCACAGATATTACTTGTTGGTATTAGTCTGCACCTGAAGCTCCAGCCACAGTTCAGTATTCACAGTGCAAAGGGCTGCCAAAAGAAGCTTATACTATAAGCATAAAGAAACAAGCATCACAGAGAGAGAGGCAGACCGGAGAACATGACTGAAGAACAAGCCTAGGAGGGCCAAGTAATTTTTAAGCAACCTCAGAGTGTTTTCAAAATTGTATAATAGCAAAGGACATCACTAAAGGCTTTAGAAGAAACTATTTCAAAATTACTAAGGAATTTAGATAGGCTAGGGCTTTCAAGCCAGTCTCTCGTACAGTTCCTATCCAGTGAGAGAGGCAGAAAGAGCCACCACCTCTAGAGACACCACTCCAGGAATAAACTGGTACAGACAGGACAGACCAAAGATAGCAGATTAGGAGGAAGGGATGAAAAATAGCAGAGCTCACCAAATAGCTCCAGGGACAAGACAATCTGGCTGCAATCCCTCATTCTGTCCATTTGCAGAATACTGAAGGCTAATAGACACAGACGGTTGTAAACTATTTTTTGTCTCCATTCAGTTTTCCATCTCCTGTTCTCAGATTCACCAAATCCCAACAAATGCTAAAATAAAATATGGAAACTCAGAGCCTTATCCAAGAAGCACACCTCAGTGGAAAATACAAACCACCAGAAGCAGGCTGAGTCTCTCAGAATAACAACATTTCTAATATACTGAGCAAAATGAGAGGTAATGCCATTGCATCCTGACGACAAAGACACTGCCTCTTCTGTACCTCTGTGATACTGGATTTAGGAGTGCAGGCAGCATTGCTATTGAGACTTCTAGCTCTGATGGGAAGGGGACAGGAAGATTGCAAAGGTCAGCTATATGCAATATGATGTCTGGGTATGCAATACTCTGCTGCAAAGCAACAAAATGAAGGGACTGGAGAGGGAGTCTCTGGTAAATGAAGATTGCTGCTCTTTCAAACCCTGCTAACACCAGAAATGGAGAGGAAGAAGGATATGAGGCAAAGAAAAAGTCAGGGGATGATGTACCAGTCACAAGACCTCACCGTGCCTGGAAGCACATTATTAACTGGAATCTCTG
Source organism: Pardalotus punctatus (assembly GCA_013400915.1). Lineage (NCBI taxonomy): Eukaryota > Metazoa > Chordata > Aves > Passeriformes > Pardalotidae > Pardalotus > Pardalotus punctatus. The sequence goes on from VZTX01028140.1 coordinate 32,634, forward strand.
CCCCCACCAAGGCAGGAATGTGGTTTATTCTCTACTCGTCATCCACAAGCACTCACTGTCACACAAACAAGTACAGCAGAACCACTGCAATCCATCTGCAGAGGCTTTTGAAAGGTTTCTGCTCTGGCATAACTGGATTAAGACGTGGAAGGTGTGTTTCCACTAGAAAATAACCATCTTATCAGGCAATGCTGCATTTCTCAGCGGTCAAGTAGACACAGAGGCCTAGAAAATGCTATTCTACAAGTGGTAATATAAACGAAGTTGAACCATTTTGCACTGATTATCAAACAACAAGGAATTTTTAGCAACAAGAACCGAGGTGCTGAGAGCCTGCAGTCTGGGTTGATGGTCAATGGCCAGACCCACTAGCCCACACTTCAAACATATTTACCCAACTTTCTCAAAGCTATGGAGAACCCCTCACCACCCTCTGCACATGGCTCTGATGGCCAGCATTCATTTGGAATGATCCTATCTCCAGTTTCTAGAGTCTAGAAATGCTCTAGAGACTAGTTCCACTCCTATCTGCCTCACTGAAGAGCTCTTACTCTGCCTGAAGTAGGAGCATTGCTCAAACCTTTCCCTCATCTTCTCTTTGTTCTGCTGTCAAAAGAGATGCAGCTCTTGAACTATCCAACAACACCATACTCTTAATTTTTTATTAGTTTTATTTCTTCTCCCCAGGCATCCTCCCACTGACCAAGTCTAAAATCAACTGGTTGTGATTTCCCAGGCCATTCCCCTGTCAGCATACCCCACCTGCCAACGGCCTCACAGCACCTGAAAGAACTCCGGACAGGTTATAAATTTAGTTTTTACTAATGTTTCTCAGTATGAAACCCAAATGTATTTTATACCTAGCAAGCAAAGGGCAGCAAAGCATAATGGAGAGAAAAACACCTCAAAACATGGCACTACTAGCTTTTTTTTTCTTTTTAAAGCAAAAATATTTTCTTCTTTGTGGATAGAGCTGAGCTATTAATTCACTACATTGGCTAGAGGTAAGTTTCTTTAGGCTTGATAGCCACAAGAGAAAGGAAACTTAATTCCAAACAGCAATTGCAAACTTTAAACATTGTGCCAGACACATAACCTACACAACACCCTGGCTGCACATGGAACTGGAAGCTGTCCTGTCCACGGATACCAGCTCAGAAAGCATCAACTTCAGGGGTGACAAAATCCACCTGGGACATGAGGGTGGCACTGGTGTGTCACGCACCAGTTTGCTGTAACTCAGCAACGTGCTCGTTCCCACGGATGTGAGGAAGTTTCTGCCCTGTTTACCTGCAAACATATATTGTGAATAAGCGGATAAGCATATTCAAATAGGCCTACTGAATTCCCAGCTTCATTTGACCTATATAACTGAGTGCTACAGCTAACCCAAATACAGACACGTGGGCCTCCTGTGTGGCTGGTCTAATACCAGCTGCTGTCTTCTAAATCACAGGATTAAACAGCACAAGGCCAAGACCAGCTCTAAGGAGTCAGGAGAGCAAAGCTATTTTTATGATATGTTGTAAATGAAAAGGAATTCCTCTTAAAAATAATAAAAAAAAAAGTATTCTCATGGTTTTATCCATGTAACTATGAGCAAAATGTGGTTCACAGTTGTAAGATAACAAAATGCTGTCAAAAAAGAGATTGTCCTGTGAAGAAAATGGAACTTGGAACATGTCAGAGGAGCTGCAGAGAAACACTGAAGATTTTTCTGATGAATGCTGTTTCACAAGTAGAAGCATAAATGATGGCTCACATACGGTGTGTCAGTAGACGTGTCTTCTATGTGCAAACAGGGTGATGGATAGACTGTACTACAGACTCTTTTGTTCAAAATGTAAGCTGGATTTTGAGCCAAAATTTGAAGAAATATTCCTGTTCTGAAATGTCTTAGGAAAGACGGAAGTTTTTAGTGAAAGGAATGGATTTAGAGAATTTATGTTTGCTTTGTGGTTTTTTGTCTGTGAATAATAATCCTTGGATGAAAAAATACCTGAAGTACTAGAGTTTCAGAAAAATCAGAAGAACAGACCCTATATCATCATTATTTACAGGGTATTTTATTCCTACAAGGGACCAGCCCCTTTATTTTGCCATTATTTTAATGACATAATTTATGAAATGTCATAATCGTGTAACATCTACTAGAAGGATACCAGGGCTGAAAGGCCAGATCCACATGTTGGTAATTGCTGAAGTAGGACTGTCTCACAATTTCAGCTCAGGATTGCTGTTGAGAACACTGACTTTCTAATCATCCCACAAGATTTTTCTTATATCACCATATATCTAAGTGTTTTACAAACCATGCTTTCACATTTAGAGCATCTCTGCAATACTTTGTGTGTATAACATCTCCTCAAGAGGAACTCTCAGTGTCTCTAACCAGCAGACCATTCTTTGCTCTCGCATTTCCTCTCTCCTATCCACACATTCGACAGTTCCTACAACTACTCACACAAAGCTGAATGTCTTACATTGCAGAAATTAGTCCAAATCTCAGTCTTCCCTCTCCACTAGATAGACAGCTGTGTTCTAAGCAAGCCAGGATATAATTATGCAATTAAGGAAAACATCTGCACAGGAGAACTGAATTAACATTGAAAATGCAATGTTATTTTTTTGCTTTTTTTAACTTTTGGCAGCTTGATTTCTATAATCATACAGCACTTTAAAAAGTCTTAAAGTGCCAGTGTTTCAGAAGTTTCCTGCCACTTATAAACCCTTCCTTTCTTTGCTGTCCCCAGTAGCCATCACTCTTCAACCTCCAATTCTCCTGCTCTTGCCATGCACCAGACCAGGCCACTGCTCCTTCCCATTGCCAAGGTGGCTGGGAGGCGGTAAAGGGGTTCCTGAGAGACCAGAAGATATTCCCTGCTCCCTGGTCTGCTGTCCTTGCCCCAAACTCTTTGTGGAGGAGTAACTGATGAGAAAATCCTACTTGGTTCTTACATCCCTGAGGATGTTGCATCCCAAGTGTGTGGGAGGACACCTGACAGGCAGGACAGGGGACCCATGGTAGGACTGACCGTGCCCAGCACTGACAGCATCTAACAGCCCCCAAGGAACATCAGACTGAGCCAGGGGAATTTCACAGAACAGCAGGAGCCATACCAGGCTGAAGAATTGGACAATCTCAACAAAACAGGGTGGGAGACTTCTTTTTATTTTTTTTTTAAACAGGGATGCAACTGTGCATTGTCAGTAGCCTCATCCTGAGAGAGTTGAGTTATTTCAGCTGAACTTTCCAGCTGTGCCAAACGTGTGGCACAGGAAACATCAGCTCAAAGATACCAGTGTAATAAAATGATAAAGCATTTTCCCCATTGCTTATAACAGAAAACATAAGGGGATCCCACCTATGATCCCAACTACAAGCTCAGCTACCTGCTCCACTTACAACCATATGCCTGCTCGGAAGAAAAAAAATTTTAAAAAATCAAAAAAGCTATCTTTGCAGGCTTGGGTGACAAAGCACAAGGGCATCCCAGGGCATCTGAGGACACCCATCAGCAAAGTCTTTTTTGGGGGGCTGACCTGGTTCATGAGTTTGAATACAAACAACAACTCATTAAACAACATATATTTAGACTAAATTCTTGGCACATTACAACAAAAAAGCTAAAGGATCACCACAGGAAGGATTATGGCCTAAAAACCCTCATTGCTTTCTGAAGTTATCTAAAAGGGAGACTCAAGGGAAATTTTTACATTGTTTTTACAGCAAGAGTACACAGAAAATCTGTCTTCTCCTATTTTGGCATCTTTGCTGAAATGAGAAGCCAAATCATTTGTATGTTCACTGAGTGTTCATATAGAATATATACAAATTATTCAGCATCCTCTAAGAGGAGAAGGCAGAAAGGTCAAAATAACAAGAAACTGGGAAGATGCCAGGAAGCTCCTGCCCTACTTTGTTTTCTAGACTTGCATTAATAATTGGTGTTTTACAGAAGAATTTTTAAGTAACATTATTTAATATTCTTGAAAGATTAAAATTTAAATAAACTGTAATCCAAGCAGAACATTTACATTTAAAGAAGTTTTTTTTCCTAATAATAGAAGTGCTGATTTCCTGGGCCAGGCTCTGTATTTTCTGTAGTTGTCAGTTGTGGGCAAAATTCATTTAATTGAAAATGGCCAGAACAAAAGTGATGGTCCAGATGAGTAAAACTTCCGAGTAGACCTACCAAGCTGTTGTGCACCGAACAGCTTGGCCATTTCCCTCCAATTTTACGCCGCTGACTAAATAAATAAAAAAAAATGAACACACTAAGAGTTTTACAAATCTGTCTTAATTAAGAAGAGAAGAAACACCCTCAGACACATGCCATAAAATAGAAACTGCAAGAATAGAAATGCTGCAAAAAAAGTCAGGTCTTTCCTGAATCCCTTTTGCTTATTGCCTTCATACGGCTTGGTCTATTTTCACTTCTGTTGTCAGGACAAGTGTTTGCATTAAATGGCTGTGAGTGTTGAGGCAGGGGTGCTGCTCAGTGAGGAGGGGAAGGAGGTCAGGGATTCGCACCTCACGCACACAGGAGCATCGTTCTCTCCTGCAGAAAGAAGCTGCCATTCCTCTTGGGTAGAACCAGAAGCACCACACACAGCTGGAGCACAGGGGGAGAGATAAATTTAGGAAGATAAAAGCACATGGGGAGTTTAGTTATCTTAGTGTTTATTATAGCAGACTGAAGATATAGGTCAACCCCCTGTCCTGGAGCCCTCGGTGCTTCGAGGCAGAGAAAACGTTACAAATTGCTCAGACAGCTCTAACTATGCAAGTAATCCATGGAGCTTGCCAAGGAACACATGTGTTTCAGGCATAAATCGTCCAATCTATTCCTTTCTGAATTAACATCTGTCATCATGACACCATTCAAAACGACTGAAGACTGGATCATATTAACAACCACACATATTGGATAAATATTTACCGTCCAGACTTTCTCCCCCCCCACCCCAATTTAAATTAAAAATGCAGATAGCAAAATTCCTGGAGCTGTGAAAGGGGAATCTCATTTCAGCCACTGACAGAAAGCATGTGATTTTATTTACAAAATCAAATCAGTGTTTTTCCCCTCCTCTGTGAGTCTTCACATCACACATGGGTGAACTTACAGCATCCTGTGGTGTTGCAATGCTTTCCAAAGAGCTCTTCTGGGGAATTTTGTTATACTGGAGGTTGGTCTCCTCAGAGCTCCACAAAGCCTTCTCCCTTTGGATGCAGAAACAGATCTGGCTAATTGTGCCCCAAGAAGAGAAAAATTTGCTGTGACCTTTGCAGACAATTGGACAAAGCAAATAACTTACTTCCATGACGAGCTGTCAGGTGTATTACTGGCTTGCTACCCTACTCCTCACAGTCAACAAATGGGTCAGAGAGAGTGAGGACAGGAGGTTCCAGAGTCACTGAACAGGAGGGTGGGAAAGCAACACAAGAGTGCAGCCTTGCCCTGCACACTCCCAGGACACAGAATTTTCCCAGATACTGGATTTAGTCTGCATTTCAGAAAAAAGATCTCAACAGTCAGTGCTCACCTCTGCATGTATGTCACTTGAGAATTGTAAGGACAGATTTTGATGAAATTATGTGTGTTCAGGCTCATTTTATCTAATTGAGCTTCCAGCCACCACATTCTGCTATTCCTTCTCAGCATGGCTAGAGACACTGAGAGAGATCCTGCTGACATTCTGCTGGACATCCTGCATAGCAGGGAGCAGTGCTCCTCCATCAGCAACTTCTCCTTCCAGTCCTTTACTCTCACACTGTTTGAGTGGAACTTGACCAAGATATCCAGTCTTGATTTCAAGACATCAAGAGCAAATTCATCAAGCCTGTAGGGCAGATGTAGGAAAAATACTTATACTGATATAAACATACTGCCTTTTTTGGTTGTTTGCCTAGCTTCAGATACTCTTCTTCCTACAAAATTAAAAAGTCTTGTGAGAAAAAATCTTCCCTCTAGCTAGAGAGAGAGACTACAAATAAATCCCCCCAAAATCTCATGCATAAGCTAAATAAATTGAACTCAAATCTCTCAGACTAAGGGAAGCTTTGCAGACTTCAAATGATTCCTGTAGTTCTTTACTGAAGTGTTAACACAGGATATCTTTATTCTACTAACAGTTGCACAAATAGCTGATACCTTCTGGGTGACATCTCAGTTTCACTGTTGGTGATGTCCTGGGCCTTTTTCCATGTGCTGGACTCATGGCATGGAGGAATACCTGCTGCACACATGGACCATGCAGTACCCTCAGCAGGCAGAGGCTGCTGTGGTGGTAAAACCACGGATGGCTGGGAGGAAGAGACACACACCTGGCTGCTGGAGAGGCTGGGTGGAGGTGAGGCTGTGCAAGCACTGCACCTTTCTGTCCATTTGGGCTGCCAGGTGCCCAATCACACATGAACAGGCCACTGAACATGAACATCTTCACCAGCATGCAACCACCAGACAGCAGTGAGGGATAAAAGGGAGGGTTAGAGCACACTGGGAATTTAAGAGTTGGAGGAAATCCAAGAGCATTGTGGTGTAAAAGGGAGCAGGACACAAAACTACAGGCAATCAGGCAATTTTGTTAGCTCTGCTGTTTATGGAATTGTGTGTTTCAGTAAGATCAGCATCAGATTTGGAATTAATTTCTTTATGTTGGCTCAGAAATTCCAATCAAGGCAGGCAACCTGAGTTTACATGCACTATGACCTTGAAATGCACCTACCGGGATTTGCATAATATTGGTGTCTGAATATTGCCAGAGCCTGCCAAGGAGGGTGAGTGCAACATGAGCACCCTCCTGGTGCCTTTTCAAGACATCTGCACTAGCTCTTCAGCTGGCCCTCACACTGACTTTTCAAAAGAAGAGATGCAGAAAAATTGCAACTCTAAATTATCCATCCTTTTTGACTTTGGTTGAGAAGGAAGGAGTGATCAAATATCTAGGCAAGAACAGCAACTGTCAGTTGGATGGCAACAGACATCAGAAGAGATTAGATGAGGACAATTTTAGGAAGAAATTGTCTCAGGATAAAGCATGATGGTGAGGCAATCCCAGAAAAGATGTTCTGCTAGGGCAATGACACAGTCTTTTCAGGGGGTAAATCCTGTTTGGGCGTCTTCATTTAAGAATGATGTACAGGAATAGAAACTAAAGAAGAATAAAAATCTGACTGGAGCTCTCTGGTTTTCACGACACAGCTGGGATTACAGAGCCAGAAATGAAGATGATGCTGTCTTGGCAGATGTGGGATAAAGGTTCTTTAAGGACTGCTGATGCCTAACATGGCTAAATGCTTCTCCTCCACTAACAGAAGTATAGGGCAAGGATGGCTGGTGTTAGATAATATCAAGAAAAGCATGGGACAAAAACCACGCACGGTGCGGGAAGGGCAGACACACCAACAATTTCTATTTTAATTTTAAAGAGAAACTGTCTAAAAATGGAGTACTCAATGATGCCATTACTACAAGTATAGACACTTTGCAAACTTTTGATACCTGAATTTTTTTCATCCAGAAAATAGTGTGGTTATGGCTATTTTTTATTTTCTTCATCTGCCCCATGAGCTTAGGTGAATGCACAGACTTGTGCAAATTGATGGCTATCCAATCCAGGGGCACAAGTTTTATTGTCCAGGACACATCCACCTGGCAATATTAAATGCTATGAAGGCACACTGCAAAGGCACCAGAGCAGCCCCTGCCACCAGCTGATGCTTGACAGGGCACTTCCAGACACTCTGTGCATGCCTGGGTGGGAGCAGCTCTCAGCTATGTAGTGACCTGCCCAATCTCATTATGCTGTTGCATGCAGGTATGTATGAAGGGCAAGCTCCAGCCTGCACTTTCCATACCAACATTCTTCCTTTGGGAATCTGGCCAGGAAGTCTCCCCCAAGGCCCATGTTGCAAACTGGGTCATTTGCCTACTGAGGTTCCTGTACAGTCCTTACTGCAGTGCTACCTGAAAGCTTGTTAAAAATCACAAAATACACAGCTAAGCTTTTGTCCCTCTGTTGGTCAACAGGAACAAGATTTTATATAGCATATCTGCATATTTTCCAGCCCCTCTTCTAACCATGACTGGAAAAAAACAGCTCATCTTCTCTCATAGGGCACCAGTGTTCAGACTTCTCCTTACATCTTCTGGAAATGGTTCTGATCTCCTAGGCCAGTCACAGAGAAGGACTTTTTTTCTTTTCATATGCAAGTCTTTCATGGTTCCCTTGGGCCATTCCCACCAATGCACTGCAATGGTGAAACAGCTCCTGACCATGGGAGCACAACCCCTCAGGCAGTATGGACTACACTTCTACACAGCCAGAGATCAAAACCTAAAAAAAACCTAAAGGATGTCAAAAGAATCATCCCAGGAAGACCAACTCAGTTTCAGCTACTCTCTGGCAAAGGAATATGGAATATTCTCCACAGAATGCATCACACAGACTCAACCACCTCATCTTCTCAGTCAGAGACTTGGTAAGAGCCAGAAAAGTCTGCCTCATATTTTCACTTTCTTACAAAGCATTTTCTGCGCTTCAACACTTAGTAATGGTTCAGTTGCCTTGACTGAGGCACTGAACCATCCTGATGATGTGGTAAGGTATTCCTTGCTACAATTCCTCCTAGAATCCCCCCACACTCTGCAAGTGGGAATGGTTTTTAAACCATGTGCTAGGACCATAGGCCAACCACCACTAAAAAGGCTCCCTTGCCTCTTCCCCACTGCAAGTCTCATCCTGTCCCTTGAGCAGGCTGACTGCCTTACTCACCAGCCATGCCTTCCTGTGTTATACTTCTGAAGGGATTACTTATAAATAGCTATTTAGGTGAAAACTCAAATTCATAACAGAAATGAAACAACCCCTAAGCCGACTTCTCAATTCAAAAGCTTTTCTCGATTATGATGGAGCAGCAAGTCCAGCTGCTCCATCATAAATCCAAGCTCCCTTTCAGCTGAGTCCAAGGAGAGCAGGAGGACACAAGGCAATGCCCACCCAGGCACATCTCTAAGTAGATGGGCTGAAGCTGTGTTTCAGCACAGGATGAGGCACCACAAATCTGTAACCCAGCTTTGCATTCCTAATGCATTAAGACAACTGGTAGTGGATTTACAGCTCCATCAAAGCAGAATGCTGTCCCAAGATTCACCTCACACATCTTTCTCACAGTCCTTTAAAACCAGAAAAGACCCCCTGCACCCAAGACATTTAAAGCAACAAGCCCCTTGGAAGAGAAAAGGGAAAGAAAATATTTGCAATTCAGAAGCAAACTCGGGAGTGAATCTGCCAGTAGGAGTGGTCACTCCATTTGTCACCAAAGGCAAGGGACATCATTGGAAAAAGCAGATTCTCCCTCCCTAGTGCAGACCCAGAGAAACCACTTGCTCAAGTGCTGGTCTCAAGTTCCAACGAGCTGAAAACACATGCATGTAAATGAAGCTTTGCTTGGGATTGGACAGCAACAACAGATTCACAGCCTCACAATTTTCCTGAAGAAGACAGGAAGAGCATGATGACTCCTCAGGTTTTTTTGAGGGATGTAAACCAGCCCACAGGTAAGGCAAGTTCATAATCTGACGAATCCACACTGAACTACAGGGCTGTGACATTCACAGGCTAGCAAACATGCAGCATGACAAGGCCATTAACTAATGGAAGAAGAGGAGCTCTAAACAAAAGCTCAGCAGACAGCACAAGTGCTGGCAGCAGTCCGGCCCTGGCTCCAGCACAGCAACACTCGCTGTTCGTGCCAGGAAGGTATCATAACACACATTTTACCAAGACTAGGAGTAAGCTGTTGGGTTAATACAATCATGTAGTTCCCAAATAAAAAGTTAAATAAAATCTTCCCCACTGCCACATCCACAAGGTCTCTGAAAGCAGCTGAGACAGGAGCAGGGGTTATGTCCTGCCCACTGCTGTGTGCAAGTTGTCAGAGACATGTCCCTGCAAGGGACAGACAACCCAGCCTGGCCCCGCTCGCAGGCAGGTGCTCACTTGCTCCTATGACTTTCACTACCAAAGAGAACTTCAAGGTGCCGCAGGCATTTTCTGCATAAGTGACTCCTCCTGGCAAAGGCTGCAGAGATTCCCACTGAAATCATCCACAGGCTCATTACTACATGAGCAGGAAGCTTGTGAGCTGCCAATTTCTAGTGGCACCTTTGCCCTCACTTGGCTGCTTTATTGCCATGTGCCAGATGTTCAGGGAAGTAAGCCCTAGCAAGCAAGAGAACTCCCTCTAATTCACTAATGATAGGCAAGAAACCACCCTGGAACTGGCCTCAGCACCAGGCTGAGATGGCTGCTTTGCATATGTGGAGCTTGTAAATTCCTGTTTGTTTCAGGAAGCATCTACTCTTGTTTGTCTGCAATAGACAAACTTTCAGCTTTTGACCATTATTTTAAGAGCAATATATGACTAAACCTCCCTCTGCCTGCAATTCCTCTGGTACTTTGTGTATTCAGAAAGAGCTTCTGTCACTGAGAGACCCAGGGAGATGCAGGAGGGTACAAGCAGTGGGAAGCAGCAGGGTGGATCACAATATATATAGATACTGTCCCTTGGCAAAAATAACAGTCCAGGAGAAAGTGTAACTGCTCTGAGTGACTGTCCGTGAGTAATCCCCCTCTGGGCATGCACTAGCAGCAGTTGTTTCATCAGTGAAGGGCTGTCTGGAAGTGTCACCGACTCTTACAGCAACGATTCCAAGTCAGCACTGCCAGAGCAGTCACCACAGACGCACGAACAGCTCCCATCTGTGACCCTTCTGCAACAGCCATGAGGTCACGCAACTGCAGGCTGTGGGACTCAAACCCACTTCCCTTCCACTTGTACAATGACATATTAGGTCAGCATGGTGCAATACTCCCCTCTCCTAACCACGTCACTTTTGTCCATCCCATACTCCTTTAGATGCAGTGCAATGATTTTCTCCCTTAGTTTATTCTAACGCTTGTCAAATGACTGAAATCAGATTACCAGGGTTTTAGCCACTCAGATTCACTCACCCTTCCCCTTCTTAAAGGCAGGTCTGCATTCTCTGATGGTACACTACTGCTCTAGCTTCCTACAAGATTGCAATCTGGAGCGCCAGCTCAGCCAGAACTCTGTGATGGAGACTAACTTTGTTTTGCTGTTGAGAGTGAATATTCAGCCAAACCTATCCTTTTTCTTTATGAATGTTTTCTCTCAAGTTTTTACTTGCTTCCAGTAAGTAAAAAACCCCTCCAGTTTAGAGTGAAATAAAAAGCAGTTCAGCTTTTACTTATTCTTTGGTCCATATTCCACTACTCCTGTTTCTGGGTGTAGTGTCTCACAGGGCACTAAGGCATCACAGCTCTCCAGGAGGCTGTTGCACCAGACTGTATGTAACACATCAAATCCCCTGCCCCACTGTTCTGCTGCTGCTTCTGCATCACACGATTCTTTTTCCTTACAACATCTCCTGAAAATCCTCCTCTACGAAGCACTTATTCCTTCCTCAGTACGCAAGTGCTGCCAAAAGACTAACACAACACAGAGCAAATCCCTCTCAGCTGCAGGGAGAATAAGCTTATCTGACCACTGACCCAGCAATAAATAGCCACTCGCCTTTCATTTACTCTTTCTCAGATAAATTCCCTTTGATTTCACTTACTCAAGAGAGGACTATGTAAGGATCCCAGTACGTGGCCTGGAATCTCTGGTCAAGTAGGTCCAAGCCGTTCCAGGTGTCTGGAGGAATTCAGAAGGTTTCATACTCCACCTGTGCACCTGTGTGACTGTACCACAGACATGTTCAGTTGCCATCAACAGTCACAGACAAAGGAAACATCAGAGGGCAGAGATCAGCCCTTTTTTTTTTTTTTTTTTTTGAGGAATGTGTCAACTTCCACAGCAGTTGTGTTCTTTAGCAAGATGCTTCTGTTTTCCTTTTTTCCATCCTGAGGTCAGACTCCTGAGTGTAACCACTGGTCTGCAACAGGGATGAAGCCTTGCAGAGGGACATGTCAGATAAGGAATAAGCAACAGCAGCATACAGAGCTCTCAGGTCATGCAAGTGCCTCTAGATAAATCCAGGAAAGGGAGAAACTTCCCCTTATCTGGAAAACCAGCTGAGAGAGAAACAAACTCTCTACAGAGAGCACTGGGCAGGCATTTGTCATTTTGAACTTACCACACACTGATAAAAATACTAACACTCACTACCAGAACAAACAGACGCCTACGAGCTATTCCCATAGCACTGCTAGTTCTCCATTGGGTCATTTCTGAGAGACAGCATTTTCTACATTGGTTTCCTCCAGAAAAAGCAGCTGTTTGAGCCACCTGCTTGCATCTCTTGCCAGTGGCAGCAAGATCTCAGCCTCAAATAGAGAGAAATAGTACTAGAGAGCACAAGACAGATGTTTTCCAGTCACCTGGGCTATACCCTAAAGTATTTGATGAAGCGGCTCAGCAGCCTCAAGAACTAGCATTGATTCCCTTTGGGAACTTGTGTAGAACAGGTAGGAGTCAAAGGATTGAAAAATAGATAAAAGTAGTGCCTAGCCTTAATAAGGCAAAAAAGAGACGATAGTTGAATTATTTCAATTCCAAGAATAGCAGGATTAATTATTTGTAAGCACCTGAAAAAAAATAACAGAGTAGCAACCCAGGTGGATTTGTCAAGAGCAAATTATTTTAAAAAAAAATTCTTTATACAGACAAAAAATTATCATAGGAGAGAAGAAAGACATGAACTGGAATTCAGTAAAGCTTCTGGCAGATCATTTTCACAAACATGCCAAAAATGTTATTGATGCTACAATTGTGATACAAGTTTGGAAGTGGCCCAAAAACTATCCAGGAGGAGTTCTCAGTGGGCTCACTCTAGAAATTGAAGGATGTTAATACCTCAGGGTCTGCCTAGGAACCAATGTTGTTTAGTGTTTTCATTATCAACCTGGATGATGGAGTAAAAAGTATGTTTATTAAATTGCAGAGGACATAAATCTGGAAAGAATGGCAGGTATGCTGGGAAACTCTGCCAAAGGAATTTGGCAAACTGGAAGAGTGTTCTGGAAGAAAGGATGGGCAGGGACAAGTGCACAGTTGTGCTGTTGGCACAAGGAGCCAACAGCACAAGCACAAGGAAGTGGCTGCTCCCCAATTCTTCCCGAGACCTGGAGTCTCCAGGAGCCTGACACTCACCTTCAGTTCCAAGCCACTGTGGAAAAGGCCATCAAATGTATAAAGAATGAGAAGTGTGAGGTTAATGAATTAGCTGTTTGCTCCTCCTTTTTGCTGTAGTCCGTACTTTTTTGGGCTCTGCTCTTTAAGAAAGAGATGAATTAACTACAAGCATTCAAAAGAGCAACAGGAATTAAGAGATCTGGAAAACATCACCTAAAAGAACTGTAAAACCCAGAGTGTTTATTCTGAAGAATTGAAGGATAAGGAGCCAATCACAAAAACACTGAAGTAATGCACAAAGCTCAAGTTCTTTCTCCTTTTTGCCAAGCTGGGCACTGAGGGGCTCAGTTAAGAGAACTGCAATCACTCTCACCCATCTAACAAGTTTTAACAGACTATTTGCTGCATCTTTCTAAGAGCAGGGGATACCACACAAGAATACAGTGATGACTGCAAGCATCAGGTGGAAATTCAGTTTGTTTTGAAGCCAACCAACCCATCCCTTGAACTTCAAGATAAACACAGGGAATCCCTGCCACTGCATTCAGGTTGCAGGGCACTGACACTGCCAGGGCTTTCCCTTTCCCTGAATGAGGAACAAGAGCCTGACATAAAGCAAAGAAAATTACTTTTGACTCAATTATTCATGTTACGAAAGCCCACTTGTGGTTGCCCAGAAGCTGACAGGTAACTTCATCAGCCTGGTACCAGGAAAATAATTGCAAGTTGGTGCCAGTGTTAGACAAGAGCAAAGTATGAGCCCTTAAGGCCATCTCTGTAACAACCGTATGCAATTATATTCCCAGACTGTTTCGTTCTGTATGTGGTGAGCTGCCAACCTCCTCTCTCTGTCTCTAAACACATGGTATAATATGCCATCCTCTGAATGCTAATCCATTTGTCTTGTTATTTGCTGAAAAGTCATTAAGCAACATTTGAAAACGCATATATGAGATTTATAAAACAAGAACTATACCTATTATTTATTTGGAATTTCTTGACAGGGACAAACCATCCACTGAACGAGAAGTCATTGATCACAACCTCATTCCATTCTGGGTAGGTGAATTACAGAGAGCAACCCTGACTATTAACAGGTCCATAGTGCTTCAGAAGGGCACTCATGCAAATGAGGGGGTAAAATATTTACATGGGGAAAGCAATGTATTCACCATTTCAGTGTTTTAAAATGAGACTTGATACTGTTGTTCTGGATGATACTTTAACTGAACATGAATCTGAATGTCAGTAATGGAGCAAAATATAATGGCTTGTGCTATTCAGGTCACATTAAGTCTGACTGTAGCCTTTTCAACAAGTTGTGCTGCTGCTGTCTCCTCCTCTCCTCCTGTGACATCACATCCTTGTCCCCAAACTCCCATTTCTTCCCCTTCCCATTGCTCTTTTCCTTCCTCTGCTCTTAAATCCTAGGAGTCCATAAAATCCATGTAAAAGCTGGTTCCTTTTAAATACTCCTTTAGAAAAGTAAAAATTAATTTAATTGTTCATAGTATACACTAACAATCTTGAATAGCAAGCCTCATCTGTGATGCAAGGTCAGGTTGCAGAGAGATGTCTTTGTAAAACATATTTAATTAAAGCTGAAGTCCATGTAGATAAAGGAAGTCTTCACTTAAATGCAGCAGGACACACACTGGAACTCTCCTCAGACCAAAATGAGGCAAATATGACGGTGATATAATGTTTGCCCACCATTAGTAATTAGGTGACCATCACAGTGTCAGCTGACAGCGTTCTTACCACTTTCTCCTTGTAAACAATGTATTTCAGCCACTTGAAATCCTGCCATTTGAATCCTGCCAGAACAAACAGGGAATCCTTCTCATACTGCTCCATTTTCTGGATTGCACCTTCAGGATATGTGATCCGGAGTGTTGTCTTGCCACCCACATCTTTTTCAAAGCCCTTCACTGGAGCTGAGTTCAGCCTGCAGGGCAACCAGAGAAGACACTGTCACAGATTCCCACTCACATTCAGATTTCCACTTACGCTCCTGTGTGTTGATGACACAGCAATCGCTACTGGGCAAGAACTCCCTGCAGCAGCTGCTACAGCAGCAAATGTTAACTCCCTCAGTTCTTCATCACAAACACTTATGGAGGTTTATACCAAGTGACAACAGCCAAATTAGAAGCTACTTAAATTCTATCATTGATTATAATGCAAACCATTTCTGCATATCCACCCCTGTGATTTAAATAGTGTTGGAAGCTTTTGAAAAGGAAAGTGAGAAA
This sequence comes from Pardalotus punctatus, assembly GCA_013400915.1. Lineage (NCBI taxonomy): Eukaryota > Metazoa > Chordata > Aves > Passeriformes > Pardalotidae > Pardalotus > Pardalotus punctatus. Next base: position 48,054 of record VZTX01028140.1, read on the forward strand.
TATTGTCCTTGCAAATTTAGTAACAAACTAAGCATTAACATTTTAACAGGCCATTGCTCCTGTGATGTGTTTACTTGGGTTCTGCAAGACTGTGCTGAAAGAGATGATGCAGCTCCACATCAGTTTAAACAAACTGAAACTGGTCTCATGCTCCAACCCCAGTCCAGACCTTTCACTGCTCATCTTACATACAGTGAGGCTGCTTAAGGAAATAAGCTAATAATTCTCAAAAAAAACCCCAAAGGAACAATCTCCACCTGGTTTAATTCCCCAAACTGGCCCATCCGGAGGGCAAATTGCATTGCAATGCCAGCACAAAGGAGAAGGTTGGGCTGGGAGAAGGCTCAGCATCACTGCAGTCTCACTGACTCCAAGGAGTTTCTGCCCTGGAAATGCATCCCACTCTGAAAACACTCAAACCACACAGCTTTGCTCTTGGGGACACTGATTTCTAAGGAGATGTTGTATATTTAGCTGTGCTGTTGTTAAAACATTTCTCAGGAACCAAGTTTTTTCGTTTGAAAAAGCAAACTGCTTTGGCATGAACGGCAATGATGACTTCTATGACATTAAAGTTTTCAGAACTTCTATTCAAAACTAAAACCCCAAAGCTGAGAAAACTTCATGTAACTTGGAATACAAATCTTGCTGACATCAAATAGTGGCCCCTGATGGAACAGCATTGCCTGCTTGATTCATTGCAGCATTCTTGACTTGGTGTAGTTCAATATACTGGAAAGTGCTTATGGACTGCAAATTTTGCCATGTAGGAATGTTAATGAGAATGTAGATTTGTCTTTTTCAGCCTGGATAATAATTTTACATTGGAAACCTTTCAGCAGAAGAAAAAGCTCTATAAAATCTGAGATTATATTTAAAATTTAGAGGGATAAATTCCTATGCATTTTTAGCAAAAAATATTTACTTTGTCATTAGGAATAAAAGAATAAAGGCAAAACAACTTAAGAATCAGCACCACCACAATTTATAAAGCAGATGAAGTCTTTTTCTATGGTTTATAAACCCTAGCTTCGTAGTCTGACTTTGAGGTAACTAGACCTGACTACAATGCTCCCAGCCAGCCCAATCCCTTACTTTTTCCTCTGTTGCTGACGATGCATTCACACATTGCTCACTTTTCCTATGGCAGTATTTAAACTTTAAGGTGTTGTGTCTCTTTGGGGCAGATGACCTGACATAAAGCAAAAGCATGTGGCTCTAAAGGTAACAGAATACTATGAATACTATGCAAAGAAAGCTAGTTTTACATATTTTCATCTGTTTTCTTTAGGATGAGGAGGTGTCTGCAGTTGTTTCAAATGCCAGTGCATAGCTCCTTGGCAGGGTTTTTCCCATCCCCAACTGCTGGGTTCACTGTTTTGCTGCTTACTTTGTGAACTCTCCCAAAACTTGGGAACTCTACTTTGTATCTAGACAGGAAATAAAATGAATTGTTTCCCCAAGTGAAATGAACTCAGGTGTCCAGCAAAAGGCCAGAGTGTGAGCTACTGATGGAGTCACAGCGATGGAGCCAGCATGGCCAAGGCCCAGGGGCAGCGCCCTGAGGGCAGGGCAGGCAATGGAGCAGGAAAAGTTCTGGCAGCCAGAGCCCATGTCCACGAAGGTGCAGAACCCAAAGCTCAAACCCCTTCCCAGGCAGGATGTACTGGTGGTCAGAAACACAGTTAAACCTCGGAAAACCTCAGTTAGGATGTCAGGCTTCCTTGTACTGCCCATGGACGGGCAGTTTTCCCCATAAGTAGTTTCAGAGTGTTTTTCTGTCTGTGTTCTCTGATTACATACGGAGCTAAGAGACACTGACTCCTAACCTTGGCACCATGAAGATCCTTTCAGATATCACTCAAGTATCACCATCAGGTGGCTCCTTATCTGGTTCTAATCAGGAATTTCTGATACATACTTACTTTTGCCCTGTCTGCAATCTATTCTAGGGAGGCATTTCAGAGCACGGATGACTGACTGCTGCAAGAAGTCCTGCCAGGTAAACAGTGTGACAGCTGGAAATAACATCTGCACTGAAATCTGATAATGTCTAGTTATAGAAAAACAGTATCTCACTCCAAGCTCTTTTAGAACGACAAAGCTGAATTGGACTACCTTCACCACAAGAACAAAATTTCTTGCTGCAATTAGCAATCCTCATATGGTAACACATGAGGCATCAAAGAACTCCACATACTGCTCAATCACTCCTTTGTCCACAAATGTACCCCATTTTTTCTGCTTAAAATTCACTCCCTAGGTCCCAAATATGATCCTTCAAAGGAGTTCTCCAGTGTATGGAAAAGGATGTTATAATACATGGGACTTCCCCAGCAATAAAGCAAGCAGCTGGATATATATCCAAGCACCTGGCTTCATTTAACCTTTACAGTTGACTTCTCTCTCCTTTATCCATCCCACCAACAGCACAGGTGCTTAGCTGCCCTCTAATCCTCTCAGTTTGCAAACTGACATAGATTTACTGATGTGGAGAGAAAAAGTTGAACTTTTCATTCGGAAATTAAATAGTGGACTTTCTGATGTAAATCTTAGTGGGTGGCTTAGTCCAGATGGATTGAAATCATTCCTTTGCTACTTTTTGAACAATCTGAGCCCAAGGTAAGGCTATAACTGCATTTTAATTCAGCTGAAATAACTACAAGCCACCAGACTATGACGAGCAGTAAGAGCTCTTTGTTAACAACCGACAGTGGGATGAACTAGGAGAAGGACTGTAAAAATTTTGTCCTGCTCTAAACAGCCATCCCTGTGTCCAGAACATTGATGGAGAAGCAGGGATTCAAAAGAACCAAAGACTGAAAGGGATCTTCTGGGTCTTGTTGTCCAGAGTTAGAGGATATTTATTTATTTCTGTATGTTTTATTCTTTCCTGACACATGGGAGAGAATAGAGACCATGCTAAATAATACCTGCCTAAAATTCTTTTACTAATCCCTTCCTTTCTTCCACCTTAGCTAAGAATTTGCTGTTTGTCACCACGTCTTAAAGTTGGCTAAAGTTCAGAGAGATGATATCAGATATATTTCTTTTAATATGAAATCAGTTATCTTACTAAGAAAAAAAACCCCAACTTCGACTATGTTAAACGAGTTTTTAAAACTTACATTGCAGTTTATCCCACTTTTATTATTTACCATCATAATATTTTGTTACTCATGACTCAAAACCTGCTGGGAAACTCTGCATTTTTTTTCAGGTCAGACTAATGGGTCTGTAACTCCCTAGAGCACATCCTCCCTCCCTCCTACACACGCTCCCTCACTCTCCATTAGTACAGGTATTATGTTTGTTTATCTCCAGTCACCCAGAACGCCTCCCTGACTTGACAGATTTATTACTAAGAGTTATGACTAGACCTGTGATTTCACATATCAGCACGTTTTTCAAGCATTCTGAGATGGCGAAGATCCAGATCCTCAGCAAAAATGAGAAGTCCCAACTTTGACTGTCGTCCTTTGCATTCCCACCATTCTGCTTCTGCTCCCCTATTCAACATCCTCATCTGCAGTGACACAGAGCCAAAGCATTGCCAGTTTCTAGGCACACTTACAGGTGTGTGTTTAACCAGTACTGAGTCCTCGCTCATAGAGGCTTCCCGCTTCCTAACATCCTGTGCTGCACCATTCTTAGTCCTGCCCATCCGAACTGTGAGGTGTAGTTCCTTGGGAATGCTACACATGTATGACCAATAATACTTCCCTGAGCTACCTAGGGGTTATATCTGGGAGCAGATGCAAGAGTGTGAGTTACTGCTTCACCACCTAAAGGCATCACAAAAGCAGCAGCTTTTAGAAAGGAGCTATGAAGGGAAGGTTCAAGTGATGTCATACATGAGACCATACCCCCAAGAAGCTGTGGAAAACAGAAAGCTTGAGGAGTGCCTTTAGCCTTTGATGCGATCATTTATAACAAATCTTTATAAGCTCATGTCTATTTTCCCCCTCCCTCTAAGTTAATGCTTCCATACAAATGGGTACTGTCACTAGTACAGGCTAAAATTTGCCTGCATAGCAAGTGAACTGATACAGAAACTGAATATGTGACAAGAAAATTGTGACAAGACTCACCTGATAACAACATCATAGTCATCAATTTTTAACCCCAATGACTTATTTGCAAGTACTCCTCCATTTCCCACAATAATACATCGCCGGCAGCTGAGACTGTGGAAGAAACAGAGGGGAGAGGTGATTTTTGTAACAGAACTTCAAACACGCAGAGCGCACATATTTAGTTTGCAACATCTGAGAACTACAGGAAACCTCAGCAAATATTAAGAATTAAGAGAGGGACAGAGACACACTTGATCCCCAGCTCACCTTATCATGCCCAGGCATTACACGTGATAAACTGCTTTCAACACCTCACACCACGTGTGGCCTAATGAGATGAGCTGTCAGGACAAGCAGCTCCTCTCCCCCCACACCCCTGGTATGATGGGCTTGAATCAAACCCATCTGTTTACTTAAACCATCTCGTTATTCATTCAGCACTGAAATAACAATAAACCAAAGGCTTAGTGAGGAAGTCTTCTCTCCAAGCAATTTTATGAGTGCAGGCAGATCTGCCAGGTTATCTGGGGTGTGCTCACCTTGCTGAGAGAAAAATTGCTGCTGTTATTGTGAGACTTCAAGAGACAGAAGAACATTAAATCGAGAGAAAAAAAGACCCACACACACACGCCTGTCCAGCAGGAAACATATATGGAGACACAATAGGTGAGGAAAGGGAAGGAAAATAACCTTAATTAACAAAGAAACAGGATAGAGAAGGAAGAGAACAGTTTCTCGTGGAACCCCAAGTCACGAGAACTCTCTGCAGCAGATGTTAAAAAGCGATTTTGTTTTGAAGACCGTGAAAGGACTTCTTTCCAGCCATCTAATCCCAAATGCAGCTGGCTCTCCTGGCAATGTGCCTCCATCTCTGGTAGTTCACTGAAGGAATACGTGTCTGCAGAGCCTTTTTCGGAAAGGGTCCAAGGCAATCAGTTGTTTGGAGCAGATCCCTGGGCTAGGCAGCCTTCCTAGTCCCAGGCACAGTCAACTGGTCTCTTCTAGGCTGTCCTCTTTGTCATAAGTCTAAAGAGCCAGTGTGAGGAAAGCTCTACTTATGTGGGGTCCCTTTTTGCAGAGCAGGGCTGAAGTGCATTTAAAAGACTCAGCTAAACCACTGAGGGTCACTCTGCTGACAGAGCCACTAGCTGGAGACACGTGCAGAATTAACAGCACCAAGAAATACTCAGGAACAGCTTCCCCTGCCCAGATAAAGTTCCAATGCAGATCTGAGCCTTTCCAAAAGAAAAAAACTTCCTCAAGCAGATGGACATATTAGCCCAGTGTCCCCAAGGGTTGAAGAAGCATGTGCATTTGTGATAATCAAACCACAATAGAGAAAGAATTTTATAGATGATGGCATAGCAAAAAAAACCCCCCCAAAAAAACCCCAGTTCTGGCAACAAGGAGAAAGCAAATACAAGATCTGGTTCAAACAGTATATTGTGACAAAGAGGGAAGGGAGAGTCAGCCCCAAGTACACCAAAGCGAGTAGCAAAGATGGTAACAGATTTGTCAAAACCATTAAGGAAAGGTGCTGCAGGAGGGAAAAGAGACACAGTTCAGTTCTGGCCAAGTGACATTTCAGATGGAAATACACTCTTTTGATGATTATGACAGTAAAGTTTGACCACTTAAACAACTGACTGCTGGGTAAAATACTGTAATTTCTCTACCTAGCTGTATCTCAGCTTTGACTCTGTTTGAATTTTCTGTTTTGAAGAAGAATACCACGATGAAATTCAAAGGCTGAAGCTCCAGGCACTCCACTCTATCCTTTTCCCACTTACTGTTAGGATGTTCATACCAATTCTGAATACAGATCTGCTTGTTTCAGCCTGAAACCACTTAACAGTTTTCTTTGGTTTTCTGCTAAATTAAAGCACCATCTACTGTCAGTAGTCCCTTCCACATCTGCATGAGATCCACTTACTGACAAAGCACTGTGTACAAACATTTGCCTCTCACGGGACAGACTGGTGAGCATGCGCTGCTGCATGTGAGATAAAAGAACCAGTTCCACCAGCCCAAGCTGTCCCAGCAGCTTCATGGCCCTATTCCCACTCAGGACTCATTAACTGACCAAAGCCCACTCTTAACCTTCTCTTGACCATACAAACTCGAGTGAGCTCATCACATCTTGCACAGTAGGGCAGCTCTTCTAGGTCTTGAGTCACACTTGCTCACCTCTCTGAGCAATTTTCAACTTCTGTCCTGATCTCCAAAGTACTGATTCTCAAAGACCAGCATGCAGAGCTAATGCTGCTCAAGGCAGAGTGCCTTTTACACAGAGATTTTACTTACATCACTCCAATCTTCTTCTTACAGTCACTGGTTCGCAGAATATAATCCTCATCTTGTAAACATGACCTGCATTGTTACCTCTGTGATGTTTGATTTTTGATTTGGTTCCAGTGAAGGATCCAACAAAACAGCCAAGACTGACCTGGCCCTCCTACTCATTACTTTCCCAGCCTTTGGTTCTGGCAAATTTTCCTTGTGTAATTTTACATTTACTCCAGACTGGTTTCAGCCCCTGTGAACACTTGATGGTAGGTTTACACTGGAAGTGTCATTAAGGATTAATTCTCAACTCTGATAATAACTTTTTAAAGCTGTATAACATACCCCATTCCTAAAAACGATACCTCTAAATGGTGTAGCATAGAATCCGAACATAATGGACTGAGACAAATAATTAATGTGTGCCTCTAAAAGATTACCTTTATCAATCAAGCTTCTAGCTCACCTAAAAAACATACCCTCTACATCGCAAGATTTCATTTCCACAAACCCAGAGTAACATAATATCAGTTATGCTGCCATCCTACCTCTGTCTTCTGTGGGATTTTTCCTGCAAAGCCAAGCTAATCAACTTACAGCCATTTCTTTATTATGTCCCAAATTTCTCCAGGAATGGCACAACATTTGCTGCTCTATCAAACATTCCAAGAAGGGCTAAAAACCAAACAGTAGTAACAAAAAAAAATTCTTTATTTAACTCTTTAAACACTCTTCAGTTCTTACTGACTTTAAAAGACATAATTGTCATTTAATATCCTTGCGGTTACTAATAAAAATTCACAAAGTATTGCATTGTTGCTGTAAAATGAGACATCTTTCTATTTTTACCCCCAAAAATGAAACAAATACTTAGCTGAATGGTTCTGCCTTTACTCATTGTAACTGATAGGTTAATCACTTTTGCCCAGCTTCATGTCTGAACCACTCTTCTACCCTCGTAGTCTTGGCGTATTTAAAAGCATTCTCCTTTTTCCTTAAGTCTGCAGATAAGATTTTTCATTAGTAACTTTCTGACCCTAAGGTCTCATCTTTGATCTTCTAACAGCTTAAATTTCTTTCAAATGTACTGTGTCTACTGATGGTGCCTGAGCATGGGAAACCTGCACAGTCATTGCTGGCTCCAGGCAAGTTTCTGGGCGAAGAAATACACAGTGCAAGCAGCATCGGTTACAGCTCAATTGTTTCTCCACAATGAAGAGTGTGAACACCTTTGTCCTTGTTTACACAGTATGTCAAAGCTCTATTTCTTTTCCAGAAGAGCTCAGGGACTGAACACATCAGACACAGCCCAGGTTTCAGTTTGCTACCAGGGTGGTATGAAGGATGGTCGTGGAATTTCCACAACAGATACTCCCTGAAGCCCTGAGCTGGGAGCTGCAGCCAGATGTACAGACTCTTGACACAGATACTCCAAGGTTGAGGTCATCTACACCAAGAGCAGGATTCATGAAGGTTTCCTCGAACAATACAGCACTGTAAACACATGTATGTGTTGCAGCAATTCCTACTTCCTCTTCCGTTCTTATCAAAGTGCTTTAGGGATTTGTCAGGGGAGAAAAACCACAAAACCTTTCTTTATGCAACTTTGGAAAGAAAGGCTTTGAGGAAAGATATAACAGAATAATTAAAAAATACGTCTTTAGGGTAGCTGGTGCTTAAGGAGGCTTAGCATATTCTGGTTTGATCTGGCTGCTGTTACTTAAATGGGTGCTATCAACTTGAACCAGAGGGACACATACGCCTCTCTTGCTCTGTCAAATTCCTTCCTCATTCATTCAGGTAATACACTACATTAGTAAAGACTGTGATAGTTATAAGCTCAGACTCTCAGTTTTCTTTCATTACCACCTGGAGGCAAAACAAAAAAGGTCAGTCAGGTTTTTATATTTATGTCTTTTCATAGGAAATTTACATGTCATCACCACAGAGATGTAACCTGAAAATCCACTGAAGTCCAGCCAGCAGATGGGCTGTGGAATTAGAAACCAAGCCCTGATCCATTTGCAGATTGAGGGACAGGTCACTAACGGAGCCACTAAATCAAGCTGTGAAAATGTCAGCAACCTAAGAGGGCCTGAAAAAGCCAATGGAGGGCAAGAAGCTTCAAAGATGATTCCCACCGACATCTGTGTAGGGAGAAAGACATGCCAGCTCTGACGAAAGAGGTCAGTGGTTCCAGATAGAGTCCCCTGGATCTCAAATCTTTTCCAGGTGAGCTCAGGGGTGAGTTGTAACTACCCTCCCAAACATCACTGCACCAGGAGCAGGTTCCTATTCAACCCAACGGTGCCATAATAAGGAGTCATGAAGAAAGCAGGGCACCACGTACACCGTGCTACAGGTGAGAACCACAGCCTTTGTTCACATGCCCTCCAGCTGCTGCTGGTTACAACACAATGGAGGGATTACTTGAAGTGAGTTGGCAAAGCTGCTGTGGGATGATGAAAAGTGCACGCATACCCGGAAGGATCACGTTTGCCTCATTTCAGCACCATGTCAGTACATTGTGTCAGGAGAGGTGCATCAGGATGCCCTTTAGCACAGGGATAATCAAACAAACAAGTTAATTTCCAGGGCTTATGAGAGGCAAGTGAATGCAACATCTCAAGGAGGACAGAAGTGGAGAAGCTTGGGTAGGAACAAGACCAAAGGCTTGGTGTAGAGATCCTCCACCACACAACTCTAATCCCCTCTTTCCTTCCTATGCTCTCACGCACTGCTCTGACCTCACCTTTCCTGCCTCTCCCACCCTTCCCCTGGGAAAGCTGTCTTCAGTGTATAGTTACATGAACACTTATTCCAGGGGCTGGGCAGTGCTCACCCTCCCCACCCAGCCCAGCCTCTGCCTGTCCTGCTGCCATTTCAGCTCTGTGCCCACACAACTCGTCAGTGGGAGGGGAGCTCTGGAAATGAAGTCACTGGAATGACCTGGGTTAAGAAAAAACTTGTAAACTGGAATCATCTCACTGATTCACTGTAAAGTCCCTTTTCAAACAATAGCAGCAGCAAAGGCGAAGGGCAGCAGCAGCAAATATGGCTTTTTCGACAGGCTTTGCCCACAGAGACTGTGAGGGCTACTGCACAAACAACATCCACTGATACACATTTATCACAACAACTCCCAAGGAAACCGTACTTGCCCAAGATATCTGTGTGTTTACACAGCACCAAACCTCGTTACTGCAATACCACACAAATACACATCTGCCCTGTTCCTAAGTCTCACTCGTACTTGGTATCTCGGACTTTGCATACATTTCATGAGGCTTGAGTGTTCAATCTTTCCTAATTGCACCAAACCCATTATAAAGAACACAAACCAAAGTAAGTAACTCATGCTAGATTGGTTATGTTTCAGAATCTCCTGCAAAATTACTTAAAAAAAGCCTGAAACATTCTATTCCTCAAAAAACAGGTGAGCAGCAAGGGTCACAATTACATTAACCTTCACTGCAAGAATCTTCCACCTGCCCTCTGTCATTAACACTAATTTCCTATGAGCAACCTTCTGAAAGAGTCTATATGTGGATTTTTCAACAGATTAAAATCTTAACTCTCCCACCAGAACTGATATAAACCACAGATGGATGAGACTCAGTTGTGTGCAAAATCTCTAAGAAGATCATTTGTAAAATGGTTTTACCTTCTGGACATAATTTCTCAAATTAATCCAAAGTCTGAAGGCTAACCCTATCTGGCACTGCTGTGAGGCAAGGCAAACTTCAAAGAAACCTAAATTAGCACATAGCCTGTGCAAGACTAAGAATATATTTTCACACAGAGAATAATTCCCAACTACAGCAGGCGAGCTCTACAATTGGCATGAGAGATGCAGAGACCGACAGAAAGGCTGGAAAAGCTTATGAGCTTTATAATGAAAAGTGGGCAGAAGAGGAGCTGGGCCAGGAGATAAAACCCATGTGTTTAGAAAGCAGGAACTGTGTTGTTAGCTTGTGTCAAGTACTACTGGAAAGAAATATTACCAGGACTTTGAAAAGAGTTCATGTCCCAGTAAAAAGCTCTGAAAAACCTACCCCTAATCCAGGAGGTGGCACTAAACCAAAACTGCAGGACAAATGGAAGGAATGACAGGAAAGACTCAAGGACTATCATTGGGAAGCTGATTGTAAACATGCCAGTGGGTTTCAGAAACAACTTCTACAACAGGACTGAAGAATCAAAGGAGCTTTTTCTAAAGGCATCGATTCAAATACCACAGGATCCAGGGGACTGTTATCCTGCGCATCCTAGCACAGCCTTGGCCAACACAACCAAACATTCCTACTTTCAGAGTGAGGTATTAGTGAAAAACATTGCTGAAATAAGCCAGTCCCTTCTTTCCCTTTAAAGTTTCTTGTGATCCTGTTGCTTTGTCAGAAAGGCTGGGAAAGACCAAAGTGTTTATTGAAAATCTGCTATTTACTTATTTGAAAATGGGGCAAGAGGATGTCTTATAACAACATATGAAACAAAAGATTAGGAAATAGTCAAAAGATAAATGCTTTTCTCTACTTATGCTTGAATTAACAGGTCTGCTGAGTCTACAGATTTACTGTAAAGAGGACTCAGTTTTCAGCTCCTGATTTACTTCTCCACATCCAAATGTATTGGCAATAATTTCTGGCAAAAAAAAAAAGTCTAATTTTTTTTAGGACGTATGGAAAAGAATCACTTCCTCTATTCTAAAGGTCTCATCTTACCTGTCAAGAGCTGGAGTTAGACGGTAATCTTTGGTTGCTGACAGGATGGCTTTGATCAGATTATCTGGGGAGAAAGGAAGAAGACATTAGGAACAAGTTCTCACTTCTAACGGAAATGAGAAACAATGTGATGTTAAGCATCTGAAGCAGTTACTTGAAGGAACTGAAAGGTTCTCATTAGGAATGAACACTAAGTTGAATGTTCCTATTTTTTCTGGACAATGACCTTCACACACGGCCTGCAAAGACATGTTATGTGCCAAATTCTGATGCAGTGTGCAATTGCCTTGCATGGAGAATGTTACAGGGAACAAGCACAGTACATTTTATAGCAGTGATTTCATATCCACTGCCCTGAGATGGCAGTTTTACAAACACTTCAGACATGGAAAGGCCAGGATCATTGTCACTGCTTGCCTTCAGACACACTTTTATTCAGCTGAGTGGTGAATTGGATGCAGGAACAGAACCAGGTTAAAACGGATGCTTTTTATTCTGTGGCTTACTTTCAGTTTTGGTTCCTCAGTCTGGCTTTCTTCAATTAAACCACCATAAGTGCTTAAAGAAATGCCCACAGAACCACAGCCTACACTGATACCCGGTGAATGCTGCAGCAACCAGATGGTGTAAATTATGCAAGCATAGACACACACACACACACACACAGATTAAGTGCATTAAGTTGAAGAAGCACAGTGTTTACACATAAATAATTCTATTGGCTATGGAAACTTTTGAGTCTGTTTCCCTCTAGATTTTGTCATTTGTCCCTAATTTTTCCACCTGTCTCCCCCACAGAGGTCCAAACTCCTTTACCATGACCCAGCCAGGGCCAAGAAGCAGTAATGTTCTGGCTAGTCTGGATTTACAAATGCACCAATAACCTCAGAATGTCTGTACTGGGTCCAACAAAAAGTCTGACATCTGTCTCCAAATCCTGACTCTAACTGTGGTCTTAAGCATATGCCTAAGAGGAGAACAAAACCAAAGCAAACAGATGTATTTCCCTGAAATTATCTTCTGCCATTTAACGGTTTTCAAATCAGGGATTTCCCATGTCAGATACAGCTTCTTTGTATCTGGTAACCTGCAATGATTTCTCTTCCACGAGCTCAGAATCCTTCTTGATCCATATGGACATTCAATCACTTCCCTTTTCCGATTTTGGATATAGCTTCTCTGAGCTTCATTTATACTGGAGAAGATTGTGAACAATTAGACTCCTTCCATCTTTGCTTGGGAGATTGCAAATACCTATAATATCCTTAAATATATCAGTCAACTAGTTCAAAAGTTCTTAGGAAACAACCAGTCAAAATGAATAAATAAGTCTCATTTCTTTACAAAAGATTAAAAATTATACAGAAACATTAAGAAAATTGACAAGCGATTTTCGCATTGAACTTAAACAGCTTTCCTGACAGACACTAATTACTGCTATCAGCACAGTTAGGGAAGACCCTTTGAAATAGAGTTCTGTTCTCGTCCACTGCATCCCTCCTCAGAAACAACAGGAAAAATGTGTGGGAAAAACACAGGATCTCGAGGCAGCCCACATACTAAAGAGCTTTGAACCTGACAACAACCTGGCGAGACACAAAAAGGTGATAAACAGAAAACTCTGACAACGGCTTTGAGATTTGGGGAAGTTTTTGACATGGCAGCACTGACAGCTCTTGCCAACTGTTACAAGCTGGGGAGTGTGATTACTTTCAGAACATCGTGGTTTGGAGTGGAGTAAGGGACGAGGCAATTTATAAGGGTAAAAGCAACTTTGATAACAAAATAGTGGTGTTTAATTTTCCTTCTTCTGAAGAATTTCTTCTGATGCATAGGCAGCCAGCTTCCCCTCCAACAGGAATGCTATTCCCCTAAATCTGCCGTAACAGCAGTAGGTTGCTGTGACCTCTAATGGCACCATGCCACAGTCCTCTCCTTGGCTTGCTTCACACGTTGACTTCTGCTGGACAGTATACATTACTGATGTTCTTTTCCCTCATTCTCAGAGAAGAGATCAAAGGATTTCAAGGGCTGCAACCTCCCATCTACCAAGCTTTTGTTATGCCAGGTTTGCTCTACCACCCACAAGTTACACCCTGCACTACTTGGAGGCCATCCGATAGACCATTTTAAAAAGAACATTAAAAGAATACAGTTGAATAATGTATTCAAATAATTCTGGTTTACTCATCTTGCCAGATAATTAGCAATGCTTTCTTAGTGAATGCTCAGGAATGAAATAAAACTACTTTAGGAGTGGATAGGGCAGCATTTGGAATGGAGGTTCTTCCCAAACAAAGCCAAAGCAAACAACAGCATAAAGCTTTCAGTACAGATTACAAATGGACAAATAGGAGATAGTGCTTCAGCAGCCCCCACAGCACAACAATACATGACATGGCATCCAAAAGTTTTGGAAGTTGCACAAATGTCAGTGTTACCATTCAAAACTGCTGAATGAAGCTCAATAAAAGACAAAGTACTTCACTGTCAAGTGTTGACTCACAGCAGGAATGAAGGTGGCACCAAGTCCATCTAATGTAGCCCCCTTTCTGGAAGCCAGGAGCAGGAAAAGCTAATGGCTGGGGCAGGGGAGAGGCACTAGATCTGGTTGAGCTAGAACTCTACTACACTGTTGTTCAGGTGGGCACTTGCACCTTGAGTTTGGCACAAGGATGGAAAGACAACACCTCTTCCAGAAGGAGTTTCTATATTTTCCTGGGGAAAGGCTTGAAGGATCAGCAGATACTGCTGTGGCTGATCTGCAAGTTTGCACAAGACCACAAAGGAATAAGAAACAATAAGGTACCACTGGCAAGCACTTTTACTATAGCTGGGGCAAGGTGGAAGGTCACTTGCAATCACCACTGCAGACTGCTATCACAGATTTCAGTGACCTGCAGGACACAAAGCAGGGCTCACCTCCGGGCTGTGACTAAAGAAAATTGGGCACCAGGAAGGCACGTGCATTATGCAACATTAATTGATGAGATATGCTTTCTCCAGGGTAAGAAAGTGAAAGGGTGATGAGCACAGCCTGCCTTATACACCTATGTACTGAGTGATAATAACGGGTGCAACTACACATAACAAATGCTACAAATAAAAATTCCTTCCTGGTTCAAGTAACAGGATCTGTGCTCAGCCACTGACTGGAAGTCAAGGACTGAAAGAAATTTTGCAAGGATAAAAGAAAGGCCAAGTCTTCTAGATGAACACATCAGCAGGGCAATTCTGCAGCTATAGCTTGTTTATTATATTTTTTTCTTGACACAGAGAATTTAGATCATTGGGGAGAGTGGGAGATTATTTAACCCATTCATCTGTCAACCACTATGCATGCACTCTTACTATAAAAACAAAGCAAGAAGCCTCTGCACATTTTTCTCCCATCAAGAGGAGGAGTTGACTACATTTATCTAAGAATCCTGAGTTCTCTTGACATATTCTATCAACTTTGCCTTATAACATCAGAAGATTCAAAAGCCAGCTCAGGCCTGCATGATTTCTCTGAAACCAAGTACATCTTGACTTCAGGTTGACCCTGTAATTTTCAGACATTTGGAAAAACTAAATAGTTAGAAATGAGGCAGACAGTGACCACACAGTGAGAACCAGCCTAAGTCTCAATTCTAGCCTTTTTCTCTGTTATTTATGTGAAGGAATGGAGGAGACCATCACTGTAAATGTCAACAACACTTAAAATTGTTGTTTCTAATGCAGAAACTTCTTGCTTGTATCACCAAAATAAGATGGGAGGCCTTTCCAGTCCACAGGGCTTACTGCAGGCATCTCACAGGGTCTACCTTCTGCCTGCCTTGAAAGTAGGCAAATTGGGATGTTTGTGCACTCTCCAGTGGCCAGGAGAAGAGGCCATAATTTTTCAAGTTGTCTATACCAGACATCTGCCTTACAACCCAGCAAGTCTACATGCCCCTGTTGCCAGCAGCAAAGCGTGTGAATACCATGCATTAGGGTCAGGGAACAGCGTGCTGCTGCAGTCTGTGTGTTTGCCCTGGGAGCTGCGGCCAGTGCCCATCTTCACAGGTGGTCACCCAGCTGCCACCCCTCCAGCCAGCACTTCTGCAGGGTCCTGGGCAGCAACTCCAGCTTTTGGGAATGGACTGACTCGAGTGAGGTTGATTGACATTCTGCAAAGTATGCCAGGAAACTGCACATGGGTCCCTGTCCCATGATAACAGAATGCCACGTGTGTGTCAGCTTTGTGGGGAGAGTAAACTAAACACTACCAATGCTATGGATTAAACAAATCACAGTATTTACAAACAAGTTCCAGGCACAAGTCAGTGCATACACTTTTTTAAATACACTACCCAAAAGTTCAGCTCTGTATGAAGTTCTTCAGCATTTTTTTACCTTAAGGTCTTGCTCCATATGGGAGTTAAGAAATTACTTTTAACAGAAGAGTTTTTACATCTTTTGATGAATGATCTTTACAGCAGCTCAAGGGAGGTTATTCTGCCACTCTACTTAGCCCTGTGAGGTGGCATCTGGAGTGTTGTGTCCAGTTCTGGGCTCCTCAGGACAAGAGAGACTTGGAGCTCCTGGAGCAGGTCCAGTGGAGGGCAACAAAAATGATGAAGGGACTGGAGCATCTCTCTAACGGGCAAAAGCTGAGGGAGCTGGGCCTGTTCAGCCTTGAGAAGAGACAGCTGAGAGGGAGCATCATCAATGTCTATCAGTCTCTGAAGGGAGGGTGTCAGGAGGATGGACCAGGCTCTGCTTGGTGGTGTCCAGCAACAGGATAAGAGGCAACAGGCAGAAACTGATGCACAGGAAGTTCCACCTGAAAATAAGGAAGAACTTCTTCACTGTGCACGTAACCAAGCACTGGAACAGGCTGTCCAGAGAGGGTGTGGAGTCTCCCTCACTGAAGATATCCCAGAAGCATCTGGATGCAATTCTGTGCAATAGGATTTGAGATGACCCTCCTTGAGCAGGGAGGTGGGATGAGATGACTACCGTGGTCCCTTCCAACACTGACCCATTCTGTGATTTGCCACGCTGGTGCCCAGCACGAGGCCATGGAGCCAAGTCTCACCACATGTTCTGTTCTCTCTGCCAGAAACACCATGTCCAGCTGCAGACACACAAGATTATTTGTATCCTCATGAAGCTGGGAATCCAGTGATTACAACAGGTATCACAATGTGCCTGAAATTCCCCGCACCACTTCCTTTTATTGTTGATCAGCTAACTTCAGGAGGAGGTCAATGCAGGAAAAAGCAGCTACAAAGAACTCCAGCATTTAGCAGTACATTGCAAACACGTGAACTGGCTCTCAAACGCAGCTAACTACAAACTGAGGAATCTGTTCCCAGATCAAAACTTGTGTGTAAACACAAGAGAGTGGTTTCTTGAGGTCATTAGCTGTACCAGATTTATGTGGTTTACTGGAGATGTGTTTTACTAAAAACAGGACTTAAAACTGCCACTCCTCACAATATATCCATTGATGATTTTTAATGGTATTAAGACAAGAGGCATATAGTGTTGCCTAGAGACAAAATAAAAGAAAAGAAAGACTGAATGTGCATGGTACCCTCCCTAGCAATTTTAAAAGAACCTGGCATGCATTAAATATAAGCTCCATTAAAACCCTTAAGGCCTTTTTTTATAACAAGATATAAATAAAATACATAACATTTGGACTCTTCATTTACATCGTTGTTTTGGAGCCTTCAGGGATTTTTTTTTTCAAAGCTTTTCTTCACAAGCAAGAGTTTGTTTTTTCAGAACAAAAGCTTCGTTCCCAACATAATCCCAGGGCCTGGAAAGTTGGAACATTCATTTAAAAAACAATTATGCAAAAAAATAGGCAGCATTTTGCAATAGCCATGCATTAATTTTGATCTAAACTCAAGTTCAATGCACAGGAAGCAATAAAGTCTGAAGAAAGAGACAAATTCATGCCAAATAAAAACAGTCCTTGAAGATTCACAGTGTGCTGGTTAAGGACAAGCAGGAAAATAAGTAGAGTTGTTATAGAGGGCTCTGCATTTTTTGATGACCCTTCACAGGTGGCCAGGCAATATCTTCAAGGCCAAAAAACTCAGTAAACTACTGAAGTGGTTTGTAATTCTTCTGACCCTTGCAGAAGCATTAGTAAATGGCACTTCAAAACACAACAGCCAGAGAAGACCTGCTCTTCTCTCTAGGAGCTAAAAGAGAGGAATAACATCCATGTTTCAATTTCAATTGCAATTCAAGACTTCTGTGAAAAGCTCCAATATGGAGTTATCCAATTAACTGCAAACTTAAAATTTGCACCTCCCTGGGGCACCTTTCTCTTCAAAGTGGGTTGGGAGCAGGACTATCCTTTAGGCACATTCAACAGCAAAGCAGGAGTTTTGATTGAAATAAGGGGCTGCACTGAAGGGTTGTACTTTTGTCATGAGAGCTCAGGAATGAGAAGTGATTTAACTTCAAAATTCACAACATAACTTCCATTTAGAAGCTTTATTCAATAATGAAAAGTTGAGCTCCTACCTCTTCTGAAATGTTCAAATTTTTTTTTTCCCTTCAAACCTCTCATTTAATTTCTTTAAGCTATAAAATCAGCTAAATTCCCTAGGGAAACATCAACATTTTTGTATCTGTATTCCCACGTGATAATGGCAACTATTACCAATTTTGGTCAAACGCAAAATTCTAGTGGAAGCTAGTCCAGAAATGTGCCTCCAACTCAGGAAGAAACAACAATCTCGTTAATACCTACTCTGAACAGAACTAATGGCTATCCATGCTTGTGCTTCTGCTTATTTGTTAGAGGAATAACACACAAAGAACAAAATAATGCTTATAGTAGGAAAACAACAGAGTACCACTAACAAAATGAGGATAAAGCTGGAGAATTAAAGCAGAAAACACCTCATTCAGATCAAGTCAAATGTAGGGAAGGTGTCTGCATGTGGTACTCCAGTCTCTACAAAGAACTAGAAGAGTAGGTAGGAAAGACCTACTTTTCTCAAGGTTTTTTTTTGAATCAGCGTTAAATTTCAATTGTCATGTCAACTGAACATGTTTTCTCAGAAATAAAGTATTGCTCATGCCAAGAAAGTCAATGTAAAAGAAAAAGCTATGCAAGAAACGAGCATGCACGAAAATAGAGAAGATTTTCTTCCAATAACATTGCGATATGCCAATTTTTGCAGGCCTGAAAACTCAACATTTTCACTGGAGATAAATGACCTCTGCCCCATGAGACTACTGAACAACTGCTGAGCAGACTGAACCATGGCTTTTCCCAGGAGCACTAACACAAAAGAAAACATCCAAATAAAACCAAATACAAGAACAGTTAATCATTGCACAATACATCCACTAGCTTTGGTGGTCTGGACAAAGACTTACTTCCTTTGTCACCAAATGTGTCACCAATTCCAGACACCCCTCCAGCATCAAATGAAAATACGAAGTCTCCTGGCCAGTAGTTCATACAACGTTTTATAAAACTGTAGCACTTCAAACATGTTCTTAATGTTCTCTTATCACCATGGGGAAGAAATTGCTTCCTAGTTTCCTGATGGGAGGGAAATTCTGAGATGCTGATAATGGAATCACTCCCTAAGAAATAACTATCACCTTCAAATACAAACTGATTCAGGGCTAACAAAGCGGACTCGCTGGTCAAAACAACTGAGCAGGAACAAAGGTGGAAGTGCAGACCTATAATTACCGCTAGCAGTGACACAATTACTGACTAAATGCATGAAAGAGGTATTACATTGATCATGTCTGTTTAGATTTTTAGTGTATGCTATACCATATGTTTTCACTTAAGTTCAAAAAAAAACTGCAGCAAGTCTCCTGTCCTCATTACAAGGAGAAGATGCCAGATACGCTACTCTTTCGTATGAAAGCCTTTTATATTCTTCAAACCACATGTACTGAGAAATTCTATTAATAGTCAGGTATTTCTCCAGTCTTGTTTGTTGCCCTTCTCCAAATAACTCTTTCCTTTTGCTTTAGCTACAGAGGTAAATTTGGGGAGGAGGCCTTCTGGGATTAATAATCTTACTAACACTGTAAACAATTTTTCCATTGCTTATTCATTGACAAATTTAACCCTAAGAGCAGTGCACATACAATCTCTGCAACTACATGGACAGCATGGGCATATTCATACCTCCATAATTACATCGATAGAAGCAGTGCTAGAAAAGGGTGCAAATCCAAAAGAAGAAATTTCAATTTAGATTTTAAAAAACCCTCCATGTAACTCGTTTAAGAGCCCAAGATTGCTGCAATCTCCTTGGTCTTCACTGAAAAAAGTTGAAACAACAGGCTTGGTGGGTACTGGGAAAGAATAATTCCTACAAGCAAATTAGACCCTTGCAAATGGTGAAACATGGGAGGCACTCCAACATCCTAGTTAATGCCAAAACAATAGCCTGGGACACAGGAGGGTGCTCGGCAGCCGGAGACGTCCCCCACAGGAACCCTTGACATTTGTAGCTTTTAGAGTTCCAGCTTCTTGTTACAGTTTGATCTTCTTGACAACTCTGAAAGTCGACCAATTTCGTGTTCCTCGCTTTGGCTATAAACACACCAATAAACAAATTGGCAGCAGGGCAGGGGCCCACACTGTCCTACACGAGTCCATACTGTTAAAGTGCTAGCACAGTCCCAGACGTGCTCACCAGGGCCAACAAACATCCTCCTCTACAATTCTCACGCATTCACAGGCTAATACAGGCCAGTGACCTTTCTTGATAGGAAGCCTGGACATAGCCACTCTATTTTCGTGGGGGGCAGGGAATTAATCTGTTTGAACAATGAGCTCAACAGTGTTCATGACCACAGGACAACCATTTTATTTATTAATAGAGATGGAGTCATCGTTTCCAAGTGCTTACAGTGGCCCATCCCATTTCCAGACTCTGTCAAGTCCCACAGTAGGAAACAACAATTTTGATGTGGCAGACAATCTCATTTTTTAAAGTAAGTGCAGTCAAACATGACACTGGCCTGTTTGTCAACACTGCCATACTTCATTTAGAAAATCTTGATCCAGATTCTGAAATATAATCTCATAGGTTTACAGCCAGCTGCAGAAGTCACTGGGCAAAACCTGGAGTCACTGTCACATGAATGGCCAAACTAGATACCAATAGTGACCATTTATGGTGTCAAAACCTGATGTACTCACACCCCGTCATACCCATTACTTCCCCTATTCTCTGCACATGGAGGAAGTCAGAGTTTCCACAAGGGCTACAGACATCTATGATGAATGCAACAACACCAACCTGCTGAATCAGCTGCAACACTCCCGACAGCTCTCAGCTCTGCTTTTGTCACAGGTTGCTGGGGCATTGTGATCAAGTAATTAAGATCAATCCTTGGTCCAGATCTTTGGTGAACAGAGGCAGAGTCAACATCTACAACATATACTAAAACTCTGCCCATTTAGGACTGGTTAAGGAAAAGGTACAACAGCTGCTCTTAAGTTCCTCTTCATCTATTTCTAATACCTTGTCAAGGACCCTCAGAATCACCATTCAAACAGAGTCTGCACAAAACTTCACACCACATGCCTCATGTCAGAAAGCCCTGCTCATAAAGCAGCAGGGCTGCCACCAGCTTATTCTGTGCCTCTTTCATAGTATGCAAGTAACCACTAAGGCTTTTAACTGACAATAGCAGCAGTTTCCCATCTAACACGGGATGTGCGGCATTCCTACTGCAATAGTCCCTTTCAAAACCAGCAGCATTCAGGGGAAAGTCTGAAAACTTTCATATTCAGGACCATATGCACCTTGAGGGCTTCTACACACAAATGCTCTTGCCGAGAATGGAGCACTCTGTCGGTAAAACTCCCATGCCTGGGCTAATGGCCAAATCAGAAAATGACCAGTGGAGTAAAGGAGGGAGAAATTGTTCACAAAGAAACACAAAGAAACTTTCTATGTTGTACTGAGCACTTCTAAGCATCTGGAGATAGGAGAACTGTCTTTACAATCAGATTCTTACTGAAGAAAATTAAAATCTCTGATGCACTGTGTCAGAATGATCAGCATACTGCCTTCTCCTTGATATGACAACTTGTAAAGAGCAGTAGTCTGCCCTGAAAATTTGTGAGCCACTTCTACTCTTTAACATGTAATTTATAGAGACATGTTATTCCAAATTAGTGCAGCCCAGTAGACAATGCTCCTCAAAAGCTGCTTTCCCCTAAATACTGCAAGACGCATTCTTGCAATTCTGGAACTGTCCTTTCTTGGATCAGTAAACACCAAGTGATGGATAAAAAAGGACTTCATTCAGCTTTTTTTCAGAGACAAAGCAAAGCAAAACTTAGGTAAGAATAGAAACTTTAACAAAAGAAAGCAGAAACAGTGGATTAGCTTCCAAGCTGCTACGAATCCCTTGATTTCATAACTGTAGCACTTTCAAGCTACCAGAGATTAGTTTCTAGAAGTTCCTTGGAACATGCAACATTACTGAAAGTGAGGTCATCCCGTGGCTTTATTTCACAGAAAAAAAAAAAANCCCCCCCCAAAAAAAAAAAAAAAAAAAAAAAGGCAAGTAGTTTTGCACTTGGAATAGATCACAGTGACTTAAAAACACCGGGTGATATTCACCACAGTTCTCAGTAAGGTCTTTCCATTACCATCTCAGCTGCAGTCGGAACTGATAAACACCAGCCACCTTTCCCAGTGTGATGCACATCAGAAATCCCAGCTGACAGTGTCACAGGGCCGCCTAACACACAGAGCAGAACTCCTGCCCTGTCTGTTTCAACACAGCCATGTCTCTCTACACTTTCTCAGCCACCCTGACTACTCCTTTTCCCATGCACATCCCAGCTCTGAGAGTCTTCATCTTGCACCAGCACATGACTGAGCTCCACGCTGCCTGCCTGGGTCATTTGTTTGGATATCATCAGATTGCCCTGACTGAAAGCCCTAATGAGGTGCTGATCCCATCATCCAATCAGTCGTCTGAACCTAAATGTATCTCATGGGACAGCCACAAAAGACTGATGCAAGAATTCCAAGTGATGTGTAACATGAAAGGGCGCCATTCGCATCACTAGGACTCACAGCCTGTCAGCACGGCCATTAGAAATCCAGGGCTACACAGATTTATAATTCAACCCTCCCACATACAGAACTTGCTCCAGACTGAAACTTGGCACAAAATTCAGTCCCAGGAGGGTGTTAAAAAAATAACCTATTCAACGGTTTCCGTCCCGTGGCTTCAGCTCACAGCCATTTAAATAATGGCAATTTCTCATTTCTCTTTTTAACAGAGGAAATCCAATATAAAACACCAGATTTACATAACATTGCAGTGGTGATACAAGCTGGCAACAAACCCAGGGAGAAGGCTGCCAGAGCCGTTCTGTCATTCTCTTTTGGTGAATTTCCCCACTTGGACTCAGTTTAACAGAATGATTTTTATTAGGTCTAGCTGACATCATGTGTAACCTGCAAATCCCACCTCCACAGTGGCCAGGCACCTTGCCCTAGCTTTGTACACCTTGTGTGCTCATTAGAAGGGGACAAGCCCTCCTGTGGTCGCCACAGCCTCCCACTTGTGCTGTCACTGTTAGTTCTTTGCTGCAAACTCTGCTGGCTGATTTAGAGGACAGTAATTAGGTTCCTATTCAGCTGCAAAAGACCGACTGGACAAGGAATGGACAAAACAAAGAAGGGAACTGATGCAAGCCAAAAGCAATTTGTCAGTAGAGCATTTGATTTGATCAGAGATTGTTCTGACAACTACCACACCTGCTTCAAGGGAGAGACAGAGTCAAGCCTTCTGTGGTTGCAGTTTTTCTCCACCAGGTATTTCAATTCCCATGGGACTATCTGCAACCTTGAGTTTGTCCGTGGCAAAAAAAAATCTTGCAAGTTGATGCAATGCCACAAAAACTTCTTAAATACACTGGACTTAGAAAGTCTGCAGCAAATCACTGCAGTGAGCCCAAGCCTTCTGCTCCACCATCACTCGGACAGAGAGGCTGTGGTAGCACATGTGGAATAATTAGCAGCGTGTCACCCCAAAAGAGACCATCTGCTGGGTGGGCTACTGGCTCCCATCTCATCCACCAGCCACTGCTCCTGCTTTCCATAGCACACCTGAAGCACAGCCTCTGCTGCTATGCTCCAGCTGGAGGACAGGGCATATTACAAATCATCACCAAAGTAGCTGAACAGACTTCTCCTACTTGTTATATACATCAATAAGTAGGCCAATGATAAAATTCTAGGAGAAGAAAATTAAGATTTGTATCAGTGGTCAAGCCCAAGGCATCCTTCCTGTTCTTTAAAGAATTACTGACTTAAAGTTACTTTGAACCAATTTGAACTCTGCTGCTGTCAGCAAAGCTGCTACAAGATCCTCTGGCAGCCAATGTCAAAATGCTTCTTCTAGAATGTGGTCATTGGTCCAAATTGCCGTTGTTGCACTGACTCTCCACATGTACTGAAGCATCTAAGGCCAGCCTCTAAAGTCCACGGTCCAGCTGTAAAAACCCTTCTGCATTTCTGAGAACTACATATACAATAATTCTCTCCAACAGGGGAAATACATTGAGCCCAAAGAACCACACCAATTTTCAAAACAGAAAAGAAAACAGGGCAAGCATCTGCAGAACCACCTTCTTCTCCAACAGCTGCAATTTTCTCATACCTTGTCCTTTAATTCCAAAGGGGGGTACAAAGTCCCTGATACGTGCCCATTTCCTGAAGGAATCATCCAAGAACATTGGTGCCGGCTTCGAGAACCTGAGAAAACCAAAACGAGAAAGAAATTTATTCCTGAACTAGGAAGGATAAACTTCTGCAGGAATATTGAGAGAATCCATACCTAAGTGCTGATTCTACATTGTCACTGGCAACAGAGTAATGTCGAAGATTTTACTTTTACCCAGAGATGACTGCAGTGAAACAAACCTGTCATAATTTGTGCCACGAGGACAGTCAAACCACTCAAGTCGTGAACCTAGCAATCACTTCCACTCACAATTTAAAACTATTTGGCCCACTGCTTGTCCCCAGTAGCCCACTAATGTTTGGCTATTGATTTAGCTATGATAAGCTGTAAATTGCAATCAGTGTTTAGGCAGTTTCACCTCCAACTTTGTAAGAACAAGCCAATTTATGTGCTGTCTGTGTGAGTGTGTGAGGAATCTGCATCGGCCTCACTCACATGCACATACACAGCAGCTATCACCACACAGGCAAGAAAGAAAACAGTTCAGGAGATCATGAAGCAGCTCTTAGTTTACAGAGAATGGAAATGGAAATTCCGTGCCTTCATCTGCATTCATTAACATATAAATGATTCAAGGGACGTCCCTGCCAAACCAAACAGTTGTCATCTATCCAGAATCCCTTACAGAAGAGAGACCTAGTCCTTCTCAACCACGTCATTACGTTAACACATTATCCTAATTATACCTTCAACACACAAACACAGCAGCTAGCAAAAATTTGTCTCTTCTAGAAATTATTACTACAGTGGCCAGAGAAAAGGAAACAATTAGCAAATATAGACATATTAACTTCCATATGGGACCACTTCTGAGCGTATCAAGTGTATTAGAAAGTATGGTAGTACTATTAGAAATCTGTTCACTCAATCATATCAAAACAGTAGCAGAGATGTTCTGGATCAAAATCAATCCCACCATGAAAAGGAATGTACTGCATGTTCAGAGTCGGAGAGAACACCTCCACTACAGAGCAAGGAACACGTCCCTGAAATTGATCCAGCTTGGCCAACCTACACTTGAGGCACGACAGATGTAACCCACAGGTTTAACTCTCCCTCCAGGCTGTTTCTGTACTCAGCATGCAACTCTTACAGCAATCAGATAACCTTTGGACTTGAACTACCTGATTTAAGATAAACTCATCTACACTATGCCACAGCTGTGTAGAGAACAATTTCAGATAACACCACAGTGAGGAAAGGATGGAATGAATTCTAAATTATAAACTGATCAAAGTAAAGTGCTATCACAGATGCCCAGTAAATCACAGGTTGCAGAAATCTCTGAAAAGGGGAAAAAGACCAAAAGAATTTAGCAAAACAAGAAGACTCAAATTCAGCCATGCATACTGCTTCGCATTCACTCATGCAATCTTTAATAAGATCATCTATAACCACAAAAGCAAGATGCACAGATGACATGGCTGATCTAGAAGGAATGTTTTTCCAGAGCTGACAATACAAAAGCATATATATAACTTTTACTGGGAAAAGGTGGGAAAGATATGTTAGATATATTAGAGCTTCTAAGGCTCTTAAGTAAAAAAATCCCACAGGCCTATTTAAAAACAAATAAAGAACAATACTGTATTAATTGTAACACATTTACTCTGAAAATATCCTAAAAACTTCAATAACCTGACAAATTAGTTCAATGTTTTCTCAAACATTCTGGTGCATGAAAATATAATAATTATGTTTCCCTGGGGGTCTCCAGGGACTTACCTCTGCCTCCTTCCAACATCAACAGAAGGAATCTTTGCAGGACTGTCGTGCAATGCAAGAGCTTTTATCAATGGAAGGGCTACAGCATAGATGTTCACAGCCCTTCCTTTATAGCCACCCCTTGAACTCTCAGCAGAAGCCTTTTTATTATATTTGCTACAAGTAAATTTAGGGATTTTTCTAGCAAAGAATACAATAGCCTTAGACTAGCTACTATTAATTGGTAATATTTAATTCTTCTGTATACAGGGCCAGGGAAATGGAGTTTGAATTCATACTTTTGCTTCATTTACAAAGGAGGAAGAACAGTTTGGGGGATATTATATCCATATGGGAAAAAAGGGAGCAACTTAGAGGATATTTTGCTCCCATAAATCTTGAAAGTAATTCCATTTTGGAAATACTAAGAAATTATGAATGCTGTAAGCTCATGCGCTTTGCCACCTCAATAAATCAGAGCAAGCCAGAACTGATGTCCAGCAGTGACAGGGAAATGCTGTTGGCCAGACTCTCCAGGAGCATGGCTGTTCTGTCTCAGCTCTGAACTGCATCTGGCGTATTCCAGGACCCTTTAGGAAACATCAGGATTTGCTTCAAACAGGCCATGGGAATGCTTGCTGTAGAGCACCTAAAATACATTCCAAGGAATGCATGGGAGTTTGTCAAGCAGGAAAAACAAATGTTTCTGAATGATGTTAAAACTCTGCATGTACTGAGCAGCTCAGTACGGGATGCTGCATTTTGCCTGTCACAGCTTCCTAAAGGCAGGTTGGCTTTACTGTCAACCACAGCTCCAGAACCAAAACAGGTTTGTGGTCCTTCAGAAAACAGCATAAAAAGGGAGGGTTTTGATTTTTCAGATTTAAATTTTCCCTCAAATTCCAGAACAGACATAATGCAACCCCATTGCACATGACAGCCTGAAAAGATGAGGAATTTGGCTGCTTGTGGCACACACTTATGACCTGTGTAATTTGAGAGAGAAATGCCAGGCATCTACAATCTCTACTTTGAATGGCATACCCTGATAAAACACAAATGACATATAAATGGACTATATGCTTGCTATGATAATTGTGAGCTACAAAACAAATCTCTCCCAGGTCTCAAGTTTGAATTCCTCATACAAAAACACTAATAAAATCTCTAGCAATTTGTCACCATGTACAGCAAAAGGAAGCAAACGTTCTGCCAGAAGCTGTTCTTGAACAGGAATCTATAATCACACAAAAATGTGATATATATTTGTGCCTACAGGACTCTGGCTTATATGACAAAACATTACATATACAGCTTTTTCCTCTCCAACAAGAAGAGTTGTGACTCCAAAACATTTCTGAAGGCTGAATTAGCCTGCCAGAAGCTCCCCAGACAAGTTTTCCGACCATTCCATTTTGTCCTTGCTACTCAGATCACTTTACAGCTACTCCTCTTTGATGTGCCTGGAGATTTTCAGCATAAGCAGCACTAACTTCCCAAAGCATCTTGCAGTTGCTGTGCAAGATAGATATGGGACAGTTTCAGACATTGAATCTTGACTAGCATCTGCTCTCTACTCCTTGTCTGCTGCTTTCCAGGCAATTAATACAAAAATGGGTAGAAGAGAATAAGCTACATCTGAGAGAAAGTAAAATAAATAAACTGATTTATGTGTCTTTGGCTTTATCGAGGAGGGAGGAAGAAAAGGTCAAGTTCCTGAATGAGTAAAGGAGAAGATGGCACCAAATTTCTAAGAAACCACGACACTAAGGAAAGGCAGATTGGCAGCCACTAAGCTCCACTATGAGCTTATATTTCAGATATTCCCCTTTTTTTAAACATCCTCCTTTAAGCTGACCTGCACTTTTATTTATTCTTTAATTAAGGAGAATCAGCAGTGCTGGAAAACTGAAAGCTGAAAGGAAAAAATCAAACAGTGCTAGAACCTAATGCTGTACAGAACCTGCACACTGCATTTGTAAAGTGACAGGAACAGCTTTTTTTCTATTTTTAAACCACACAAATAAATGACTGATTTGTTCTGGCATGACTTCTATCTTCTGTTTGCTGATGCTCAAAAACATCCATGGTTAGACAGAAGGCAAAAAATCTACCAATGTTATTAATTAAATAGAAACTGAAGTACTTGAGCACTGAATCATTAGCCCTGACACAGGCATTTATAGAAGTACGGAGAGAAAATCTAAACTAACCTTTTCCTTTTTCCCTACTGAGACCTAGATGCATGCCGTCTCCCTTACATCCCTTCTCTGGGGAGCAGCATGGTGTGATAGCATGGGAATGAGGAGGTTTGTGATGTCCTGATTTCACATTTCTTATTGACATTAATCCTCTGTCAAAAATCCAAGCAGCTCAAAGATTCCTCAAGAAGTTGAAAAAATTAAGAAACCGCATTAATAAGGATTAACCCCATCCTACAAGCAACATACTACTTTTCCTATATCAGCAAACGAGCCAAAAAAAAAAAAAATTGGCTGCAAGAAGAATATGTTTAACAGTAGAGATCAGGCCAAAAATTAAGCTGATCTTAGGAAACTGCAGAAGTCTAAAATAAAATAATATGATAAAGACAACTTAGCACTGAAGAATGGTTGGTGAGAGCACTCTATCAATGCCATTTGAGACCCTTCCATTCTTTCACAAGAGAGTGTGAGCCACAGATCCCCACCGATCTTATCCCACGCTCTTCGTGCCTACAGACCCTTGAGAGGATCTGCAGTTTTATCTTTCAGGCTGCAAAGTTCTCAGCTACTTGGCCATTGCCCATACAGATGCCACTGCCACAATTATGTAGCAGTACAACAGTGCTCTGCTTTATTCTCTGCCCTGTCCCAGTAACTCTGCCACCTGGGTTTTGTCCTTTACTGGGCTGGTGTAATCACTTGATCCTTTGCAGCTCTGCAAGAAGGACCAAGAGGCGTAAACCACGGTCCTTTCTTATGACAGGAACAGGCAGTAAATGTCACAACCGCTCAAAAGAAATGCCTTTGAACAGGTTTTATTCCATAAGCAAAGGAAAGGGCAAGTAAAGTCAGCTGAGCAAAAAACCCACAGACCATGTAGCAGTTATTCCAGTTATCCCGGACTACTTCCCTGGGAATGATTGTACCTTTGAGGCACTCTGGAGCATCTTCAGGCTTCTTGCCCTCTGCTCTCCATCACCTAGTAGGTTGTTTAAACTCATCAGTGCAGGCTTTTTCCCACTGCCTGCTCACTGCTCTATTTAGAGCCAGACCAGCTGCTGCAAGATCTATCTTAAAAGGCCCCCATCCTCTGCACTGTGGTTCATACACAGAGCATTTTTACACTCTTGCAGAAAAGATAAACATCCTATCATGAATGAAAAATGTAACTATCACAGCTGTAAAACCTGTTAAATATTCTACTTTATTCAAGATCAGAAAGCATCAGCTCAAGGACCACGTCCAGTTCTGGGCCTCATGCAAAAAACATGAACAATCTGAAAAAAGCCGTAAGAGAGCTCTGAAAAAGATCTAAGGTCTAGAAAACATGATGTCTGAGGAAAGCTAGAAAAAAGAAATTACTTTGTTTAGTCTAGAAAAAACTGGAAGAGGACATGATAAGCCATCAAATATTACAGGGCTGCTCCAAAAGAGAAAGGCAGCACCTCTACATCCCTGTTAAGAGAAGTAGCAATCCTGGCCCTAGAACGCAGCAAAGAAAACTTAATAATTAAAAATAGGTTTCTTATGCTTGGGAGTACCACACACTGAAATCTACTGCCTGGACATTGGTTACAGAACTCACATCAACTACACTGGTTTCTGATTTGATTGTATTATTTTTAACACGTTTGTATCTATTAAACACCAGTTAGCCATAGCTGTGCCTACTTTTAAGAGGGAAAATCAAATAGATGATCTT
The DNA here is from genome assembly GCA_013400915.1 of Pardalotus punctatus. Classification (NCBI taxonomy): domain Eukaryota; kingdom Metazoa; phylum Chordata; class Aves; order Passeriformes; family Pardalotidae; genus Pardalotus; species Pardalotus punctatus. The sequence goes on from VZTX01028140.1 coordinate 77,491, forward strand.
TTGAAGTTCTGCACAGGTCTGTTTCATCTAAAACCACTTTCACACTGGGCTAACATTTCTAGGAGGTGACCAAGTAGCCAAGCTACAGTCTGCTGTAGCTGGGAATCAAGAGCTGCCCTTCAGACTCCTTGCATTTCTTAAGTATTTCTCTTCATACATGGTAATCAAATTTCAGTACAAACATCACTGTAGATAAGCAGCACATGGATTTTGCAGCCTGCTGCCTGCCAAGAGTGCTTTCTGTTTGTACCCTGCACCTTTGTGATAAACAGGAAGACACGTAAAGTTTAACCTTTCTGCAGTCATTAATGTCTTAGGCTTATGGCACCACCAAGGCAAAAACTCAAAGAACGATTTAATATCAGCTCAGTCCCTCCTGCTCACCGACTGTGTTCTGACATGCTTGAAGTCCAACAACGTGTCCTGAACAGCTTACCTATATAATACAAATTGTCATCATGGGGACTGGAAAAGTTTTGAGATAAACTAAATATTAAAGACAGAATTAAATCAGTTTGCCTGCTCTGATGAAATCCTCACACTTTCCTACTCATTCTCCAAACATTTCAGACAAAAAACACACATGCACACACAAAAATAACAAGAAGCTTGGTTTAAAGGTTGGCTTCCTTTCGAGGGAACAAAAAACACAAAAAAACAAACTATGAAATTCAGACCAGGCAGAAACTTTGTCCTGACCTGCCTCATGGAGCAGCTTATAAGACAACATGCAAAATTTGTCATTGTTCACAGAACTCCCTAATACCAAAACACAATTATGAAAGGGTGAAAAGCTAACTTCTCAACAACATAGGGTTCTGTTAGTTTAAAAACCAGTCTTCTAACATCATTTCAATGTCATAGCTTGTTTCTCATGTGTTATTGTCAATGATGCAATATTGAATTACAGCTCATTTTTCCTACAAAAAGCCAGGTGGGGGGGTTCAAGAACTCTGAGGGAGCACTGAGCCAAACAGATGAGATTATGTGGTATTTGGAAACACCATGAAGGTGAGCGAAAGCAGACTGCAATTACTGCCTGAATTTCCAAAAGCCTTCTGTGCAAATAAAAAACAAAATGAGGAGGGAAGGTGAAAGGTCCAATACTTCTCCCAAGAAGAAAGAGTTAGCTCCCATTGAAGATGCCAGACAGCAACTCTGCCTGCTGGCCCAACTTTAGTACAATTATGTTCCTGTTAATATTCCACCGCAACAGGAAGGAGATTGTGCTTTCTAAGGAATACAAATTGGAGAGTAGTCATGTAGGGTAACTGCTGCTGTGCAGCACTGCACTCCCAAAGGGCAGGGTATCTGGGGTGTCTGATTTATCCTGGTGAGGATCTAACACATTCCAGAAGACTGCAGATGGCAGGCACAGTTCCCAACATGGACCTGTTGTCTTTCATCACCCTAATTAACCAGTCTGGCAAACGCGGTGACTGCACGTTACTTTTACAAAGCCAACTTAATGTTCTCTTTATCCTATTTGCAGAGAGACAATAATCCCTGCCATTGCCGCCCACCACTCATTCTTGCCACCACTGGCCACGTCTGACTGTCCCGAGCTGCCAGCTGTCTTATGATGGAGCACAACAAATTGCACTTCACTGTTTCAAAAGCCTTTGATCTAATTTTCCACTACCACATTATTTAATGTATATGCCTATCTTGAGGTTATTCTAATGCATCAGCCCAATCTTCAGATTTTAAATCATTAAAGGGAATGGTAAAATTTTGAGTGGCTTTCATACAAGTAATTATGTCACTGCAGAAGGAGCCTGGAACACTCAATGCTGAAAAGAAATTGGTATATATGTAGGGAACAGGACATGAAAAGGAGCCTTCCACCATCAGCTAAGGCAAAAAGGCACACGTTGCTCAGCACAGCCAAGCCTGTGACTGCTCTGTTGGTGTGCAGCACAGGGGATGCAGCACAGAAGAGAAAGAGCTGTTGAAGGTAATGAACAGCTAAGCACAAAATGAGTATGACTTGATCCTGATATAACCAGCTAAAGACAAAAATAAGGTCAGCAATGTTTAAAAAAATCCAGAACACCCTTGATATGGAAGCTAATGAAGACAGGAATGCACAAAACAAATTACTTGATGTGAAGCTTGGTTGTTTTATGAAAGGGGTTGTGTAATTTTGTGTCTGCATAGAGAGGGGACTGGACTTAGTAATTCATTCAGTTTCTAAATGCCTGATGTTTCTTTACCTCTGGTGTGTTGCTCTTATCCCGGTCAAAAATCTACTTGGGGCCAAAGTTCCCTGCATAAGTATTACTGGAGTGAGGATGCTGGTAGAAGAAATGTCAACGTTTCAAGCATTGTAAGTGAAACAGATGTGAAAATAGTCTTAATTTTTTCAAGGTTCATACACTTCTGGAATGAACAATGCCATTTTAAAACCTAAAAAAAATGCCTATTAACACAATATGGAAAACATTAATCTGTTGTGAAATGCACATTATGGTATTAATAGAAGCCTCGTGAGCTCTTCTGATTTTCTTACATGTAGGGCAATATTCTGAAAAGTTCTACAGGACATAGTTCCTCATATCACACTCTGGGAAAATCTCAGCTTTCACGTTAAAAAAATCACACATCAAATAAAAAAATATTTTTCTAGACTTACAGCTGGAAATGAGACCTCAATAACAAATAAATGCTCAGAAACCTAAGGAAGAACCAAAAGAAACCATTATTTTTCAACTGCATGTGTTTTCTGTCCTGACTCATTATTACTGACTATTTGCAGGTTGCAATTCTCATCAGTGCAACTCCCTATAGTGACTTTAAGGTGATCCAGAGAAAGTTTCCCCAATGAAAATGCAAGTAAGGGACAAGCCTGCTTTCAGATACAAGCAGGAAATGAGAGGAAAACAGTAAAAGTGAGGGGAAAAAAGTCTGCAGAAGCTATTGCTGCAATAACTGCCTGCATCACACAAGACAGGCAGATAATTAAATGCAAAGAAACAGACAAGAAGCAAATCTTTGTACACCACATAAATTGATGCTCAAAGACAATTATACAGATAGTCCACTGTGATGCTTCCAATTTTTTCTCAGTTACTTTCAAAAGTGGGTTTTTTAAAGTTAGCACAATGTGGATTTCATGTGAAAAACTGGCATAGCAATGACAATATCAAATCAAGTCTGCAGTTTATTTGAGAAAACAGGAAGATATGTACTAGAAACAAGAGCAAAATCTGCAGCGGAAACAAGAAGGGACTGAAAGCATAGGAGGAGTTGGGCAAGCATGGGAAATGCTGGGCAAGCACTGTTCTCCCCAAACACTTTGAAATTGGTCAATGCTTTTTGGTTGGAATCCACACCATGACCTGCACCATCCAGCAGATGGACATCCTAACTTAAAAAACAGTGAGAGAGGAAATGTTCTCCATTGCACAAATTCCTAAGGCCTAAACAATTTAGCTTGGCATGGTCCTTCTTGAAGGAAGTTGTTAAAGGAAGAGTTTTGTGATTTTCAAGCTTGCTGAGAAGTCAAAGCAACATCACTCACCCAACCAGAGTAAAAGCTTTTTCCCTCCTATTAAGCAAAACAGGATAATGTAGCTTCAAGTGCCATCTCCCAGGTACAGCCACCTGATGTGAATTTGTACAATGTATTAAAAAACCCCCACCTATTACTATCAGAACAATTTCACTTACTGAAAAACAGTTACAGATAGATCACAAAGCTGCTATTAACAAGATTCATATCAATCCCAATGGGAAAAATTCCAGATGTGTTTCTGTTTCTCTGCCACACAATAGGCTTCACATTGTAGTGCAGGACAAAGTGGGGGCAGCCAGTTGTTACTATTTAAGATTCAGACAGAGGCTTTTTTCTTCCTTTAACCACATGCAAAAACCTCCAAGGATTTCACTGGAAGCCTGAACAACAAAAAAAAGCCAAAAGCCCAAGTAGAAAGAGTGTTTTCAGAGGGATCTTTTCCCCTTAGGTGCCAGAAGGTACTTCTGTAACTGGAGATAATGTTTGATAGGGTACACAGGGACCTCATGCCCAGTTTCATGTAATTTTCTGGCTCCTCTGTCACTTTATTAATTCCAGCCCTTAGCCTAAGAGTGGTGATCTCTAAAGCAACATGCATTAAAATCTTCCAGATAATAATCAGCACTATTTAATATACGCCTCTTCCCTTTGGTCCCATGGTTTTAAAAATAAACAAATATTTTAACAAAACAAGGGTAAGACACTGAGCTCGTAAAACCTCTTTCTAGGTACTGTTTCCAGAGATAAGGCACAGAGACTGGACCCTGAAGAGTTTCCATGCAAGAGGCCACCTGACAAAACCACAAGGATTTACTGACTCATGGAGCAAGTGGGTGCTGTGGAGAAAGCTGCAAACAGTGCCAGCACAGACAGCTCTATCCTCTCCTCATCATCCCACACAGAAAGTGTCTGGCTTGAGTTAGAGATTAGGCAGGGAAGAAGAGACTGGAGGTGAGACTTGACTACTCTGATGAAGGAAAGAACCACAAACCATGTGGACCTCTCCTGTTCTACTTGCAAAACAGGTGTGAAAAATAAGGCCTGTCCCTCCAGCCAGCACGCTCACTGGCCTCATCCCATCAGGGTCCTCTGCTCTCCTGTGTCCGCACACCCAAATTCAACACACATCTGGCAAGAGACCATGCAGCAACAACAGCACCCATGGCAGTACTCTGCCAAGAGGCTTGATGGATACCTGAATTACAAATATGCTCTTAAAAGCCTGCCCCCTAAAATGCTATAAATCTCCTGGAGGAACTGATATCCTCCCTGATTCACTAATCAAAGCAGAGAAACCCTCCCAGTTCTTATTGCTCCACTTGAAGAATGGCACAGCAGTCCTCATTCCAGGAATGGAGATTTTCAATGAGACAGTTCATTTCAACAAGTTCCCACAAGAAAAAACTGCAGAAAAAAGGGTGCTGCTGGTTTATGCATTTGAGATTTATGTAAGTCACTGAAATAAATACTAAATATTATTAGCTGCTAAATGAAATGGTTACGGTGAAGATGAGGGGATAAAAACCTCAGACAAATATGCCTTCTCTTTCAGTATCTTTGATAAAGAAAGCACTTCTTCTACAGCTGTGGGAAAGAAAACAACACATAATGGCTAAAGTTAAAATTACACATCTTTGGCTGTTATCAAAGGGAGCTGCAGCACATGGACAAAGTGCAGTCTGCACAATTCCAATTCCAAACCAAAGAAATGCTGCAGGCATATTCATCATTGACATTTGTATTTGCTCTTGAATATTACAAAGCGCAGTGAACGTGGCTGATCCACCACCTTTGTCCCAGTAGCAACGTTTAATTACGTCAACTGCATTCAGCCTTTGTAGAAAGCATCAATAAGTTCACTGCTACAATTGGTTCTCTCCCAGTGACCCCCTCAGGCAAACCAACACGAAGCAGCTCCAGCCTGCAGCACTGCCAGCTGACACAGAAATCCTGCCACACCCGGGAGTTTTCCATACCCGTAGAGTGTGCATGGAACAAACTACAGGGAGCAGCCCAGCATCTCCACGAAACCACCAGGAAGACACAAAAGAATCATAGAATTGTTTAGGTTGGAAAAGACCTCTAAAATCGAGTCCAACCATTAACCCAGCCCTCCCGAGGCCACCACTAAACCATCTCCCCAATGCCACATCTAAACGCCTTTTAGCTCCCTCCAGGGATGGTGACTCTACTACCTCCCTGGGCAGCCTGTTCCACTGATCGATTTCGGTGCTGAAATTTTTCCTATTATCCTATGTAAACCTCACCTGGCACAACTTGAGGCCATTTCCTCTCATCCTGTAGCTTGTTACTTAGGAGAAGGATGGCCAGTGCACTAGAACATCCTTTCATTCTCTCATCCTGTAGAGTGATGAGGTTCCCTCTGAGCCTTCTTTTCTCCAGGCTAAAGACCCCCAGCTCCTCACAGAACTTGTGCCCTACAGCCTCCAGCAGCTAGTGTGCCTCAGCCTGGATTTCAGTCTATTCACTGTATTTTCTTAACATCATCCGGTTTGGGGTTTTTTTCTCGTTCTTTTGTTTGCCCACCTATGTTTATCTAACCACTTAGATGGCATTCCACGAACAATTACTTTCAATTTACGTCTGTCATAGAGAAGGTGTTCTGTGTTTTCTTTCCACTTCTTAAACATATTAAATTTTTCACTACAGACGTTTTGGAAGCAGACATACTTGGTGTGACAGGGCAAGAAAGCTCTCCATTAGAATGACAAATTGCAGTCATTTTGTTCTCATTTAATCGTACTTTTAACAAAACAATCACCTTGGTAAGAAAAACTGAAAAAAGTCATGAAAGCTCTCAGCCTGTAAGGTGAAAGCTTTGAAATTTACTGGCAAAAGAAAATGAAGACCATAATATAAACGATGAGTAATCTTAATCTCCAGCTATTTCTAATATCTTTTTGTCTTAAGTACTCTACCCTCCAAAAAATCAACAAATGCTTAGTCACTTCTTTGAACTTACAGAGATACAATAGAATAAATAACAATAAAGCTATGGTTCAAGCCACCAAATAAATAATAAACAATAAATAATAATAATGGAATCAATACTAATAACTATTTTTTTTTCAAAGCTGTAAGAAAATAGTATAAAATGTTGTGACTGTCCTTCCAAATTTTCCCCAAATAGTTATTTTTCTGAAAACTATTTCCCTATATTAACTTAGAGCAGTTTAAAAGAAGCTGAAGTCCACAACCCCATCTAATTCAAGATATTAAATTTCTTTGTCTACACAGAAAAGTTGAACGGCTACATTAGCCAAGTATGTGCTCATGTCAATGACAAGAGAAACAGCAGATTTACATTAGCCAGTAAAATAGCAATGCTGTTGGCCAAATGGAGAACTTCCCACAAGCATTTATGGGTGTTCTTAGGGTAAGTGTTCAAACAGACAACTGTGGAGTGAGAAAGCAGTACAGGATCATCCCACATTACTCTTTCTGCCTGTGTAATGCTCATGCTCAGCCCTCCTAAATTGTACCTTTCCACTGGATATTTTGCTTTCCCTGAGCTGCAGACTAAGTGCACTTGGCTGTGAAGTTCACAAGCAACATAACTGTAAAACCTGTAGATTCTCACATCAATGCTGTGTAAGTATCACTCTCTAAACCACAGACTACAAGTGACTAAAGAAAATATTTTCAGAGACAATCAGCACTTTGCTGAATTCAACAGCAACTGCACAGTAACCAGGCTTCTCAACAAATCAGGTTACTCATGTTACCATATTTGTCCTGTAACAATTATTTCTGAGTATTCCCAGTGCATGTTTTTCCATCATGACAGTCTGATACATGCTCTGCAGCAATGGTTTTCATTTTAATATCTTGGCCAGTCATGGAGTGAATCAAATTGACAGCCCCTCTGCTGATACCAAGATTTAGAGGCAGCAAAACATGTCCACTCTCGTCAATTTTTATCAGCTAAACTATGAAAAATGGTGCCCCTAGTTAGAGGGATTACTATCTCCCTGAAAACAGGTATTAGGAATAAAAATACAATCAAGAGCAGCTCTAGCAGAAATAAAAACAGGCTGATGTGCAGCAGTATCAACAAATTGCTTCCAAACCTGCCTGGGGCCAGCACAGCTTTGGAGAATCTGTAACAGTTGGAGGGAGCTTTCATTCCATGGCTACTAACTTCTTTTGATACCAAGAGTGTGCTGAATGTGTGCAAAGCACAAATCTGAACAAACTTTGCCTGCTCTGCTCACTGAGAGCTATCGCGGGCACTTCTTCAAACACACATGAAGAGCCTGAACTGAGGGCAGTGACCTTGAGGCACTGAGCTGTGCCAGCACCGGCCACCAACACCAACCCCAGGGGTCAGAGCTGTGCTCTCCTGGTAATTACAGTTACTGCACCAGAACTGGTTGTCTCTGAGGGAGGGAAAAAAAAAGAAGTGTTGCTTGATTTTTAGCTTGGGATTATTTTTTTAAGAATTCATCAGCTTGATTGCCCAGCAGTAAGGAAAATCCCACCTAAGGATGCGAGTGAGACTATGCTGGGGCAGAACAGAGTTCAAAATCTCTTTTCCAAAAATGGCAATAAATGGATGTCCAAGGTAAAGCAAAACAGGGCAAAGAGATAAAATATTTCCTCCCTAACATTCACACAGCTTTCAAACATTTTCAGCTGAGTGGATTTCCTGAGCTTGATGTAGTTTGTCTAATCAGCAACCCCCCTTTCCCTCCCAGCAATGGATCCCTCCTCCAAATGTTTGTCCAGACTCCCCTGGAATTTGTACAGACAATTTGCAGCTGTCACATGCTTTGGCAAGTAATTGCCCAGGTATATGACCTGATGCACAAAGAACTGAATCTTTTTTTGTTCTGATGCATGTAAGTAGAAACACATTATGCAGAAAGACTGTATCAATGATTTTTCCCTTCCACCTTGCTTCCCTGTAGTAAAAGCCAAAGGAAAATTCAGTGCAGCTCAACCAGAAGACCCTCCCCACAAAAGATCATATCTCCTTCCAGCTGCCTCAGGAATCACTACCCCTCAATCCTCCTTTGCCCTCAAAATCTTCCCTTACTCTGCCTTTGGGATTTGACATTATCAAGCTTGAAGAAATTCTGTTTCATGCAGCTCTCATCTAGGAAGTATACTCCACCTCTGTACAACAGAAGCTTTTACATCAATTTATTATGTTCCTTATGTGTTCTAGTGCTGTATCTCTTAAAACTTCCAACTGGCTCCCCTGATGTCTACCTCAAGCCACTTGCTCTTACCCACCAGGTGAGCACCTTCTCCTTTTTGGCCTGGCAGACCACTCAGAAACATTTAAATTGGGAAGCACTGCAGGCAGCATTGACCCTCCCATCTCACAAGCAGTCCAGCCTCCTCCTATGTTCACAGAGAACAGCTTTCTGTAAAATGTTTAGTGGCTGTTAAGATGGTTGGGAAGTTTCAGATTTATGGCCTATGACTGAAAAGCTCTCTCTGCATACTGTAGGTCCTGACAGGACCATTACAAATGCCAAGGAAGGACATGGACTTGCTGGAGCGAGTCTAGAGGAGGGCCACAAAGATGATACAAAGGGCTGGAGTGTTCAAGGGTTGGCTGGATGGGGCTTGGATCAGCCTGGTCTAGTGGAAGGTGTCCCTGCCCATAGCAGGGTGGATGGAACTAGATGGTCTTTAAGGTCCCTTCCAACCCAAACCATGTATGGTTCTATGACCTGTATAGGACTGAAGGGCCATACCCATACAACGAGCCCCAGCTGCTTTCTGGAAACACAGCAGAGACACAGAAACCATGGCACACAGGAAATGGTCTGGGCTTCCACCTGGTGAAGAACATGAAGCCACTCCATCCACAGATCACACTGAACAAGAAATAGCAATTACGGCAGCTACCAACTGCTTCAAGAGATCCTCTCCTACTCTTTTGAGCCAGCCAATGTTCTTCAGCAGCTGCACACAAGGAGTCAAACACCAGCTTTCAAAAATACTTATTTCATAAGGAGATGAGGTCTGTCCAGACACAAATGACAAAGAGCCACATTACTCCTCTTTAGCTAGCGTGGGAATGAAGCTCAGATACAGGAAAACTGCCTCCGTAGCAATGTCCTGCAGCTGTCAAAGAACTGGCATGTGAACAAGTCAGGCACAGGAAGAAGAGAAGTGCTACTACAACCCTGGCCAACTGAGCAATTCCAGAGTCTCAATCTGACAGCAAGAAAGTAGGTGACCACAGAGACACTCTCCCATTCCACTTTCTGTACAGCTTTGACTCGGGCATTCACATGCTGTCCCTATGAACCTGCAGGAAGTACAGGAATATGGATGCTTTGATACAGCAATACTGACCTAAAAACTAGCCTTGTGTGGGAAGTGTTGACAAATTACCTCTGGTAGACACTGAAATCACTCAAACAATTAACTGAGATTAGGTTAGCTGGTAGGTTTGGAAGAAGGCTATGAATAAGATGTGTGCAGCTGCACATGTTTTTACTCAATTAGATGACAGTAGGACATGTATTATTTCAAATATCAAGGCTACACCAAATCAGATAAGCAATCCCACCTAAAACTAAAACCAGCCACATACTTCCCACAAATCTAAAATAACTTTTTGCTAAACCACAGTGGAATAAACAGACCAGAGACACAGTTTCTTCCCAACGCCAATTAGTTTCAAAATCAATATCTTAAAGAGCAAGAATTCACATCCTCACCTTTTTTTAAATCTACTGTAACTACAAGTTTTATTACTTGTATTATTTTGTGATGTTACATCTCTCTTTCAGATCCTGTCTCAGTAAAGCCTATGACATCAGACACTAGCTTGAAACAAGATCTATTTCCATTTAATTGAAAGCCAAGAACTTTTAATATTAATGCAATTTACCACTTATCTGACATTCACTAAATTGTACACACCTATGGTATTGCCTCTGCAAACTAAATGCATGACATTTTTGTCCATACAAAACCTGTCCTTCCTAAATAGACATGCTACGATTTTATTTTGGAGTAGATCAGAAAGCAGATCTGAAGTAGGTTTGCAGACACACAGGTCTTATCTGCCACTACCTCTTCTTAGCAAGGAGTAAGAGGAGGAGCACAGGACCAGTGCCTGAGCTCTGTGGGTCTCCTCCTAGAGGAGGCTTTACAGAGCTGGGTGTGAAAAAACTTCTGAAACACCTATGAAGGAGCGCTGCAGTGAAAAAAGACATTTTGAGAAGAGCCAGCTTGACAGTGGTAAAGGCTGTTGGCTGGAGCAACCTAAAAGACCACCAGTTGTCACACTGCTTCTTCCACCCCCTCCAGTAAAGTCACATCACATCAGCTCAGACATCACCAAGAAGACGTAACAAGGAAAATCACAAACACAGGATTGCACAGACAAGGGGACAGGCTGTCTTGTGACTTGGGCTAGAGAATTTACTTTTTAAAACCGTATTTCAGAGTCACACCTCTACAGTCTGCTTGGAACCCATCTGAGAGCAGCCCTTGAAGCTTAGCAATGAACCAAGTAAAAAGAAGACAGGAAGAACAAGAGACCTAAATGGAGGGAAAAAGCAGATATAAGGTAGTATAAAGAAAGCACAATGAGTTGTCATAGGTGATGCAACAGGTTACAGCAAAGAAAAAAAGGACACTGAATTGTGAGATTTGAGCCATTAAATACATAGCAAAATTTCAAATAGGTTTACACTGCATCACAGTGAATTACAGGAGTCGTGGTGGTCTGTGTCATACCATGGTCACCTAGATGTTTAGAGGTCTATTTTTAACATTCCTTTTAAAGAGTTTTCCTGGTAGAACATGTTTATTATGTTGTGGTTTTTCAAGTCTATTGGCAAATTTAGGTAATATATTTGTCCTTTCATTCCTGCAGCTGAAAGTCTGATTTTAATGAGAGATTGCCCATTTTGGTTAGCAGCTCAATCTTTACATTCTTAAGGCTCTTTAAAATTCCTGGATGTATACAGCCTAGGATGGGTGATTAAGCATTGATTAGTTTAGTGGTGTGAGAGAGACCAGAGACACTGCTCAGACATATTTTACTGTTCTGAAGTTTGTTCCTAAGCATATGAGAAAAAAATCAGAAAAATCAGAGAGCAGATTTACAAACTGCAACATGGTGGAGAGCTAAGGCTTCAAATACACTATCCTCCACCTCCTTCCTGTCTGTACAAATGAAAACAAAGTGCCTCTAACTTACAAAAAATACTTGCTACTATGGGCAGAAGCATGACGAAGAATCCACCCTCCGAGCAGTTTCAGTGACAGCTTCCATGGTAATCTACCTCTTGATCAATGGGGTTCTTTTTAAATTATTAGCAAGGGTGTAATTAAGGAAACCGAAGGAAGAAAGATAACTCAAAAGATGAATGAGACCTTTATTCAAGGTACCACTGAGATGGGGCACAGGCTGTATGACAAGCAAAGATGAGGGTCCTGCCGAGCAAGCTGAACATGAGCCAGTGCTGTGCCCTTGTGGCAAAGGCAGCCAACAGCCCCCGGGGCTGCTTGGGGTTGGGGGGATCCTTCCCTGGCTCAGAACCA